>JAWNOM010000194.1:0-70000 GCA_035045965.1 Drosophila aldrichi
GCAGCAGCAGAGAGCATTCCCATTGGTCAGTTGAAGCTCGACTGCAATGAAGGCTACCTGCTGTCGGTCTCAAAATTTGAGAGAGACACTGCTTGAGTAATAGTGGGCATATATAAAGCGCAGCAGACTTATAGTTGTAGTAGTAGAAGTAATGGTTATAGTAGTAGGACTTATAGTAATAGTAGTAGGACTTATAGTTATAGTAGTAGGACTTATTGTTATAGTAGTAAGACTTATAGTTATAGTTATAGACTTATAGTTATAGTAGTAAGACTTAAAGTTATAGTAGTAAGACTTATAGTTATAGTAGTAAGACTTATAGTTATAGTAGTAGGACTTATAGTTGTAGTATATTATAAGGCCGTAGCTCGAAAAGCTTTAACAAGTCGAGTCCGCTCGACGAAATACCCTGAGCGAATGCTTGAAGCAGCAGAGACTGTAACGAGCTCTACCTAGCGTCTGGTTCAACATTTAAGAGAGTCAGTACTTGAGTAAAAGTAAAAGTAAGCAGAGAAGCAGTACAGAAGATCATTAAATGTGTGTGCATCAGCTCTCTTTTGGTATGTGTATGTGTAAAACGAAGCTAGAATGCTCACAGCAGCAGAGAGCGTTCCCATAGCTCACTGGAAGGTCAACTGCAACGAGCGCTACCTGCCGTCGGGCTTCACATTTGAGAGAGAGAGACAGAGCTTGAGTAAAAGTGGCTTTACGTATATAAAGGGCAGCAGCTGCAGCATTTCTTCAGTCGTCCACGCCTGGTGGGGGTCAGCGCAATAAAGTGAAGCAGAGCGTGTGATCGATCAGCTTAGCATTAAAGACGTAGAGGAACTACGTAGACGAATACGTGAATGAATTACGTAGAGGAAATAAGTCGAGGAAATACTTAAAAGAAAGAGGAAACACATACGTAGAGGGAATATTTAGAAGAAATGGACAGACAAATAGTGCTAAATCATCAAGAATATATGTATATACTTTGTGGGGTCTGCTACGCCTCTTTTGCCTGTTACAGACATTTCAACAACACCATTATACCCTGATTTCCCATTTTCAATGGGTTCAGGGTATAAAAAAAAAAAAAATAGTTTCCACTTAGCTGCATTTACTATCATATAGCCAGACTTTTAGCTGTATTATGGCTAAAATCAACTGATGTCAGAAGGGCGTTAAAACTTTGTTTCAACTTTGCTGCAAAGCTGTTGGCGAACGAGACAATTCGATCGATTCGACCCAACATCAGCGCTAAGAGTGGCTGTAATTTCATCATAATGTTGATAAAAGTTGTTCGTGTTCGTAAGGCACGCAGCATTTTATAGCCGGAGGCAGAATTTTACTAAATCCGTAGTAGGCTGCTGCAACGGTCAACAAGTTTTAGCATTGCTGAGCCGCATCCTGAAATCCCTGCAGCAAGCAGGAAAATTATCAAACAATGCAACGGCAGCCAACAACAGTCAACAAGGGGCAACAGGCATTTACGGGGGCGGGGCCAACAAGTGACAACAGTGCTGAAAGCCAGTGAATACAGCCATGAAATGGCAAGCGCCGCCCGAACTAAGCCAGCACACAAAACAAAAAGGACACCGAAAGCCAAAAACAACTACAACTACAACAAATTGGCATAGAGCTGGACAATAGACGCGTCAGTCGCTGGCCTCAAGCGGTGCAAACATGGCAAAAATGTCATGGAAGCAAGCGACAGGACAACAAAGTATCAGCCGCTGAGCAGTCGGTGCCAGCCCCTACCTACCTAGTTAGTTGAAAAATGCGCCCAGCCTAGGCCCAAGTAGTCGGCTAAGCTGTGGAGTCACGTGTTTGCTTTTACAGCTTTGCCAGTGCAAGCCGGACATCAAACTATGAATGCCCGGCCCGACTGGCAGCTCAAACCAATGACAACAAGTGGGGGTGACTTAATAGTGATGAACTACTACATACCCTGCAGGCAGTTCATTAGCTATACAAGAGCAAAAAGTGGTGGAGCATACTCTTAGTACAGTAAAGTGTAATGTTACCAAACGATTTTTATCGACTTGATTTATCGATCACATAAAATACTAAATTTGTTTATGGGATATCTACAAGAAAATATCGAAATGTCACTTAAGTTAATTACAAATTAAGCAAAATAAATGAGTTAAGAGACTGGATGATTTAATAAAAATAATTAATTTATTTTAATATTTATATATTTATATATTTGTATATTTATATATTTATATTTTTTAAAAGAAATAATTAATTTATTTTTATATATACTATATATATATTTTTTATTTTATTTTATTTATTTTTTTATATTTTTATATTATTTATTTATTTAATTTTTTTATTAAATTTCCATATACTCTTTTATCAGAAGATAATTACATAAAAACTAATTCATTCATTCAACGGCAAATAATAATATAATTGTAAAAGCTAAGTTTCAGTAAAACTTATCTAGTATGCCTATTTGGTATACCTATAGACCGTGCCAACAATACTTAGCTGGTTTCCGGTACAATTTATATATAATATGTAAACTTCATATTTGCTGGTCAATAATATAAGCATTTTCTGTTAAGTTTATACTTAATCTTTAATAAATCCCAACTTTAAAGGTTCCTCATCTGATTTAGTATCATTATAAAAACACACATATATGTATATATATTTATACACATGACTTATTTTTACCCTGACAATCCACCCGATCCCACAACAGTGAACAAATAACCATAGCAAAGAATCTCGACTATTTTTCTGGACAAAAGGCAAGCCGATTGCTCAAATAATGAAGAGTATTCCCAAGGGGGTCTAGGTGCAACCGGACTATGGCTAGCAACTGATCCGATGTGCTTTGCTTCGGTTCGATGGCAACAGGCGAAATGCAAAAGCTGCATAAGAATGCATTTTTTCTTGCTTTTATCAAGGTTTAGCCTTTGGTCCTGCTTCGCTTTGTAATATGCATGACATCCTGCAAGTTATTTGAGCTAGGAAACTACAAGGCTCAGTGGCAATATAAACTGGAAACAGTCAATAATGTCGTTCAGTTAATATGTCTTAACTAAGTTGATGGGAAATGTCTAAAATGTTTGCTATTTAAAGGTCTAGAAATACCAGCAACCGTTGGGAAATCACAGAAATAAATGAGTATTTGTTCGAGCACGTGTATATTTATAGCTTAAGAGTCAATACATATTTATGTTTCACATTATTATATGACGGCTGTTCATTTCGTCTGATAACTCTCAGCGTTCGTTGACTTATTGCAGTGCACATTCCCGATTCGAATATGCAAAATAGAAAAGTATCTAATGACCTATCGCTTAGCTATATTATATCTGTATTCATAATGTTGTTCAGGCGCCATTTTTCCTTTTCGGTGAGCTGAAAGAAGTATTTGGACGTACGGTTTACCTCGGTCATATGGTGCAATGGTGGCCAGAATGTCGTATAAGCCACACAGCTGCATGAGAATATATATAATTATATAAATGCTTAAGGAAACTTAAAAGTCATTCACAATTACCGCATGAAATAACAAGCATCGGATGCAGTCCTTTGAAAGTCAATATTTTGTTTGATCTCGTGCTCCAGTTGCGCTTCGTATGCCCTAATCGAGTCCTGATATCGTTTGGCGCATATCATCGGACTATATTCGGATCATGAGCAGATATAAATCGCGTTGCTCTTAAGATTGATATACTCACACTTACTAGGGTATCTTGAATTTACGGAAGCTGGGCTCACGATCATACAAATCGGGAGCATCGTTTGGCTTGTACTTTTCATCATATATTATCATATCGACTTCGATTTTAGGTCTGGGCGGATCAGCCGGATTACGCTGCTTGAAGCGATGCAGTGACTTGTTCACGTCCACATTCGGCACCTGCATCGTAGTGGTGCGACGCAAGGCCAGCGGACTATTTCCTGTATACAACTTGGACATGGATTTGGCGCGCGAGGAGGCTGTGCCCAAGAGCAGCATGGAATTGACTTCAGATACAGCTCGACTCTTCTCATCGGTTGTTTCTCTACGCTTGTCGTCAGTTCCATCTTTAGACCTGTCATCCAATGTGTCTTTGGATTTGTCATCAGTTACCTCCTTCGATTTGTCCTCAGACTCCATTTTGAATTATCTTTGTTTATATGTCTGTGCCCGTATACAATAATACTGTATATAGAGTATGTATATTTTTTTTCTTTTATTTCATATGTTATGTTTTGTGTATTGTGTTGTGTTTGTTGAGTATTAGAGCAAAGTCTGCTAGACGTAATATTTCGTTTTTCATTTCGTTAAAATACGAATCCCATTTAAGATTATTATAAGAGACACGAATGTATGCGTTTGATTGTATGTGTTCATGTGTTCTATTGCCAATTGGCCAAAGGTTTTTTTTTTTTTTTTTATTACCTCTGTCTTAAACGATATAAATGCAATTTTTGATTTTTAATCTACATATTCCTTTGAATATTATTTAATTTAATGCGTATGCAAACTCTTTCATTTATTATTTTTATTTTACAACGTATTTTCTTTTTTTAAATTTATTATTTTATTATATATATTATATATATATATTATATATATATATTTATATTTTATTTTTAATTTTAATTTTATTTTTATTAAACAATTTACATCAAATTTTGAATTTTTAAAATATTTTAATATCAAACAGCATGAAATATACATAAAACTAAGTACAAATAAAAGTGTGAGACTCTAGCTTCAAAGTTTTGCTAGAAATAATTTAATAAACATAAAATTTTTAGCCGATATCATTTGAGCGTATTAACATTATTAATTCAATAGGCTCCGTATATACAACTAAAACTTAAAGCTTTGAGCTGTTTATTAATACTGATCGAGTTGCATATTTTCTACTCTTTGAGTGCAGTGCAGTGGCTATTCTTCACTTTCGCTATCAGCACTGAACCGTTTTACGCTCCCTCTCCCTCTCTCTCTCTCTCTCTCTCTCTATCTTTCTCTCCTTATTGTTTTCGCTCTGGCATGGGCACATTCGACTGATAGCTGTTTCCCCTCCTCCACTTTGGCATTTCATTTCCATTGCATCGCTCACATTTTATTATACAAATTGCCTCTTGATACGCTTGCAATCCAGCTGCTGCTCGGGCTTCCACTGGAACAGTGCACTGTTATGTTCCACTTCCATTCTTGTTTACGCTCCCGATATACTCTCGGCTTGCCAGCACTCTATCCGCATTCTAACTTGCGCTCTCTCATAGCAACCGTCTCGCTCACTCGCACGCAATCCACGCTCACGAATCGAAGAGCCGCTTCAAAGCTCTCTCAGCATTGTCAGCGGCTATTTAAGGCTTGTCACAGCTGTTGCTCAGATCAGTTCACCGCGATTAGTGACCGCGTCAAGGTTGGCCCGCACACGCATAACGCTGAATGGGAATTTTGGTTGTTTTTGGTCTTATTTATTCTCCGATCTTATTCATTCTGCATTTGAGTGTTATTTCCCACAATTATATTAATGTTGCGATTTCTGGGATTCCTCATCACCGCGGCGCTGCTGCACAGCACAGCTAATGCACAAAGTTAGTAAAGCAAAAATTAAAATAAAACAACGCGCAATTTACGGGCTTTCAGTGAATCATCAGCTGTGTGAACTTGATTTTAAGACTCTCGATCAGCGCCGCTCTCCCAATCCCCGTCTCCGGCTATCAGAACACCATTAATTATATTTAATTATTGGCGTGCGTTCTTTACACGCTGTGGCGCCTCGTTTTTAAGAAAGCGAATGACGAAAAGCCATTCACTTTCGTGTCGTTAAAAATTCTGATTGATTCCATTTACGGCTCGAGATCATTGTTAATCACATTTCAACTAAAAACATTGAACTCCAAAGTGTTTATGATTACGTATTTTGCTTCTATATATGAATATGTATGAATACAACAAACTTGCTTGGCTAGTATATTCATTAATATGTGAATAAAGTACAGGAAATAATTGTTTGACTTTACGTAGAGCAAATTATTTAAGTGATAACAATTGCATTAAACTACAAAATACATTTATAATTCTACCACATTTATTATACATATTTTAATTGATGCTCAAACTGAATTCTGCATTTAATAAATTAATTAGCTTACGCAAATATAGGTCTAGTTACTCCCGGCTATTTATATTTCCAATAATCAGCATAAATTAATATAACTGAGTGCAATTATTTATTTAACTGCGAAGTTCTGACTAACTAATTGGGTAATTCAGGAAAATATCTACATTTATGTATACATATATGACTGAGATATACAAATAGATTTTAAATATAAAATATATACACAGTTTACACTTTCAATTAAGAGTTAGCCAGGCAAAAATGAACGCGTGTTTCTTAAATCAATAAATAATGATTCAAAACACGGGGATTATTTCGACTAAAGATATGAAACTTTGTATATACAGTTTATGAGAATACAAAATTAATATTAGTATCAGAAAAAGCTCCATCACATTCTCTTAGTATATTACCCATACTCAACATATTTAGTTACTTTAATTAGCTGTGTTTGCTCATTTGAATTATCTTCGCTTTCATTGCAGTGAATTGTCGGAATCCAAATCAAAATGTGGGCTATTGCATATCGCTCTATGACTGTCCGCCTCTCCTGAATGTGCTGCAGAAATTGCAAGTGAGCAACGACGAACGCGCTTTTCTGCGGCAATCACAATGTGAAAATGGATTTGGTCGCTTGCCTCATATCTGCTGCACTCGAGATACAAATTTTCGGACTGCAACAACAACAACGACAACTACAACAGTCAGTCCAATTGAGATAACAACAACAACCACGCAAAGACCAATCCCGATCCCAAATCCAAGCCCCGGACAGGGTGGAAACTTGTTGCCGCGTGCTCCCGCATGTGGACCGAACTCGTTCCACAATCGGATCTACAATGGCAACGATACGGCTCTAGATGACTTTGTGTGGATGGCACTGCTGGAGTACAGAAGTCGTGAGTGCCGCATAGCTCCATCTCGTAATATCTTTTCTTATACATCGTGTCTTCTCTTACAGGCAGTGGCGAAAGACTTCTCAACTGCGGCGGCAGTTTGATAAACAATCGCTATGTCCTGACCGCTGCCCACTGTGTGACGGGCGACATCGAGACACAGGTGGGACAACTGTAAGTGCTGAACTTTCCTCAAAGCAGTATTTTGGTACTAATACAATTCCGATTACCTTTCAGCACTCGCGTGCGACTAGGCGAATATGATCTGAGCACAGATGTGGACTGTGTGCTGGGTGATTGCAATCAGCCCGTGCTGGAGCTGGGCGTCGAAGAGGCCATTCCGCATCCACAATATGATGCCAGCAGTCGTGATCGACATCATGACATTGCCCTCATACGTCTCAGCTCACCTGTCCAGCTCAACGAGTACATCCAGCCCATCTGTCTGCCCGTGCCCAGCGTTCGATCAGCTATCAACAACAACGAAGTGCTCGTTGTCAGTGGCTGGGGACGCACATTGCAAAGTAAGATACTGAAATACTGAAATACAGATACAGATACAGATACAGATACAGATACAGATACAGATACAGATACAGATACAGATACAGATACAGATACAGATACAGATACAGATACAGATACAGATACAGATACAGATACAGATACAGATACAGATACAGATACAGATACAGATACAGATACAGATACAGATACAGATACAGATACAGATACAGATACAGATACAGATACAGATACAGATACAGATACAGATACAGATACAGATACAGATACAGATACAGATACAGATACAGATACAGATACAGATACAGATACAGATACAGATACAGATACAGATACAGATACAGATACAGATACAGATACAGATACAGATACAGATACAGATACAGATACAGATACAGATACAGATACAGATACAGATACAGATACAGATACAGATACAGATACAGATACAGATACAGATACAGATACAGATACAGATACAGATACAGATACAGATACAGATACAGATACAGATACAGATACAGATACAGATACAGATACAGATACAGATACAGATACAGATACAGATACAGATACAGATACAGATACAGATACAGATACAGATACAGATACAGATACAGATACAGATACAGATACAGATACAGATACAGATACAGATACAGATACAGATACAGATACAGATACAGATACAGATACAGATACAGATACAGATACAGATACAGATACAGATACAGATACAGATACAGATACAGATACAGATACAGATACAGATACAGATACAGATACAGATACAGATACAGATACAGATACAGATACAGATACAGATACAGATACAGATACGGATACAGATACAGATACAGATACAGATACAGATACAGATACAGATACAGATACAGATACAGATACAGATACAGATACAGATACAGATACAGATACAGATACAGATACAGATACAGATACAGATACAGATACAGATACAGATACAGATACAGATACAGATACAGATACAGATACAGATACAGATACAGATACAGATACAGATACAGATACAGATACAGATACAGATACAGATACAGATACAGATACAGATACAGATACAGATACAGATACAGATACAGATACAGATACAGATACAGATACAGATACAGATACAGATACAGATACAGATACAGATACAGATACAGATACAGATACAGATACAGATACAGATACAGATACAGATACAGATACAGATACAGATACAGATACAGATACAGATACAGATACAGATACAGATACAGATACAGATACAGATACAGATACAGATACAGATACAGATACAGATACAGATACAGATACAGATACAGATACAGATACAGATACAGATACAGATACAGATACAGATACAGATACAGATACAGATACAGATACAGATACAGATACAGATACAGATACAGATACAGATACAGATACAGATACAGATACAGATACAGATACAGATACAGATACAGATACAGATACAGATACAGATACAGATACAGATACAGATACAGATACAGATACAGATACAGATACAGATACAGATACAGATACAGATACAGATACAGATACAGATACAGATACAGATACAGATACAGATACAGATACAGATACAGATACAGATACAGATACAGATACAGATACAGATACAGATACAGATACAGATACAGATACAGATACAGATACAGATACAGATACAGATACAGATACAGATACAGATACAGATACAGATACAGATACAGATACAGATACAGATACAGATACAGATACAGATACAGATACAGATACAGATACAGATACAGATACAGATACAGATACAGATACAGATACAGATACAGATACAGATACAGATACAGATACAGATACAGATACAGATACAGATACAGATACAGATACAGATACAGATACAGATACAGATACAGATACAGATACAGATACAGATACAGATACAGATACAGATACAGATACAGATACAGATACAGATACAGATACAGATACAGATACAGATACAGATACAGATACAGATACAGATACAGATACAGATACAGATACAGAATCTTTGGTACTCTAACTAACCCCGCCTCCTCTCTGCCTTTCAGGTCGTCAGAGCAATATCAAGCAGCGACTGGATGTGCCGGTAACAAGCGCCACCTACTGCAGGGAGAAGTTCGCAACGCGGCAAATCAACGTGATCAGCTCGCAGCTGTGCGCCGGGGGCGAGTTCTCGCGAGACAGCTGCGACGGCGACTCGGGCGGGCCGCTGATGCGTTTCAGGCAGGCGTGGTACCTGGAGGGCGTCGTCTCGTTTGGCAACCGCTGCGGCCTGGAGGGGTGGCCCGGGGTCTACACGCGCGTCTCGGACTACATCGACTGGATCGAGAATACGATTCGTGCGTGAAAAGGCAACTGCGAGGCGAAGTGCAGCTATTGTAAAATTAAGTTTTAATTAAATAGTAAAAGACGAAGAGAGTATGCGAGTGCAGTGCGCGCATTTTAATTAACTTGCGTTAAATGCGATTTTATCGGCAGCTGGAACGCGGCGTATACGTAATGCGCTTACTGCCGCCGTTTGCGGTAATTAAAACGCTGCCTCAGAAAGTTACTTTGGGTGCCAAGCTGAATGCCCGCGGCGTCGAGTCCTTGCCGGTCCTTGCAACGATTTTCTATGCAATTTGGCAATGAATTTCTATTATTTGCACTTGGCGTCCAGAGAGCAGCGCCCGCTGTCCCGATTAAATTGTTTGTTAGCGTTGCGTAATGGGTGGGCGTGGCAGTGGCCCAACAAAGTAGACAATGAATGGGCTGTGCGCGAAAGGTTAATGAGGCCTGCAGGAAATGCAGCCAAATGAGGTAAGCTAAGCTGCACAATGAACAGAAATCCTTGAGAGCGCAAAGCAGACGAAGAAGATGCAGCAGGAGCCGAAGAAGATGAAGGAGGAGCTCTTAGCCTCACAGTTTGGCATTGATTGGCAAAGCTCTACTCGAGACTTCTGCCTGGCAACTAATTATGAAACTTGGAGCATTAAGTAAGAACTACCATTAGCGGCTTTCAGCTCAGTGAGGAACATGCAAGAGTACCCGAAGCTAAGGCGATTTAGAGAAGCGTACTCAAGGACTACTCGAGATACTTGAGGATATAGCTAATACTAATACTAATAGTGAATAAGTGAGATATTACAATTGAAATTTATTTAATACAAATATTTAAAAGTAGATAGAAGAAGCTCTAACATAATCACATAAACCTTTAAGCAGGCCCGCCTCAGCCCATCTTGATTTAATTTAAATAAAGTTTTATGCCACACGTACTAAATACTATTTAATAAATTTTCGAAAACAGTTAAAAAACGGCTGCTTTGATGCTTTTTGGCTATCAGTTTGGCAACAACTTGGCCCAACTGTTGCCAAAAACTCGACTCACTGCTGCGTGCTGAAAAGTTTTTACTTTTGGGTTTCAGGCTCGGGCCATGTGTGGCCAAATCGTCCAGCAAAAACAACAAAAGAAAAACAAATGAAAAAAGCTCACACACACACACATATACACACATATACACACACGCATAGACAGCCAGACACTTTGCCTAAATGCTGGCAAAAACTTGTAATTCAATTTCGGCCAACTTTACACAAATGCAAGCCAAATGTAATTAACACGCACACACACGCACACACACATACACAAAAGTGAGTTACACCTGGTCAGACAGACTGCCGTCAATTGGCCCGAAGAGCGAGCCATGTGAAATTTTGTGTGATGGCAGCTACTGAATTGCCTGGATATTGCCTGCGGAGCAGTGGAGAGGCGTAGGGGAGGGCTGCCTGTAATTGAGTTGTGTTCGCAGCATTTAAAATAGCCGCCGGCCGTTAACGAGCCAGCTTCGTAATCCACTCGGCACACTGTGCAGCTCTAAGCAGTCCAAGTTTGGCAAATACGTTTAGCCAAAAGCCGGCTCAGCAGGGAGTTCGCCTCAGATTCACATGGCATAGATAGCTATTGGTCGTTGACTGAAGTTCATAACTGTAAGAGCCTTTGTACAAATAATGTAAATTAAAGTAAATATTATTAAATATATTAATGAGTTATAAAAATAATCAGCAATCAAGATAAATAGACAACTTGCCAGTGCTTAACTCTCTCTCTGAAATTTTGCCAACGCTTGAAGAGTTGCTCAAGTCAAATTTAATGCATCTGCTTCGCAAAGTTTATGTTTTAATGCAAATTCCTTTTTTCAGCTTTATCCTTGAATCGTCGTCTGCAAACTTTGCAAATTTGCGTTTGTCTTGACTTCAGCTTGCACTTAAATAGACTTTTCTCTTGCCTTATGCTCTTTTGCTGGCTTGTTGATTTTCTTCAGGTCTTTTCTTTAAGTCTGCTGACTCAGTCTTTATACTGTGCAGCCAATCATTCTTTTATTTCGTTTCGGGAATATCCTTCGATTAAACTAGCATAACTATATTGATATTTTCAATAGGTTGCTCAAATATTGAAGCCTCTGTCCACTGTGTCAACTGCTACGCACACACACACACACACACGCACACTAACATAGAATCTCTGTAGCGCAAACATTCTCGTAAATCTAAGTCAATTTGTTTGTTGTGCTGTCCAGAAAAAGAATATATCACAACATAAAATGAGCCTCAGGCAGTATGCCGCGCTGATTGATGGATTGAGCGAACGTTACGCATACGCCATGTGCGACAGTTAGAAGACAACAACAAAAAACGAGAAAGAAAACAAGCTGCAATAATTTCATTTAACATGCATAGCCAAACTGTAGCATTGGCGCAGCGCAGCCTAACGCCCGAACAAATCCCGATTTTGCTACAATTTATGACTTTGGCCTGAATAAACTCGTCGCTTGGCCCGATTTTCGGATTCAAATGCCCGTCAAAATGCCAAAGTGGATTTTGGCAACAATTTTCATTTTTACGCCACTAAAAATAACAAAAACAAAAAAAAAAAGACATGTTTCGAATTTTCAGTTTTCCAAATCGATTTCCATTGCAGCAAATGGGAAGCTATCCAAATATATATAAATTGCAATTAATATCATATCTTGCTGAGTGGGGGAAAAACATATTAATTACATATATGATATTAAATGGAGAGTTTATTAAAAAAAAAATAATAATAATAATAATAGCATAGTTTGAATATCTTGAATTTTTTGAATAATTTACTAAATTTTTTTTTTTTAATTTGTATTATTAAATTTAAATAGTTTTCAAATATTGAAAAAATATATGATGATTAATATAATATTTTATATTAATAATATAAATAAATTTCTTATAAATACTAAAAATAGTTTTGCTTATTTAAATTATATCAAAACTCTTTTTTTTGGGTCTAGTTTATTTTTAAATATTTTAAGCCAGGAAAAAGAAGAAATTTATAAATTGTGATATACATATATATATATATATATATATATATATATATATATATATATATATATAAGTTAAGCGCACCCACACTAGAGTACTAGTGATTGGGGACGCTGTGTTGGGTTCTTGTGAATATGTAACAACTTGGTGTTCAATGAAATAATATATTTTATATAATTTGGAACAATAGGTCTGAACTGTGTCTAGTCCGAATATAAACTGAACTAAATCAGGTCTACTGATCAGGTTCTCTCCTTGAATGTCCGATTGAACGCTCCAGCCTCCTTAGATTGTCGATAGTCTTAACTCCTCCCCGTCTAAATATCTGCGTCCCGCAGATCAAGCCTCAAGCCTCCGAAGTCCCCGTCTAGATATTTGTGTCCCGCAGATCAATCCTCAAGCCAATGATACCCTCTATAGTTACGAAGTCAAGGATCACAATTCCACCAATCCTCTGGCATCTCCCCGTTACCAAGAATATTCGAAACTAGGAGACATGCCACAGGCATCTTGGATATCCACGAATATTCCAACTACGAAGGATATACACTTGTAAAATGCTGTGGATACACTGGCATCTTGGATATCCACGAATATTCCAACTACTAAGGATATACACTTGTAAAATGCTGTGGATACTAAGGAAGTTAAGGAAGTTAAAGAGGGTTATTACAATATAATTAAATGAGCACTTTCCCTTTTTTCTTCCTTTTTTTTTTTTTTTTTTTTTTTTTTGAATGCGATTTACGAAAAATTGTTCCAGTTTCTGTTTTGATTGTCACATTGCGATTTTCCTTTACTTCAATATTATGCAAATCTTTTTTGTCCTTAGTCTTAATTTGATTGTTTCTTCCGTATACTTCGTCTGCTTCATTGTAGTGTATAAATTTAGTTCTTTTATTTATTTATTTTTTTTGTTAATTGTCGACGTTAATATTATTTCTTTAATATTATTTCATTGAATTACCATGTGTATTACTACGTGTGTTATTGTTTTGTCTGTTAAATTATTTGAATTATCAATTTATCTTTATAAGGCATTGTCTGATCTTCTCTCTTGCATTTATTTTTATGCCTTGTTTGTTGAGATTTTCAGACAGCCGCCTTTTAATTTTGTTATTTGTAGAATTATTTTAATTATCAATTTCATAGTATATTATCTTTATAAGGCATTGTCTGATCTTCTCTTTTGCATTTATTTTATGCCTTGTTTGTTGAGATTTTCAGACAGCCGCCTTTTAATTTTGTTATTTGTAGAATTATTTGAATTATCAATTTCATAGTATTATATCTTTATAAGGCATTGTCTGATCTTCTCTCTTGCATTTATTGCATTTGCATATTTATGCTTTGTTTGTTGAGATTTCCAGACAGCCGCCTTTTCACTTTGTTATATTGTCAGTGCTTTAAACTTAATTATTTGAATTATCAATTTATCTTTATAAGGCATTGTCTGATCATCTCTTGTATATTTGCATATTTATGCCTTGTTTGTTGAGATTTTCAGACAGCCGCCTTTTAACTTTGTTATATTGTCAATGCTTTAAACTTAACTCCTTTTAATTTATTCGGAAACCCATCATTCAACACATGTGGAAATTCTGACGTTTATTTTTTTATCATATTTGTCTTACGGCAAGGATTTGAACCTCGATACGAGAATCAATCTCGTACCACCATTCTGCCTGCAAATTTCTTGTATTTCGTTTTAAGGATCGTCGTTTTAAGGATCGTCTCAGCAAGGATTTGAACCTCGGTATTATCAATACCACCATTTTGCCTTTTATGTTATAGAATTGTCTAGCGCTTGCTAGAAATTATATTATTTATTGTATTATAATGTTATGGCAAGGTGTTTCACCCATTACTTTGCAAATCACAGAAGTACCACTTAATTTTGCCAACAATTGTCCAATCCAGCTTTTAGATTTGAAACAATTTATTTGTACTTGCTTTTTTATAAGTTATTGTTATATTTTGTTATTGACACGTCACCTTTTTCCCTTTTTTTCGTGAAGAATGTGGGTCCCTGCTCGGGCGCCAGTTAAGCGCACCCACACTAGAGTACTAGTGATTGGGGACGCTGTGTTGGGTTCTTGTGAATATGTAACAACTTGGTGTTCAATGAAATAATATATTTTATATAATTTGGAACAATAGGTCTGAACTGTGTCTAGTCCGAATATAAACTGAACTAAATCAGGTCTACTGATCAGGTTCTCTCCTTGAATGTCCGATTGAACGCTCCAGCCTCCTTAGATTGTCGATAGTCTTAACTTATATATATATATATATATATATATATATATATATTAAATATTTGTTACGCATTGCAAACTTTCCTTAACTTATTTTTGTTGTGCAAACAGTCTTCGATTTAATTGGTATTTTTATATTTTCTGAAATCATTTATAAATGTTTACCTTTTCTTTTATTGATAGTCAAGGCTGATTCATATTTCTCTCATACAAACTTCATGCCTCTTATATATTATTTTAATATGAAAGGAAAATCATTTTCCCTTCAGGCGTCTGCTGTTTGCTCTTTATTCCACACCTTGAATGCTTTGTCTGCGATTCGTAACACATTTGGACATTTATTCATATGAATGTGGGTAGGTGTGAGTGTGAGTGTGTGGGCATCTGTGCGCGTGTGTTTGTATAGGCACATTGCTGCACATTTGATTACCGCTTCTGGGCACTTGGCTGGCCTTTAATACGATTTGGGCCCGACCTCGATTGTCCATGGCATTTGCTGATTGTTGCCAATGCAACATGCAACACGCAACATGCGCAACGGCTCCAACAGTGGCCGGCCACATCATTTGCTGATGCTCATTTTGCAGAGCAATGCAATTTCATGATTATTTACTTTTCATTTGTATTCGGCAATTGGCTGTGCCCCAATCGAAATGAAAGTTGCTGATTATGCATTTTATTTGTATTTTTGCAGCATGAATATTTTTGGAAATAATTAAATTAAATGCACGACGCCCTCAAATTAGACCAACATAATTAAAAACACCAAGTTCTGATTAGATTCAGTTGTTATTTAGCCAAAAATTTGTGTACCAACTTTAAACTTTAAGCTTTAAGCTTTAAGCAAAACCCAAGTCTAGTCAGAGTCGACATAAATCATTGCCAAATTGAGCATCACGAATTCGTAAACAACTGAATTGTCATGGATCCCCAGTAAAAAGCAAAGGGCTCCCAGAAACGACCCAAGAGCAAATGCCATAGGGCATGCAAAATGTTCCGCTCTGTTTAGTTTTATTTGCTTTTTGTGCTCTGATTTGCCATGCAGCAAAATGAAGTTTTATACTCGAGACTCTCAACAGCGGCCAAGGAAAACTTTTCCTCCAAGTTGATCTTTAAGATTTAACTCGATAAAAGCATTGTGCAAAAAACAATTGTTGCAGGGTGGAGTCTTCAAATAAGCAAAGTTGTAGGGATGTGGTCTTCAATAAGAACACGTGTGTTTATTTTTCTTTAAAAACTTATTTTATTTTTCACACGCAAAATGGCGGTAATTCAAATCGTTGTACTCAGTAGTGTGGTAGGAATAATAGTAGTAGTAGTAATAGAAAATAGTACTTGGCGGAGGGCCAAGTACTGAGAGCAAGCGGTTATGCTATTAACAGAAAGCTGTTAATAGCATAATCGGGCTCTGTGGGGGAGGAGCAATCCTGTTAATGGGATCTGGCATTAACATACTCCCCCCCTTGCAAGGATTGCAATATATATTGGTGCAGATCATTCGTAGGACCCAGAAAGGACCCACCCGAAGACGGTGTTCTGGGCCATGGGACGACCGTCAGTGCTGGGGACGATTCCTGGAAGGATGACGTGAGAATACACGTCAGCCCCCAGCACAAGAGACACCGTACTGGGTCGAGCCCAATTGCCGTCAGCGAGCGTAATCCCAGCCGGATTGGCTGCGTGCTCGATCGGCCGGATTGGCGTCCGGCAATTGAGCTGCGGGTCCAATTGCAGGATAGCGTCGATGTGAAAGTCTGATGTTTTTGAACGGATGGTCGCCGTGCAAACCTCTCCCGGACCCACGCTAGTGGCGGAAAGACCCATGGCCCTTGCCAATGAAGCGTGGATCCGAGTAGTAGGGCTACACGGATCGATCAACGCCCTCACATCGAAATCCTTCTGGTCTGTTTGCACGATGATGATTGCCGTGGGCAGGATGCTGACGGCCTTGTGCTGCATCAGCGTGCTCAGCGGCGGCGTGGCTTCCCTCGTGGCCCTGGATGCTGCCTGGTGGCGTCGTCCTTTGCGGGATCCTTTTTGGGGTGTAGGTGTCCCGGCGGAGGCGGAGGAGGTAGGCCCGTTGATAGGGGCTGCAGCGGGACGACGTCGCTGTCGGCGACGAGCTCCAGGCAGATGCAGCAACGTGTGATGGCTCTGGCCACACGTCTTACACTTCGCTTTGCTTCGGCAGGATTGCCCGGAGTGCTGGTGCGCCAGACAATTCGCGCAGTACTTGTTGATGAGTACTGCGCGAAGACGTTTTTCGGCCGGAAGGCCCAGGAAACGCCTGCACTTCCGCAGAGCGTGGACCCCTCTACACACGCGGCATCGGAAGGAATTGATGCCAGGTGTCTCCACGGAATGAATTGAATGATTGGCTGATGACATAGCTGAAAAGGAGAGATGTGCGGGGGTGGTGAGTGACGGAATTATAGGCACATTCATGGTTAGTTAGACATCACAGCGGTGTTATCGTCCGTTGGTAGGATGACCAACTTATGGACGGGTCTACGGACAATGCCCCGGGAGGTGAGAATGTCCGCCACTCGGACCTTCCCATCATCTCCTGGGTGCGTGAGGTGGACACGGCCGAGCCGCCACTCGTTGATGGCGACATTGTCGTCTTTCACGATGACCATGTCGCCGACCTTCAAGTCTCGTTGTGCGAATTGCCATTTATTACGTTTATGCAGCTCCTTAAGATACTCTTCTTTCCAACGGAAACAGAATTGTTGGTGAAGAGCCTTAAGTCGCTGCCAGCGATTCAGGATAGACATCGCATCTTGCGTAATTCTGGGCTCAGTAATAGTTATAAGAGGCCCACCGACTAGAAAGTGTCCTGGAGTAAGGGCTTGTAAATCGGTGGAATCCTCGGACATGGGTGCTATCGGTCTCGAGTTGAGGCAGGCTTCTATTCTTGCCAAGAGGGTCGAAAGCTCTTCGAAAGTATATTTCGACGTGGCAGTGGATTTGTAGAATAGGGCCTTGAAACTCTTCACCCCTGATTCCCACAAGCCGCCCATGTGTGGTGCGCTCGGTGGGTTGAAATGCCAGGATAGGCTATGGAGAGAGTGCTTTGCAAGCACCTCGGATCGGAGTGATTCCACAAAGTCTCGTGATAAAGTCTTTGCGGCTCCGACAAACGTTTTCCCGTTGTCGGAGTAAATCTTCTGCGGACATCCACGCCGAGCCACCAAGCGGGAGAACGCCGCTAAGAATTTTTCGGTGGTTAAGTCGGACGTGGCCTCGAGATGGATAGCCTTGGTGCTGAAACACACAAACACACAGACGTACCCCTTTGTGATGAGGCAGGCACGTCCGGCGTAATTCTTCACATCGAAGGGGCCTGCAAAGTCGACGCCTACGACGGTGAAGGGCCTGGTGAAGGTTGTGCGATCAGCTGGCAGATCGCCCATCATTTGCGTTTGGAGACGCTTACGGTAAACTACGCAGGACTTGCATGAGTTTATCACCGATTTGATGAGGACCTTCAGCTTAGGGATCCAGAATTGTGAACGGATGAGTCTCACAATTAATTGGTTCCCGCCATGCAAGGATATGCGATGGGTGAAGCGGACCAGCAGCTTTGTGAAAGAGCACGAAGAAGGGAGGATGATGGGGTGGCGCTCGTCATAGCTTAAGGAGGCGGATGTCCTTATGCGTCCGCATGCTCTCAGGATACCTTTACTATCCAGGAAAGGATTAAGATTGCGGAGTGAACTTGAGGCCGGAAGTTGTTTCTGTGCACGTAAGCAGCTGATCTCGTTTGAGTAGATTCTTTTTTGGCTCAAGGAGATGAACCTGGACTGAATAAAGTGCAATTCATCAGCACTGAGCTCTTGCGATGGAGGGGGAGCGGATCTCCTGCACCGGTTGATGAAACGAAACATCCAAGCGGTGACACGGAGGGCTCGATGAAGTTCTGAAAACCTGCTTATGAATTCAGCTGGAGGAGTCAAGGTGGCAGCATGACTTTTAGATGCCCTTTTCTCTAGAGCAATCTCCAAGCTAAGAGCAGGAATGATTGGCCACTGAGACTGGGAAAGTCGAAGCCAATCTGGGCCATGGAACCATAGCGGATTTGAAAGAAGTTCTTGAGGATGAGCTCCTCTGCTAGCTAGATCCGCAGGATTATGCTCTGAGCTGACATGATGCCAGTCACCAGGATTGGTGAGCTCAGTTATTTTACTGATCCGATTTGCGACGAAGGTTGTCCAATTGCAGGCAGGCTTGTTTAGCCAGGCTAAGACAATAGTCGAATCGGTCCAGTAAAAGGACTGAAAACTGACTGCCGGGGATGCCGGGAGCAGTACTGAGCATAAGTCGGTCAGAAGGACAGCACCGCAAAGCTCCAAGCGGGGTATAGAAATGGATTTGATCGGAGCGACTCTCGTTTTGGCGGAGAGCAGATTGACGAAGATCTGGTTGCCAAGTTCTACACGGAGATAGACAGCCGCTCCGTAAGCACGCTCAGATGCGTCACAAAACCCATGAAATTGGATAGTGGCTCGAGGTTGGAAATGTACCCATCGAGGCACACGAATGTCCCGAAGGCTGGAGAAGCTGAGGAGAAACTCTTGCCATTGGGTGAGGAGATCACCCGGCAGAGGTTGGTCCCAATCTAAATCGCGTAGCCAGAGCGCTTGCATAAATATTTTTGCTCGGATGACAAAAGGTGCCAACCACCCTGCGGGGTCGAACAACTTGGCGATCTGTGCAAGGACCGACCTCTTTGTGTAGGTCTCCTGGAGAGGAATGTTAGGGGGCGAAAAAAGAAACAGATCGGCTTGCGCTTGCCAACGTAGGCCTAGAGTCTTTGCTGTGCTTGAATCTTCTAGCTCTAAGAAGTCCTCGCACAGCCGATGACTCTTTGGAATAGCCCTTAGACAATCCATGGAATTGGATGTCCACTTCCTTAATGGAAACCCCGCACTCTCCAGAGCTTCTATGAGTTCGGCGATGGTTGCGATCACCTCTTCTTTGGAGTGTGCTCCTGCAAGTACGTCATCGACGTACATGCACTCGGAGATGACCTTGCTGGCGAGAGGCAAACGGGATCTCACGTCATTTGCGAGCTGTTTGAGCACTCTCAAAGCCAGGAAGGGAGCACAGTTTACTCCAAAAGTGACAGTGCTCAGCTCGAAGTCCCCGATGTTGCCGTCTGGCTTACGGAACAGGATTCGTTGGAAAGGGGTGTGTTTTGGATCAACACGAATTTGGCGATACATTTTAGTGATATCTGCATTGAACACGTATCGATAGTATCGCCATTGGAGGATTTGCATCGTGAGGTCGGACTGAAGGGCCGGGCCTGGATGAAGAATATCATTCAGGCTCTTCCCATTGGAAGATGGGCACGATGCATTGAACACCACCCTCACTTTGGTGGTGGTGCTGTCGGGCTTAAACACTGCGTGGTGAGGCAGGTAAAAGTTACTCATTGCAGGATTGCAATGTGAAAACACTGGCCTCATATGACCCAAGTCGAGATACTCTTGCAGGATAGCTTCGTATTCGGCCTTGAGTGTCGGATTCTTGGACAACCTGCTCTCATTTTTGAGAAACTGCCCCAGAGCGATGGATCGCGAATGACCTAAGTCAGGGTGATCCGGATTTTTAAACGGAAGAGTCACGACGTAGGAGCCAGACTTGTCTCTCCGTGTGGTTCGGACAAAATTGTCCTCACACGCAGAGTCCGGCTCACTGGCTACCTTGGGGAGATTCTCCACCTCCCAAAATTTGGTGATGAGATGGTCGAGTTTCTCATCGTGGAGAATGGTAACCCTAGTCGTGAAAGCGGAAATTGACTCTTGAGGCTTCTTTGTGACTGGACCCGTAAGAATCCAGCCAAAGATTGTTTCTTGGCCCATTAGTGATCCGCAGAGGTTAGGGCGGAAGCCCCCCTGAACGATCGACGGAAGGATATCCGCGCCTAAAAGAACGTCAATTTGAGCGCTCTTGAAGAAAAGTGGATCAGCTAATGGGATGTCGGGCAGATTGTTCAAGAGATTTTGTGGAATGGGGTACGATGGCAGATTGCCGGAGAGCCGTGGGATGACTAAAGCTGAGGCCTCAATTTGAATTCGGGGTTTCAGCGGAGTGCCGATATGGAAATCACAAAGCTTCGTCGATTTGGCTGCCACGGAGTGGCCTAGACCGGACACCTGCGTTTGCACGGATCGGAATGGTAGCTTCATCAGACGGAATAATCGTTCGGAAATGAACGTTGCTTCGGACCCCGAGTCGATTAGAGCCCTGGCTGGATATGTGACCCCCAAGTGACACACATCAATTACGGCCGTCCCAAGTAGGACCCCTGGAGTATCAGCCGTGAAATAAGACTGCACACTACGAGGTACTTCGGACGTACCTGGAGTCGCAGCGGCTCCGGATGAGGAGCTGTTTGCTGTGGAGCCTTCACGGTGAAGCAGTGTATTGTGCCTCCCCTTGCACTTGGCGCAATTGTGAATACTAGTGCAGTCGCGCAGTTGGTGCCCTTGAGCAAAACAGTTCAGGCAAAGTTGCCTTCGCTTTATGTATGCTTCGCGCGCTGCCAAGGACATTTGGCTGAAGCGAGGACACAGACGAACCGGATGGTTCTCTTTAGCACACAAATCGCACTTTTTGGATTTGGGCTGAACTTGTGTCTCGAAGGCATGGACCTTTTTATTAGAGGTGCTGGCCGTGGATTTCGGGTCTGCACCTGGGACTTTGGGGAGGGACCTATCACCTTCCATAGCTTCAAGCGCGCGAGCATGTTCGCTGATGAACAGACTTACGTCTTTCCAGGCTGGGATGTCTGATTTTCGAGTTAATGAGTGCTCCCAGAGAGATCGAGTGTGTTCAGGTAACTTGGAAGTACACAAGAACACAAGGATACAATCCCAGTTCTCCGTAGAAATCTGAGCTTGCTCGATGGCAGTGACACACCGATGGATGGTGCCATGCAACTCTCTGAGAGCCGCGCCTGATTCTTTGGTGACCTTGGGGAGATTGAGAAGGATCTTAAGCTGACTGTTCACTAACAGTCGCTTGTTCTCGTACCGGTCACACAAGGCGTCCCAGGCCGATGCAAAGCCATCGTTCGTGAGCGGGCACTCGGCGACTAAGGCATTTGCATCACCTGCTGTTTTTGAATTTAGGTGGAATAACTTTTCCACCGGAGTCAGGCGCGGATTTTGGATATATATTGCAGTGAAAAGATCACGGAATGTTGGCCAGCGCAGGTAGTCGCCATGGAAAACTTCCGTATCAACGGGTGGCAGGCGACAGCCTCCAGACGAGGCGAAAGGAGCGGACATAGGAGCGGGCGGTGTACTTGATGCGGAAAGTGCATCGATTTGCACCCCCAGGTGCGTCGTACACCGCTCATACACAGTATAGCAATGGTCGAATTTAGCCTCCATGGCTTCAACTTCGCCACTGCTCGCCCCTTGGCTCAACGCTCTGGCACAGACCTTGTACTGCTGTTCAGCATCATCCCATAATGCCTTGACACGATCTCGGCGGATCTCGAAGGCCCGGAGCTGAGCCGCATGAGTGGCGTTAGAATCTCCGGGACCGTCGATGCGGGCCTCGAATTTGATGAGCCTATCCGCAGCAGCGATGAAATCGGACAGAGACATTTTAGACGGACTTGCGGGCTTTGGACTGGATCGGGTGACGACCGGACTACGCTTGAAAGTGCTGCTTGTCTGCGGTTTCCCGGACGGAATGGGTGATGCAGAAGCACTGCGCTTAATGAGACGTGAAGCGGGGACACTCAGCTGCGCTCGGCTAGAACGATCGGACATGGAGGCTTACTCGGACACCGGTTAAGCAAAGCCTGGAGAGTCGGCAATGAAGTCGGAGTTCGATCACCGAATCGAAATATATCAGACCAAACAAACGTTTGGTTTGGGAAATAATAAATAAAAAACACAAAAGGAGCAAAAATAACAAAAAAAACAAACGGGAAGAATATTAATCAAATCCTCAAAGAGACACAAAAAAAAATGAAAATTGAAGAATATAAAAAAAAATAGTAAAAATTGAGAAAAAAAAAAATAAAAATAAAAATGTATATGTATTAAAAATATGTATATGTATTAAAAATTATTATTATTAAATTGTACTATTTTATATATATTTGCTATTTAATTAATTACTCTTCCGCTCCGCTTTAATCTAATATTTTTTTTTCTGTGGTTTTATATATTTATTATTATTTTAACTATCGTTATCACAAAACAATAGTTGCGCGCTGTGATCTCTAAGAACCAAAGTATCGCCACGGAATTGTGGCGGCTGTCGATAACTCTTGTTATTGGTATATGTGTATATGGAAATTTTTCTAAATGCGATCACTAGCGCTTGCACACGGATCAACAAGTGAAATATATTTATTATTATTTTCTAATTTTTGCAAGTGTTATGATGTGTGTTTTGTTAATACGTTAATTAATTATGTGTTAATTGTGTTGCTGCTCTAGATGTACATTCATATGGATATATGTATGTACATATGTTTATTACCCGTATGGCAGAGCAAAGCGGAGACACAATTAGCACACACACACGTACAAAAATAAGAATGCAAATGTAAATATGTGAAAATAAATATAATAAATATATGCTGTGGATAAATATATAAGGATTTAAAATAAATTGTAATAAAACGACAAGGATATGTTTTTTGTTTTATATTTATTTATTTTAATATATATATGTATTGTGTTGATTTTACATACAGATGTGCATATGTATATGTGTATGTATATGCAGTGGGAGTCTGTAAGTACGTACATATATTGCGATGAAATCGCAATTGAATGTGTGCAATCGGACTATTGAATTGGAATTGGAATTGAATTGCGACAAGACACAAAGGATATTGTGTGTTATGTCTTAGCAAAACGGAAAGATTCGGAATTGAATATACAACGGACTTGAAGGTTAATGCGTACATACATATATGTATGTATGTATGGCTCTGGACTTCACGTATCTGAATATATAAGAATATATATATTCAGATTCGTGTCTAATATATAAGAATATATATATTAGTGGGATGCAACTTGCACAACAATGTAAAACATATATATATGGCGGAAATGTCGTATGACAAATGCCGGTATGCACTGATATATGCAAGTTGCAGTGAGAGATAAAACAAGAAATTACTTATCTGACACTCCTAAGAATCGCTGGTGGATATGTATAAATCCGGCTCGAAGGACCAAATGTTGCAGGGTGGAGTCTTCAAATAAGCAAAGTTGTAGGGATGTGGTCTTCAATAAGAACACGTGTGTTTATTTTTCTTTAAAAACTTATTTTATTTTTCACACGCAAAATGGCGGTAATTCAAATCGTTGTACTCAGTAGTGTGGTAGGAATAATAGTAGTAGTAGTAATAGAAAATAGTACTTGGCGGAGGGCCAAGTACTGAGAGCAAGCGGTTATGCTATTAACAGAAAGCTGTTAATAGCATAATCGGGCTCTGTGGGGGAGGAGCAATCCTGTTAATGGGATCTGGCATTAACAACAATTATGGAGAAATGCGCTCTCTCAAGTAATCAAAATAAAGCTAAGGATTAAATAAATATTTATAAATAAATTTAATAAACAAATATTCATATTTAAAATACTTCCTTACCTTTAAAAGTAGTAGAAAATTACTATTCTTTAAGAGAAAACTCGCGACCCAACCAGAATTTCACAGCTTCTATTTGAAACGCTCTTGGCGTCAGTTTTTTTTTCTTTCTCAATTTTACAAAAGCTGACCTAAGTGCCATCAATTACCAAAACCCTCAAAAATCAAACAAAATTTGTCTGTCATTGGCGCACAACAAAAGCCTAAGGTAAATATTCATACAACGTGATGTTGCAGCTTTTCATATCATGCCCATATTTTTTGCATTAAAAAAAAAATGGAAATTATATTAAATATTAATATTTTGCACTCAGCGAATAAATATAAACGTGAGCTGTTGAAATGATGAAGTATTTGTTGGCCAGGTTAATAAATTGGCAGCACACTCCATGAATTGAACTTATTTACTCTCATTCCCGCTCCGGTTTTTCTTTTTTTATTTATTTAGTGCAAGCTCATAATGAACTGGGTGGAGCAGTGCTAAGGGCGCCTGGGACACCGTAATTTAAATTTATTTAACAACCAACTTGTTAAAATCGTAAAAACTGAAAAAATGAACTGCAACAGCGGAGCTTGAACAACAACATTAAGTAGCTCATTAAATTTCCTTAAAAAAAAAAAAGAAAAAACAACAACAACTTACGCAAACACACACTCATAAGGAGCTGAGCAGAGCGAGTGACTTTTGGGTTTGTTTTTTTTTTATTGTATAAGTAGGAAATATTATAGCAAAACGGCGCTAAAAGAAGCGACAGCCAAAAAGAAACGGTCGAGCTGTAAAACCACTCGGCAAGTGTATTTTTATTGCGTATGAAATGCATTTCGCAGTGCCACAAAACTGGAGTGTTGTGAGCCCTGAGCGCAAGTTACGACCAAAGGACCACCAAGGCAGCACAAAAACACAAACACAGACACAAGCACACACACTTACACACACACAGACAGACAGACAGCCAGAAGAGTTGTAGTTGAGAAAATTGAGCATAAAAAAGTCGAAGGTCGGCAACGCATGACTGCAATTTACCCTGTGGAAACACAGAGCTGAAAAAGATAAAGATATATGTATATGGAATGTACTACTCGATTGCGTCTGGTAGTTGAAACTAAAAAATAATCAAAAGTTGCAAGTAAATAAGTTTGAAATGTACTTGAAGTGAAACTATATATAAGTGTCAAATATAGCTACCTAAAGATGGTTCGGCTTAAAGTATAAAATGTTTAAGCAACTGCAGAACTGTAGAGGACATACAGTTCTAGTTGTATAGAAATATACTAAATCATATTTGATGGATCGATATGTTGGCTAGACATACCTACCTATAAATAAAGCGAATTTTGCTTGTAGAAAAATGTAAAGCTTGAATTTATGAGTGTATTCTTGTAATAATTTATGAATATGCAAAACAAATACAAATTTTGTTATATAAAAAAAATAAATAAATAAATAAATCAAATAAAATTTAAATTATTGTACATATATGAATAGGATAAATTACAAATTGTTCTTGATTCTGGAACATGAATATTAAACAACCCTCTGTATTTATTCAGTAAAAATATATTCATTATTTATTTTAATGCTTTCAAATAGGAATATTATTATTATATTCAAATTGATTTTATATTTAAATGATTTTTTGAATTTGAATGAAACACTTGATATAAAATTTAATATGTTATATATTATATGAATATTAAATTAAATTAAATTAAATTAATTAAAATTAAATAAAAAATTATAATCATTATTTATTTAAATGCTATAAAATATGAGTATTATTATTTAAATATTTATTTAAATATTTTTTGTATTGAAATGAAACACTTGAAATCAAATTAAATATATGATATATTTAATATAGTATATATTTTTTTTATATATTAAAAATTGTATTATAAATATTTCAACAAGTTTTTGATGAAATAAATATAAATATTTATAATACATAAATTGTTTAAATTATGCTTATTACATTTTATATTATCAGATGTAAATATTTATAATAAATAAATTGCTGAAATTATGCAAATTACATTTAATATATTCAAAATTCCATATATCCAATTTTATTTATATATATCCCTTCACAGTATATGCTATATCTCTAGATAAGCTTATCATTTCAACTACATGTATTGTAATTTTATTTCAGTTCCCGTAACATCCCTACACTCACAAACCAAGCTACCCTGTCACACAGCTTTATGGTTAGAGCGCATGATAAGAGCAGATGATAAAAATTATGCTATAAAACGGGAGAAGCAAAGGCAATCCTCACAAACCCAGCGCTGGCAATGATTGCACAGGAATACTGTTTGTTAAATATGTAACACATACTTACTAACCGCATTCATTTCATCTGTAGCACATTTATGGCCAGCACGCGATGGTGTAACTCGATAGGGAATGCTGGAGCAATATGCTGGACGGCTCAAAACGAAAATTGTGAATGAAATAAACAAGTAAATCGAAATGTGATCGTTGCCATTGTAGCTTAAATGTGCGTGGAAATAGCATAAATACATAAAGAAATGATTTTCAATTACATTTTATGGAAATTGAAATAAACATTTCTAGACGTGTGCAGACATTGCATTTATTATTAAACTATTTGAAAATTGTTATTTCAATTATGATTATTATTTAAATTTGTAAAAATCCTTGAAAATTTGTTAGTCTATGTGGAGTATTTAAAGTAAGATAGAAAATGAAAAAGTTTAATAAAATTGTAGAAAAATACAAACAAAATGAAATGAAATGAAACATATTTAAAATACAAATATTTTTTACTTTAATATAGGTAATTTTATTATTGTATATATTTTAACTTTAATAATTATTAACTTTAATAAAATTGCAAAAAAATAAAAACGAAATCAAAATGAAACATATTTAAAATAAAAATATTTTTTTACTTTAATAAAGGTAATTTTAATTTTAAGCTTTAATAATTTTTAACTTTATTAAAATTGCAAATAAATACATACAGAATGAAAATGAAACATTTTTAAAATATTAATATTCTTTTACTTTAATATGGGTAATTTTATTATTGTATATTTTTTATTTTTAATAAAGCATACTTTCTGGTCTTGAATTAAATTGAAAATATACAGCATTTGCTCACATTGCGTATGCGTAATATTCAGATATCAAAATACAACCAGCTAATATATGAAGAAAATCATTTTTGAGCTATTTTTCTTATTCGTATTTACTAGCCTTGAAATATCTCCAGCAAGTGCTGCACAAACTCCAGTGCTAACACTGCGTATGCGTAATGTTTTCCAATTATCTGATTGCTGGTGTTTTCTTTGACACAAGAGCCACAGCTCCATAGCTACAGCTCTTACAGCTGCTGTTGCTAATGATTAACAAACGGTTTCAGCGCACATACTACATAGTCGCAACAAAGCGGGAGATGCTGCTGCAGCAATTAATAACGATTTGTCTGCTGTGCTGCTGGCAACATATGCACTCAAACAAAATGAGTATGTATGTATATATATATGTTTATGGCGTATCACTAGGCAAACATTTTAAATATTTTTAAGTCTCGATTCATGCATGCCCACTCACGCCGGAAATTGGCGCACACCTCGCAGCCATGCAGCAGTTTTTTTTTTTTTTGTGCTGCGCCCCAACTTTTCATAAGCTTCATAGCAACGGGAAATGACCAGGCGAACCAATGGCCAGCAGCTGAATCCCTGGCCATACAGGTGTACAACGAGTAACAAGAAGAAAAAAAAAATCACCGTGTGCATGTATATATATTCGTATACATGTATAGCGGCCCAGCATGCGGAAATTATAATTTATTACATAAAGTTGCGGATGCCGGTCGCGGCTGCGTTGATTTTTACCTGCACGGCTTCTGCCACGCCCACAGCAGCTCTTCAAATTTAGCTGTACTTAACATTAAAGTTTCATAAAAGCCAAGCACTTGGGGCTAGCGAGCGCGTGAAAACCGCAAATATTTTGCATATTTGCATCTGGCCGCGGAGAGTATTTAGCTGCCTAAGAAAACACATTATTTGGCTTAAATATTCATGGGCCGATGTGAAAATGAGCTCGGGCACGCAAAGTGTTTTCAATAATTGTGCCTTCTTTTATGATGCCCAGCGGATAGGGGCGGGCCCGACAAGATTTCGAAGAATTTTGTGGAAATTATTCAGCTGGGGGTTTTTGGGGTGATTTTGAGTCCAATTGTTAAAAAAAAAAAGGTTCTTAGGGCATATTTTTTGATGCATTTAACTTGTTTTTAAATATTTTTTTAAGCATTTATTTAAGGGCTTTAAGCTGTGGGAGTTGGGCATATTATTTAAATTAAAAATTGCATATTTGAATTATATTTAAGATCATTTTATTAAATTTCCATATACAAAAAATATTTGACATGGATGAACATAATCGGAATTAATTAGGGTAAATGTGTCTCTTCTTCTTAATTATATTGACGAGGCAGAAATGTACCAAGAGTAGGTTCTATTTGATCTATAAATAACCATTAGATAACAATAACATGGAACATGCTTGATAGGAAACTCAATGAATTTCCTTTTTTGACTACGAGTCATGTTTATTTCTATATATACCAAATTTATGATATTTATTACAACAACTTTCTGGAAAGATAGGTACCTTCAACAGCTGTAACCTGTGAGGATAGCTTCCCTTTTGAGCTCACTCAATATTTTGTGTGATGGGCTGACACAAATGAAATTTCTGCTGAATTGTATGCATTTTCTGATCAATTTAATTGAAATCAACAATAATTGGCAAGCACGAAAACAATGCAAACAAACGGAATTGCGAGCAAAACACATATTTATTCTCAGGTCAATAATAACTCGCATACTTCGTATATTTATTGTTAGTGTGGCAGCAGCGTAATAACAATTTGAGATATACATACATACATACATATGTCACACATTTTTCAATGGAAAAAGCACACAGAAATAAAAGTCAGCTATAAAATATTATTTGACAAATGGCAGATTTCCCTTAACCAGCAGGACAATTGTACACACAATCGTCTGTTAAATGTGCGAAGCACAAAAAGTTTCAATGTGTTTGAATTTTATTCATGATCGACTGAACAATCAAAATCAATTGAAAAAAAAAAATTCATAGATGTGCACATACATATTTATGTGTTTATATATGACAATTTATACAATTTATACAATTTAATTCCCATTGAATTTATTGCAGACTTTAATTAAAAAAGAGCTAAGCATAACAGAGCAACAGTTGAATATGTAAATAGAGGACAAATAATTATTAAGTGCTTAAAAACAGAAATAGGACAAAAACGAAGCAAAATTTTTTAATTTTCAATTTTTAATATTTTTTTTATTTATCTATTTAATGACTTCTATTTATTTGATTTGAATATTATTTTATTAGTAAAGTAAGCATATATTTATTTATCTATCTATTTATTTATTTTAATACTATTTTTATTTTATGAAATTGAAAAATAGTATTTAAATAAATAGATAGATAAATAAATAAATAATTACTTTAGTAAAAAAAAAATTCCAATAAAATCCTTACAGTAAACAGAAGTTTACTTGCAAATATATTTATGTTAAAAATATTTATGCCATATTAAAGTAACATATTTATAGCTGCACTTAAACCTCTATCCATTGCTTCTGATAAATAATCCTTGCATATTATACTATATCGGTTGTCATTAAATAATTTAAGCGAGTTTTTTGTTTCGGTGGCAGCTGAAAAAAGTTGGCTAAAAAGAAATTCAGCTCTTCCTTCGTATGGAGTGGCGGCCACAGCGTTGAATAGGCAAAGAGCCTTGAAAGAATTAACAATAAATAAATCTAAAGCCTATATGAGTATCAGACAGAGCAAGTCCATTACCTTCTTGTGATGAACTGATCGGATATTCTGGGTCTTTGTTCAATAAAGTTTTCCATTTCGCGACGTAGCTGCGCATTGTATTTCTTTTTCGCCTGCATGTAGACAAACTCGCACTCCAGAGCACTGGGATGGAATCAGACTGAAATTACACAATTCGCAGTGAAATTGAATATAGTATTTGGACTATTTACTAGTCCACATTCTTGATCGTATAGCTGGGATGACGGCTAACAAACAAGTCGTCAGTATGCAACTTTTTCTGTGGCCTCCAGTCAGAACTGTCCGTTTCCGCTATTTCTAATGCTGAACTCCTGCCGTTCGCCATGCCAATAAAAGAGGCTTTTGCTTGTTCAAATTCTTCTCTCTTCGCCCTGAGATCGGCAGTAAAGCGCCGCACCGGAGTTCTCCTGCCTCGAGAGCTATTTTGATCTTTGGACGAATCCGTAGATTGCTGCAGCGCTGCAATGCAATCGTTTTCATCACAGCCAAAGCTATCAGAGCCATAGCACGGCACTTTCGGGATCAAGACATTATTGGAATTCGAATCTCCGGAACTATCGCTTGAGGACGGCCAAGGCATTTCAATTGACGAAATTTAAGATATTTCGAATTTTGTTTTTGAATATAATTGTTAATTTATTTCAATTTTCAAGTTCATACTGTGTTTGCTTTACATTTCAACTAGTCTTTAAAAACCATTTGACCTACTTCAGCCAAAAAAAAAAAAAAACAAATACACAAAAAATAAAATTAAAATCCTACACATTATTAATATAATTATTTTTGTTCTCTCTCTCTCTCTCTCTTTCTCTTTTTTATTACTGTTGTTATAATATTTATTATTTTCATTGTTAAAAATCCAATCAAGTACATAATTACCAACAGCACACACAGCGCTTAAAAATAACAAGAATAATAAGAAACAAGTAAGAAGGCTCTACTCGAGACTACTCGACTAGGAGATACCCTGAACCCTCCAAAGTTATATTCTAATCATTCTGCGCTTCTTTTATCCCCTCAAGGTCATTGACCTCTAGGGGATTACCCTCAAGGTCATTGCCCTCCAGGGAATTCCCCTCAAGGTCATTGGCCTCTAGGGGATTCCCCTCAAGGTCATTGGCCTCTTCGGGATTCCCCTCAAGGTCATTGACCTCCAGGGAATTCCACTCAAGGTCATTGACCTCTAGGGAATTCCCCTCAAGGTCATTGACCTCTAGGGGATTCCCCTCAAGGTCATTGACCTCTAGGGAATTCCCCTCAAGGTCATTGACCTATAGGGGATTCTCCTCAAGGTCATTGACCTCTAGGGGATTCCCCTCAAGGTCATTGGCCTCTAGGGGATTCCCCTCAAGGTCATTGATCTCTAGGGGATTCTCCTCAAGGTCATTGACCTCTAGGGGATTCCCCTCAAGGTCATTGGCCTCTAGGGGATTCCCCTCAAGGTCATTGGCCTCAAGGGGACTCCCCTAAAGGGTCATTCACCTCAAGGTCATTCCCTCAAGGTCATTGGCCTCTACGGGATTCCCCTCAACGTCATTGGCCTCTAGGGGATTCCCCTCAACGTCATTGGCCTCTAGGGAATTCCCCTCAAGGTCATTGACCTCTAGGGGATTCCCCTCAAGGTCATTGACCTCTAGGGAATTCCCATCAAGGTCATTGACCTCTAGGGGATTCTGAGATCGACTCAGCTCGTCGGCTTGATCAAGAATATACACACTTTATGGGGTCTGTGATGATTCCTTCTGCCTGTTACATACTTTACACAAAACCATTATAACCTGATTTGCCATTTTCAGTGGGTTTAGGGTATATTAACAACTACAATTAAGGCGAATTATGTGATTGCAATAAAGGCGAAACCGAATCAAAAGCCAATGCATACATCATGAATAATATATGTGGGTAATCTACATTAACAGTTGTTGCTTTTGCTCCATCTTAATAAATGCTTCTTTTCGTTTTCATTTGATTTTCGGCCAAAGGCAAAATGTAACACAATTATGAGTCACGCACAAAGGCAGCCAAAGGACTGTGAGTGTGTGTGTGCTGTAAAAACATTGCCACAAATGTTGTGCCTATTAAGGAGGCATTTAACAACGCCAACGTAGAACGTGGCCCAGTGAAAGCAAACGAGCCCATTATTATTATAATTTTCGCATAGAGCAGATCGGGGAATACCGGAGCAGAGTGTGGGGAGTTGAGTGTGGGGCATTAATGAAGTGCTACATGTCTGTTCGATGGCAGTGGCAACATTGCCAACATTGGCTCTTTGCTCCGTCGCCAACGGACCTTGAACCTTTCAATTGAACTCAAATTGCGGCTAATGAATTACACGCATTAGGTCAACGAGCCAGCCAAGTAGAACTCGTATAATTGGGTGTGGAGAGTGCACCTAAGTGCCAGCTATGCTAATAGCATTAGAGTGAAATATTAATGACCTTGGCGTCTATTTTCAACACACACAACACAATGAATACACAAGCTAAGCCGGGCTAACCAAAAATAAGCTACAGTTCGCTGTTAGCCAGCCAGCCAGCCAGCCAGGTAAAAACAAAAGTTTTGCTTTTAACTAACTTTAAATCCGCTCAAACCCCATACGAGAGTTAGCTTCAATGAAAGTTTAATCAGGTTAAGAAACTACTCGTCAAATGTGAACAGTCAGAGCAGACCTAACTCGATTATGTCGCATTTAATAAGAGAAGAGCAGAGAGAGAGAGAGGGAGAGAGAAGGAAACAGCTAATGGATAGCTCTATATATAGTTTGTGATTTTTATTATTTATTTAAGAGTTGAAGTAAATAAAGGCATCCTGGACAGGAATCAACAAAGTATCCACAAATTAAGTTATGTTTTTGAATTATCTATGAGAAAACAAAGTTGATTCGTTAACTAGATTTATTTTAATTTTAGTAAATTTATTCATTAGTTTTCATGAAATAGGAAAACATGATTTTAGTGCTATAAATGAAAACACAGCGATAATTAAACAAAGACTAAACAAGGTATTGACAAGCATCTCCTAAATGGACTGAGACACATCATTGAAGAGCTTACGACCATTCACAGCATTAATACGATTTGATATAGGGACACAGCTTAATATATTATGCGCAGATTAAAGGTATATATATGTAGATAGATCAAAGACTGTAGAGACTAAATCTAAATAAATAAATAAATGAATATTAATTTTAATATATTAGTTAGTTACTTTTAATGGCAATATATATTTATCTTTCTTTTATTCAAAGGAATAATATTATCAGTCAAAATAAATAAAAGACTATATCTAAATAAATAACAATATATGTACATTAATTTTAACATATTAGATATAATAATATAATATAATATATTAATCTAAATATAGATTTGTCTTATTTTATTCAAAACCAATAATATTGTCAGTCAATATAAATAAAAGACTAAATCTAAATAAATTAATAATAACTAAAATAATAAATAAAAATACATATGTATATTGTTATATTTTAATATCAAATACAATATTTTTACTATTAATGTCAATATACATATATATTTATCTTATTTTATTAAAAAACAATAATAATGTCAGTCAAAATAAATAAAAGACCAAAAATGATATAGCAAAATATGTACATTCAATTTAATATATAATACATTAATAATAATATATTATTCTTGTTTTATTCAAAAACAATAATATTCTCAGTCGAAATAAATAAAAGCCTAAATATAAATAAATAACAATATGAACTTTAATATATAATACAATAAATATATATTAATCTCAACATATATTTATTTTATACTATTCAAAATAATAATAATGGCAGTCAAAATAAATTAAATAATTTAATAATACATATTAATACAATGTATAAGCTTTTGAAAATGATTCTATTTATTTTATTCACACTCGAATTAGAAGCTAAGCATATGACCCAAAAATCTGACCGCAACTCTGGTAGGCAAATCCCAAATGTCAGTTTATTGTGATGAAAGCCACGGCCCAAATGTTTGACATTATCAACAAATCCAATTTTATTACACGCGTTGTCCCAGCATTAATTATAGATTCCAGCACGTAGCGCGTATTAAGTGCATGCGGCCCGCAAATACCATCAAATGTGGTTAATTTGCCAAGCCAAAACAACAAACAGCTAGATAAATGGGGCGACATTTGTGTTTGAACTTGGATTTTGCTCTCGATTTGGCAGCCCAAAAGTCCACAGAGCCCAACGAAATGATGACAGGATGAGGAGTTTGGGGATTGTCTTCGAAGAGGAATGTCTTCGACAGGTCTGCGCTTCGTTGCTCCAATCGATATATCGATTTGCTTCAATTTAAAATTGTCGGCTAACATTTTAATTTTTCTCCTCTTCTTTACATTGCTCAATTTATAATGCTAAAATATGCACCCCACATAGTAGTAAATTTTTACATATGCTTAAAAAAGTCATTAAAAAAATGTAAACAAAAAAAAAATCATTATAAATAATTAAAAATTACGAATTAAAAATGAAGATTTAATATGTAAATGATATGTTAACGGTAAATTAACAAGCAGATGTTGGGTATTACGCTGATTAAGAGGCAGATTTTCATTTACACTGAAGCGCAAGGTTTAACAGGGATTATTTATTTTTATACACGCTCATGAGGTTAAATGAAAATATTGATTTGAGGCACTGTCGTTTGCTCTGTGTAACTGATAGCAGTTACAATTACTGCTGAGCCCCTCTCCAACCAGCGCTTAACTAAAAATGATCTATTCATATATTTCCACTGTGTATCAAGTCGCATCATCCCATTCCTTTCAACTTGCATTACAAAGTATACTCATTTATTCAAACTTTACGGTTAAGACCATCTGATATTCTCTCACCAATTTTCACAACTGAACCGGAAAGCCAAATGGATTCTGTGACAGCATTTTGTCATGGTCAACATTTAATTTATATGCGAACAACTAGCGAACAGCAGGTCACCTTGGAGCTAGCCTCCTGGCATTGAGTCTCCTCTATTGCTTTACAAGCAATTAATTTCAACTATTGCAGCTATTACTCAAGTCCGAGTCAACATATTTTATTAAAATGAAGTCCCACAATCTCATCTCAAGCATATGTGATGCCTAGCAAAACTTCTTCACAAACTTTGACGGGTGAAGAGCCAGAAATGCAAATGACGAGCTCAACAACAGCAAAACTTCAGCATCAAATGGTAGAAAGGCTTGTCAAATGTTGGGGTGTTTCAGAAAATGCATATATCTACATGCAAGAAAAGCAATTTTTCTTAAAAAAAAAAAAAATCAGCTTATAAAAGGAAAGGTATATGGAGAAGATTAAAACTAAACCTTTTTAAAATTTGAAATTTCCTTTTTTATACTTGCATAGAAATTTGTTATTATTTATTAGTATTTTTAAAAATATTCGTTATTAAATTGTTAAATAAAATAAATACATAGATATTATTAGAAATTTATTCTATATAAAAGCAAAATGCTTAGGAAATAGATCTATTTTGGAGGTATCTCATATGAGATTAATAAAAATATACAAAAATACATATTTTCAAACAACGATCAATAATAAGAGTTTCCGTATATAAGAACAACCCCTAGAAAGCAAAAGTTTTCATCAGGTTAATTCAATTTCGAATCATAAGCAAATTTTGCGCAAATTAAATGCGTAAAGTTTTGCAATTGCAATAAATTCTCACAAATGTCCTTGTGTAAGCGTCTTTGATTGTCATTGTAATGTTTATGCAGTGAATGGAAGATAGAGCTGCCATCTTATGTTCGTGTCCTGTCGCTCTTGTTCTCAGTCTCAGTCTCAGTCTCATTCTCGTTCCCGTTCCTCGCTCTCGTCTGGCTGAACTCCGTCATCAGGCAAGCGTAACATAAAGCCGATTTTTTCGGCTGGAAAATGCCGAGCGAGATAATAAATCTTGAGCTGGCGAAACAAATCACAGCAATTCCATTATGTACATTTAATGATGTTGAGCGACGGCAAAGCCCAACAAAAGCCCGCGTCCAAAATCCAAAATCCAAATCCATATCCAAAGCAACGAAGCAGTGACAATTACTTGCAGGCCGCGAGCAATTTGTATGGCTGCTGCAACACGGGGGCCCAACTTGTTAGAAATAATCACAAGAAATGGCCATGCTGCACAAATACCTCTATATATACTAATATATATATATATATGTACATAGATATATGTTTGTACAATTTACTTTATAAATCTGCAAAGAGAATTTACGCTTTGCCCAGCAGTTAAAGAAGTTGAATCCGTGCAATAGTTGCCGGAGTTCTTACTGTTGCACTTCGTATACACTGTTCGCACTGTGGCAGAGAGTATATTGGCTTTGACTGTTTAAGTGTATTGAGTTATTATGATTTTTTGTTGTAAATAATAAACCTATACAAATGTGTATGATATTTATATTGAAGAGTTGGATAGAGATGAGATATATCAGTATATATAATGAATCTAAAATGAATCTACTAAATAATATTCATAATATTCATTTCATATATAAATTATATTAAATTATATTTTAAATTATTTTTGTTTAATTTTTAAAATATAGTTGTTGTGCTTAATATAAAATTAAAATTCTCAAATATTTAAAGAGTTAAAAATAACCTTACGCTTTGGCATAATTATGTAAAAAATTAAGTAATACTTTCCATCAGCATCTAATATTTTTTATATACATTCTGTCAAATAAGTACCCGGAAATTCTCATTTTAAATTTTTCCTTTGAGAATATTTCTAAACAATTTTTTTCCCAGGTTGGTACTACTGTCACTCACTATCCTGTAAATTTTTATTGCTATATGTCAATTAGTTTGGTCACAGCGTCATTTGGAACAAGTCAACCTTATGTGTGCGTTGCGATTTTTACTATGGATAAAAATATCGAACAAAGAGTTTGTGTGAAATTTTGTGTTTCAAAACGAAATTTTTTAAGCCAAAACGTTGGAAATGTTGAAACAAAAATTTGGTGATCCAACCATGTCGAGAACTCAAGTTTACGATTATTATAAATCGTTCAAAGAGGGGCGAGAAGAAGTGAAGTGATTTACCACGTTTAGGACGCCCTTCAACCTCTTCTACTGAAGAAAACGTTGACAAAATAAAAGAAATGCTGCTCGAAAATTGTCATTATAGTTAAATTTATCTAATAATAATATTATCTTGGCGTTATTAGGCGTTTGAGAGAGAATGTTCGTCGCAAAAGATCAGATTTGCGGCAGAACAACAGTTTGGTTTTGCACCACGATAATGCACCAGCACACAAAGCGATCATTGTGAATGCGTTTTCGAAGAAAATTTCAACAAATATCATCAAACTGCCACCGTATCCTTCAGATATGGTCCCGTGTGACTTTTCCGTTTCCACAAGTCAAATTACCACTTCGTGGAGCCCGTTTTGAGAGCATAGAAGCATCAAAACCAAAAATCGCAACGCACACATAAGTTGACTTGTTCCAAATGACGCTGTGACCAAACTAATTGACATATAGCAATAAAAATTTACAGGATAGTGAGTGACAGTAGTACCAACCTGGGAAAAAAATTGTTTAGAAATATTCTCAAAGGAAAAATTTAAAATGAGAATTTCCGGGTACTTATTTGACAGAATGTATACAAAAATTAAATCTCTAACTCCTACATCATAATCAAAAATAATAATTGCTTACAGTGTATTGCTGCAGTTAGGTAAACTTTAATACCGAACTCTTACTTTGCTTCTTTTTTTTTTTTTTTTTTTTAATTAGCAAAATTTTCTTTGTGCTGTTGTCTGTGTGGCAAAGTCTTCCATTAATTAGAGCGACAGCTTCGCAAATTGTTCCCTCAGCTCGTATATATATATATATATAAGTTTCTTTTTTTCTGTAAAAGCATTTCTCCTTTGGCAATCCCAGCTCTCGCATGGGGGCATATGGCTAAAGTCGTATGGGCAATAAACTTTCGCCACCTGCCCGATATCATCAGCACGTCTGTGGCTTATATATGTGCATGTATTTCTATATATAGTGAGAGATGACTGGTTTTTTATATTTTTTTCTTTTTAGCATAAATCTGTCATGAAATATAATACAGACACAGGTTGGTGTGAGAGCCGGCGCAGCATAGTTCTAGCCTCTGGCACAAAATGCTCAAAGAAACTGCATATTAGCTTTGTCTGTGTGTGTGTGTGTGTGTGTGTGTGTGTGTGAGGCACTCTATAAAGATAATTGCACTGGTATTTGTGTGTGTTTGTGTAGCATTGCAAATTTTGTTGCCTTATAAAAGGAAATAGATTATATGCTCTTTTTTTTAAATTTCATTGCCGCCAGCTTTTTAATTTATTAGTTTCTCTGCTCTTTTTGTTTTATTTCAGGTGTTGCCCTCAGTTTTTATAACCTCTTAACTTGCTTTATCAGCAACAATTTTATGGCTACATACAATTGAGTGTGTGAATGTGTGTATAGATTTTTATACCACAAAAAAATTGTTGCTTTATACAAAAAAATTGTTAAAATTAGTGACAAAAGTTAAACAAATATTTCTTTTTCCATAATTAATTAATATTCAACTTTTGTTTACCCATAATTGCTAATGTGTACATAATTAAATTAAATTTATTACAGCGCACAAAAGAAAATTTTAAAACTCATTAAATTTGTGTAAATATTTTTATGCATTTTCTCACATACTGAAAATATTTTGATTGTTTGATGTATTTTTTAAATTTGTAAAAATTTAAAATATTTTACACATAAATCATAAAATACATAAATCATAAAATAATGTAAAAGAATTCATTGCATATATATTTTTAATAAATTGAAAATGCATAAGTTTATTATATCAGATTATTGAATAGATTTTATTTACCTTCAAGTTTAATATTCTTTTTATATATTTTTTAATAATGTTGTTTTCTTTTTAGCAAAGGAAATTAAAACGCTCACCTAAAATAACATAAAGTAACGTATTAAATTTTGTGTACGAAAATATTTATTGAGCACACACACACACATGCGCGCACCAAAAATTTTTACTGGCTTCCGAGTGCACCTTAAGAAAGGATATTTACCGTGCAGCGGAGTGAATGTCTGCACCGACAACGGTGCTCTGTTATCCATTTACAAAATCAATGCACTATAAGCAACATATTCCATAGAATATATACATACACATATGTATGTGTGTGTGTGTGTGTGTGTGTGTGTGTGTATTTTAGGACTCGAGGGCAACAAAAACTCTAGCAGAAACGAACGCATCAAATAGCTGAAATATCATAAAACTTTTTAACTTTTTCATGTTGGCCAACATGCTATGTCTATATAGAGAGCTCGGCATGTATGTATGTGTATGTGTGTGTGTGTGTGTGGAATCTGAGTGTGTAATATCAAAAATGGTTTGCTCACGTTGCGTTGTTGACCGCGTCACGCTTCACAGCATAAAGCAATTACTGTGGCGTGAGCAGAAGTTGAATCTCTGTGCTACGCGACCAATTCCCATAGCCCGTGGCCCCCTTAAACTGCACTCGTCTGGCGCTCGACTGTTGCTTGAGTCGTTGCACTACTTTGATTTATGAAATTTTGCCCGCTGACACTGTGCAGCACCTATGCTGGGCATAGCAGCTGGAGGCGTGGCGGTGGTAAGTGCATTGATTTTGTGTCTGGCATAAAGTTTGACCTCGACTTCAATTTCGACTGTGAGTCAAACTTTGCAGCTGCCCAGGTGCTGCTACCTGTACTTGATTGAATGTAACCACGCCAAGCCACGCCCCCAGTTTCCTTATCTGTTGCCCAACTGTCTGGCTGCTTTTGGTCTGGCTTGCATTGACTTCTGGCTCTTATCCAGCCTGCATTTGCAGCTCACTAAAGTAGCTTAAAATTTACACATGACAAGCGCAGCGTTTGCTCTGGGTGCAAAACTTTTCTCTTGGCTTAACCCTTTGCGTGTTGAAAATTTTTCCGTTTTCTTTTTTACTACATTTTGTTGTTAGTTGCAATACCCTGTTCAAAGCTTCGAATTCTAAAAAGAGCATATCTGTATTGTGATAAGGTTTGTTTGTCTAATTAGAGAGGTTGAAATAGTAGTAGAAGTAGCAATAGAAGTAGTAGTAGATGTAATATTAGAAGTAGTAATACGAGTAGTAGTAGAAGTAGTAGTAGAAGTAGTAGTAGTAGAAGTAGTAATAGAAGTAGTAGTAGGAATAGTAATAGAAGTAGTAGTAGAAGTAGTAGTAGTAGAAGTTGTAGTAGAAGTAGTAGTAGAAGTAGTAATAGAAGTAGTAGTAGTAGTAGTAATAGTTGTATTAAAAGTAGTGATATATGTAGTAGTAGTAGAATTAAGAATAGAAGTAGTAGTAGTAGTAGTAATAGTACTATTAAAAGTAGTAAAAGTAGTAGACAGACACCATTAAAAATAAATCTATTCACGCTCAAGAGGTCCAACTGAATAGGAATAGTCATGTTTGTCCTTGAGTCTCACCTCTCCATTCGCTAGCCACAAGGCGAGAGACTAGAAATTTGTAATTTATATTCTTGCATACCAGACACAGTAGGAGACTATAATTTTTTCGATTACTCATCCTCTATTTTCATATGCGATACAAATTTATAATTTGATTTCCTTTTTATGCGTAGCTGGTATGCCACAAAAGTTGTACGCATCAAATTTCCTGTGCAGGATTCTGTAATGAATACAAAGATATAAGATATGTTTCGGAGTTGAGATATCTTTCTCCTTCCCGAAAAGGAAACTTTTATCAAATACGTCAGACTTGTGCTGTGCAAATACACACATTTGCATGCTATTATAAGAATCAAATTTCATTTTTAATGTGTTCCTAAGAGAAAAATTAATCCAACATTAATGTAAATCACAGCACAGTGTGTCTACATGTCTAGCTTGCCATGGGGTGGGGGTGTCTCTGATTCATGTACAACCACTACCAAGAACAGTCTTACATATTTATAAGTTGTTTGATATATATTTCTTTTATGCTGTTAAAGTTCACGTTTAGCAGGGTATTAGCTAGTCAGTTCTAGTCAGTTACACAGTGAATACACCCTAAAGTAGTGTACCAGACCAAAATACCAGACTTCATGTCTTGCTATAGTCGAATCGTTATCAGAATTTTATTCATGTTTAGAAGCATTGATTTAACCCATGGGTATTCACAGTCTATTAAAGGGTATTCACTAGTCCAGTATCAATGCTTATCTAATTGTCATTTTCGCCTCGTTTTTGTGATGTGACAATGAAGTTTGGAATTACGCGCGCGTGACAACTTTTTGCCATTAGAGAAGAAGTTCTTTTAGTTTTTATAGAAACTGCCTTCAGCGGATGCCACTAACAGTTCATTCATAATGAGATTAAGTGTGCTTTGTTTGGGCATCATTGGAAATTAGGGAGACTACGGCGAGCTGTTGACTCAGGGCTCGAGTTGAATGCCCAGCGGGTGTTTCAATTGGGCAACGATTTGATTAGCAAATGGAACAATGGCTGTGGAATCCTTATCGATAATTGCTTTGGCTTGTAGACACGTCAAAGTCTTTGCCCGTCAAAACAGCTGCACTAACAACAAGTGCCCACTCATCTTTATTGCTAGGCACACACGCACACATACGCACGCTCGCGCTTACACTCACACAGACACATAGACACCCACGCACGCAGGCCGACTCACTTGTGATTGTTGCCGCACGCGTTCCAACCTCAAACACAATGCGCAAATAACAGCATCAAGGACCCAGGCAGGACTCAGCCAGCACAATCGTGAAAGCCGCAACACACACACACACACATACACATACATAGCCTCGAACACACGTGTGAATTTCTGGCCAACAAAAAAAAAAAGAAAGTGTAGCGCGCTTTGCGGCGCAAAGGTGCAAAGTAGATGGATAAACGAGGACAAAGCTGCGTTTCAGTAACAAATCGAATATGTAAAACACATTCCCGCTGTTGTTGTTGTTGTAGTTTCAAATTGTTGTTGTTGCCGCATGTCAACCTGAACATGTTTATCAGGGCACATATGAGCTGACTTTTACCAATATGTGTGCGTGTGTGTGTGTGTGTGGGTGGGTGGCTGGTAAAAAGTAAAAGCAATTTAAGTATGCTAATCAATTGCCAGCACTTGAGTGCGAAATAAATAAATCTGAGAACAGAATCGCATAAATCTAAATTGAATTATATATAAATCCATTGCAGTGATTAGGCCGAGACTGAAGCATATTTACCGAGCTCTCATTGCCCGCAGCCACAAAATACAGTCGACAATTTATAAATAGCAATGGCAAACACTCGAAGCATAGCAAGAGTGTATAAATAAAGTATGTTAAGGCCAGACAGGCAGATAGCTGTTGCCCGCAAAGGAAACGTGTGAAGAAAGTTGAATGAAAGCAGATATTAAGTTAAATAGTAATTTAAATTAAATTTGATATATATATTATGTAAAAGTTTTCATTAAAATTTATTATTATTATATATGTATATATTATGTAAAAGTTTTCATTAAAATTTATTATTATTAATATCAATAATTTCAGTTTTATCAAGTTTAGTCAATGTTATTTATTTTAAATAACTAAAAACAAATTAAACTGACCCAAAAGGAAACTTTTGATGAATATTATATGTTCTATTTGAGTTAGCTGTTATATTTTATGAAATTTAATTTTATATATATTTTATACGCATGTTTATATTCAATTATTATTAAAAATCAATAATGTCAGCTTTATCAAGTTTTGTCAATATTATTTGCTTTAAAAAATAATAAATAATAAATTAAAATAAAGCAATGGCAGTCAGTTGTCTTAAAAAAAAAATTGTAAAAAAATTAAATGTTATTCTGAGTTAAATGAAATTAAATTTTATATTATTTATATTTATTTATTATTTTTATATTAAAATTTACATATGTAGTCTTTATTTTGTATTATTTGTATTGAAAAATTGGCACTATTCTCAGATAATTTATTTTTATATAAAAATATTCCGGCGAATATACGACGCTCAATATATTATTTCTTAAAGCAGTTGACAGCATAATATAAATATAATATGCAAATATGTATGATAAATATTTTTTCTATAATTTTATGCTCTCTATGCTCCTTTTTCTATATTCTTTAATAAGCGAGATTTCTTTTAAACTATCTATCTATCTATATTCTTATACATCTCTGTTATGTAGAATAATTATACATAATAATTACTCATTGTCTTTTCAACTCCCATTAACTCTGTCTATCTGTCAGAGTGCAGTATCACTACTGACCCTACATAGCTGTGAACTGAGGCATAGCTGGACGGACAGACAAATAAAGTGTATCCATCAGTCTGGTGGTGTTAAATTATATATAAAAGATATAAATTATATTTTAATAAGTTGAAAAGAGTTTTATCAATACTTTTTTTAACAAATAAATTTAAGTAAAACTTAGACACATAGCTGTATAATATACAGGCCTGCATGAATGTAATCATTTCCAAAACCATAGTACTATACAGTAGTAAAATGTGCTTTAAAAATACTGTACTCAATCCTTGCTGTACAGTATATTCAGTAGCAAAAAAAAGCATTCATGCAGATGTATACTGTATGTATATTTAAAGAAACTTGTTAAGAATTTATTTATTTTTTTTTAATTAATTTTATTTTTTAGATTTTATTTAATACATATTAAAGTTAATTTAATATTTTTTTATTGTATTTATTATTTATTTAATACATATTCTATTAAATTTAATAGGTATTAAATTGTTAGTGTTAATTATTTATTCTAAAATATTTATTTAATATATGTATAGCTAATTATTATATATAATATTCATAAAATTCTTCGCATTTATTATTTAATTTATATATGTATTCATTAATTCTATATGTGTAGTCCCCGACTTATCATAAGAGGTAAGGTAATAATGCCACGTTGAAAGCTTACTAAATCAAGCAAGTTGTACGAGGAGACGAATTATCTCTAATATACATTACTTAATGTCCATATTGTATAACATATAACATAGATATGTATATAAATATACGAGTATATATAAATATATATAAATATACGAGTATATATAAATATATATAAATATACGAGTATATTTCTTATAGTAGACAAGTAATTATCTATGTATATACTAATACACTATATATACCAATTGGCTTTAACGCTTTGTACTCCAACTAAGTCAGAGTATATAAATAGTAAAAACTTCAAATCATTCCCTTGCCTCTGCCGTGAATCGAGTTGTTAGCCATCAGCTTAGACTGCAGCATGCAAGCAGCCGTAAAACTGTTAAGCTTGTTGCAAGTACCGTTACTCGTGCAGCAAGCCGCAAGGCGAAATTCAACAACATTTTGTTTATCCAGCTTTGGAAGTCGATACGCCAATTCGAAATGCCAATTACCGCCAAATTCCCGTCATGTTAGCTATTTACACGCACTCTGCTGCAGAATTTCGTGTCAGAGCTAAACTCGACGTTTACAGCTTGGAATCCGAGCTGAAAACCTTCGCGTGAATGTGTATCCATCGGTGTATGTGTGTGTGTGTGTGTGTGTGTTCCTGTAGCTAGTTGGAAACTGCGTAGGCCCTGCTAGTACATTCCCATTACGGCTGCATATTTGGCTAACTGGATTTGGCGTTAACTAAATGCTGTAACGGTGTTGGTAACGTGACTAAAGGCGTTTAACTTTAGCAACTCTCTCTCTAATGGTCCAGAGTTGCCACGCACTCTTAGCTCGAGTTAAATGCTGTTAGGATTGCCTTAAATGAAATTTAATGGCCAGTGGATGTGCCCTGATCATAAATAAAGCTGAGTGTGCAAGCTCGGTTAATAAAAAAGAGTAAATAAATAATTGAAGCTATGCACAACTTGTTGATATCCTGACTTTTCACAAAATGTATATACATATTTTCAAATGAATTCAATTGTCTTAAAATACAGTACTGTATCAGCATATGGATACCCTGTAGTTTATAATAAAGAAGAAAATGTGTGTGTGAAATGGGAATTTTTTAATAAAAACCTAATCCCTATCTTATCCTTCTCTCTACCCATTCAAGGTCACTGCCCTCTCATAGTCACTGCCTTCTCAAGGTCACTGCCTTCTCAAAGTCACTGCCCCTCTATCTACTCCTCTCTTTGCCCACCTATCTGCCTTTTTGATTTTTTCGATAATTCACCCGATACCTTTTGATCGAGAATAATCACAAAAATTATTTCGTTTTTTTTCAGCATTATTTGAATACTATTACACCTGAAGACGTCTGATCCATTGTATATATATCGCCCTTGCCCTCTTGCAAAAAACCTATTTCAAGCTATAGTGCTACTTCCTACTTCTTGATATTAAATGTTTAAATATAAAGAAAATATTATATTTGATTTAATTGAGCTAAAAATTTTATTACAAAAATATTTTAAAATATTTGTTATTTATTTAAATCTGTTGAGTGATTAGCAAAACTTATTTTGAAAAAAAATAAAATAAAATTAAATAAAATAAAATTTAATAAGTAATTATGTTTCAGAGAAAAATAAACCTTGATTCTAGCAATAACTTTGATTTTAAATTTCAAATTATAATTATTATTATTATAATTATTATAATTATTATTATTTATTATTATTATTATTTATTATTTTATTTATTATTATTATTATAATTTACAATCATTTTTTCCAAGAATACCTTTACTTACTTTCTCTTTACAGGGTATGCAAAAGCAGCATACTTTAATCCGTTTGGCTCTTGTCAATGCTAATATCCGCATAAACAACAAACTGTCATTTAAACGCTTGCACTTCTAATCTCAACAAGCTGATTATAACTTTTTACAAAAAAGCAACAACAACAACAAAATCGCACAACTCTAGCAACATTTTTGGATTTGCATTTGAGTTTGGGGCATCAGCAATGCGGCTGCCGCTGACCGCAACGCATAGAAAACACTACGCAACACACAAACCGAAATAGAATAAAAAGAAAAAAGAAAAAAAAGAGAGAGGGGGATAGAAAGCTGCCCACAAACAAATTTGAGGACCAAAGAGAGACAATTAAACCGCGTCCCAACTGAATATAAATCCTCCCCGTAGTTGAGGTGACAATAAAAACTAAACATGTTGTGAGCTAGCATTTAGTTTATGTGGGGCGAAGGATTGGGCCAAGGGCTGGGCTAGAGTTGGAGCTGCCGCATCCAACCCTCACAACAGTTAGTACGTGGCTGGGGCTTAGTCGGAACTTTTATGCTAACCCATGTTGATAATATCAAAGTAGTCTGGGCAGATTAAAACCAAAGCCACAAGCGACGTGCTCGTTGTCGTGTGTAAGCCAATAGATAATACGCCCACGCCCACTGCCATTTAAAGGGAATACATTAAGGAAATTTACAGCTCAAATGAATATTAATTAAAGCTAACTTAACTTTTTTTCTTTTTTTTTTTTTTATTTAATAGATTTAAAAGGCTGCTCAACTAACTATTTAAGAAAATGAAACAAAGATGTGCAGCCCATGTGGAATCCATTTCATGGAATTTACATTACATTTTGGGACAACTAAGGCAAGCAGTCCAACATTCCAAATTTTCAAATAGCTAAATATCTCTTTACATGGTATCATGAGTCTTATACGAAATCCAGCAGACTGTTTCTATAAACTGTTATACAAGCAGGACGGTTCTAAACTGGTGCACTGTTAACTTTCATACCAGACTTTTATACAAAACTTCTTTAATACAAATGTTATACAGAGTTAAACGCATTTAGTACATTGCCTGCTTCGTTCCTGTCCTAGCTATTCTACCAGGGTTTCCCTCTTCTGTTATACTTATAAGCATTTGTTATATAGCCACAAAAGAAACGCTTGCTAAACTCTTCTAACTGTCCTACTTTAATACTTTTATACTTACTCACACGTTTTGGTATACAGTTAAATATGACACACCTTGCTGAACTATTCTACAAAACATATTCTTTTATACATATGATAACATCTGGAAAAATGGTTCCAAAATTAGCTTAGCACAGTTTAAGCCACTATTAAAACTGTTATATATCTTTAACAACTGAAACGACTGTTCTACAAAACTAAATAATTCGAATAGTGGGAACAGCTAGCTGAAACAAAAAGCGTTATATTCTATTTGTGTTATATTCTATTGTCACCGCCAAGACAGTCAGCATATTCACAAACCCTCATGCTGAATTGTACTACAGCAGAAAACTGTTATACATATAACGCAGTGGAAACCATTTCAACCCCTGCTAGCAGTGCTAGCGAATTTCGTATCTCTCTTCATTTGAAACGCAACAAAAGTTCAACAATTCCTATTTTATATTTAAAAACAAAATCAAAATCTCGCCAAGCGCTTTCAAGTTTCCTTCTGAAAGCTTTTGTTAATATAACCGTTGAGCGGTACAGCTGGGGGAGGACTTGGAATGTCGTAGACTGGATATAAGGGTGCAAATTCGTTGACTCCGAAGGCATGCAGCTCCTCCTCGTTGATGTTGCCGCGCAGCGTGTGCTTCGACTCCACAAACCTGGGCAGAGCTTTGGAGTGGAAATTGGATATTAGACAAAGATAGATGGGTGAACACAATTGAGAAGCTTACCTATATCTGGCGAATTGAGCTGATTCTCTAGCGCCGTAATCATGGGCAGCTCGTCTTGCTGTGATTCGTACCGTGCGCTGCGCCTTGGCGGCTGCTGCAGCACCACATCCTTCCCCGAGGAGGTCTTCAGGGCCAGCGGCCAGGTGCCAATCGTAATGGGCATGCTAATCAGCTGCTGCTCCCGCAGGCTCTTGATCAACGCCTCCACCTCCAGCTGATAGGCAATCTGTATCAGATTGCACACGTTGAGGCAGGTGGGCGGCGTGCTGGGCACCTCCATATCGATGGTCAGCGAGACCGTGCTTCGCTTCAGCACAGAGTCCCCCTGGAGCTTGCCAATGACAATGCGATCCACGCGCGAGTGCTCCGGCGTAATACTGAAATAACGGATGAGCATCACCAGCGAGAGACGCAGCTCAGAGACGGCTACGCCACTGTTATTAATGACGACCACCGTGACGGGTATCCGCTGGCCGGGCACATAGCCCGACTGGGGCAGGTGCAGCTCCATTTTGATGGGCGCAGTCTTGAAAGGTCCGCAGCAAAAGGTTCTATAATTCTCGCTGTGCGCAGCTAACTAGAGAAAAGCGATAAAAATAATTAACTACAGCAGACTGAGAGGGGGGAATAGGTGATACTCACTCTCAGTTGGGGCGTTTCCACATTAAGATCCATCATTTTCAGCACCGTGATGCCATGCGTGTAGGCCTGATCGAATTTCCAGGGTCGCAGCAGCAGCACCTTGACTATATAACGTATGCAACCATAGCGACCCTCAAAGGACGTAGGACACTGATAAGGCAGCTGGCAGGCGAAATTATAGGTGTGCACACCCGCCGGAATGGAATGCCGGTCATTGCCTAAAGGTTGTTTAATATATATTAATAAATGTATAATAATTTAACTGTTTAAAGATCAATGCATTGGACTAAAGATCTAAATGGATTTATTGAATTATCAATGAACAAAGCAATTGCAATTGCAGCTTAAGTATTTATTAATTTATTTATAGACTAGATTTAATATTAAATTCAAACTAAATCATATCATTTGTTTAAGCAGAAAAAGAAAGAAATTTTGACGAGTTCTTATAGTCGATAGTCGACTAAGCCAGCGCTCAATCATCAATAAAATATTCTCTTTACTTTCTATTGCATTTGATTTTAACAAAAGAATTCCATCAGAAATTCTCTTCGTAAAGTAAAACTAATAGAAAAATCTGATTCATTTTGTTGCTCTCTTTGTTCCAAGCTGACTATTTTTATCGTTTCTTGTTCAGCTTCTGGCATTGATTTACAATTCGTCTACTTACTTTGCTCAGAGCCAAGCAGATATGTTTGCGATGCTAGATAATCCTCTCGGCCCGAGAATAGTTTTGTTGATGCCAGACGTCTTTCGCTCCACTTTGTTATGGAGTAGCCAACGACTTTGACTATCGCAGCTGTCGTGAAGATTATAATGATATATGATAAACTAATTTGAAATTGTAGTATGAGCCCTATACAGACAAGTGATAAGCTCGCTGTAAAGCCCAACAGATAATGATTTTTTTTTTTACCGTGCTGCGATAATATATTGACCCATTTAAAGGATCACTAATTGCCTAATAGCTTTAATTAGTTAATCGTTCTGATAAGAAATTGAGTTTAGTTGGCATTTATAGTTATTGGGGAACAGCTCGTTAAGGTTAGAAATATTTTAATACATATATCGCACGGTATTCGTACTTGAGGAAATTAGCTGTGGAATTTTTCGTTCAAAGAGCTCATGTTTATTTATATACAATTCTTATCGTTCTGGTTTTCGCATTCCACACACAAAAAAATCCGAATCAATGTCGTCACAAACATATATACAAATATATATTTTAGCGGGGACTATCAGCTATCGTTATCGCTCCAGTCTTTATAATGCCAATATTTGATGGACATTCAAATTTCCGATGCGTAAAAAGCGCAATATATAATATATATTTTTTTTTAATTATTAGAATACCTTGCACCTCCTTGATTTTATCGGACTTAAGGGTCACACAACCGCTGACCAGCTGACCGGCGTAGAAGGTGCCGTGCTCATTATTATCGAAGCTAATCTCGCACGTAACAACCATTTCGACGGCCGTAAACCCCGTGCTATATGTCAAATTCTAAAGTTTCCGAGCCAACAGCTTTCCGTGATCAACGCATTTGGGCCGGGCAACGAATAGCGACTAAATTAAGTTGAGTTTCTGCTGTTGGTGGACTCTATTGTTGGGCCCAGTGGAATTAGATAAGCGATAAGGCCGGAAAGCAGTGTACGTTAGTAGCTGGGCACAGTTAAATATCGTAAGAGCGTGACGAAATGGAATTGAAACTGGAATTTATAAGAGTTGAGCTCCAGACATCACAATCAGAAGTGGCCAGACCTTGACAGTGGTCTCTTATGCTTATGCTGAAGGTTTGATAAGGGCAAAAAGGTCTTAGCCTAAGCGAGTAAGTTGAATGCCTTCAATGTGTGTACATTCAAATTGATTTGAAATATTTCCTCTTTTTACTATCAAATTTAACGTAAACTATTTATGATATACTTAATAAGCCACAGCGATATATAAGTTTGAAACTATTTATCAAAAATTTGCTCTATCTAAAAATGAACTGTTTGACTTTTCAAATGCCTGATAAAAGCTTTATATGCTAGATAAAGTAAATAAGAACTTATATTCAAATAATTATATATATGTATTCTAAATAATTTGTCATTCAACTAATTTAAATCAGTTTGACATCAATGATAATATGATAAGTTCATTAACAGGATAAAGTAAAAGTTAAATTAATTCGATGTAAATAACTTTTTAAATAATGTGTATATCAGCTTTATATCTATGATAATTTCATAAATGCATTAATGTATTTTTTATATTTTTAGTATATTATTTTTTTGTTTAATATTTTGTACAGATAATATATTTTGAATATTTTTAGTATATTATTTTTTGTTCAATAATTCATACTTTTTATATTTATATTTTATTTTCCAGGTGTTTCCTCTACTTATTTCCTTTACGTATTTACTGTACGCAATTCCTCTACGTAACTCCTATACGTAGTTCCTCTACGTCTTTAATTGTTAGCTGATCGATCACACACTCTACTTCACTTCACTTCACGCTGACCCCCAGCAGGCCTGGACGACTGAAGACTGACTGACGAAATGCTGCAGCTGCTGCCCTTTATATAGTGCCACTTTTACTCAAGCACTGTCTCTCTCAAATGTTGAGCCCGACGGCAGGTAGAACTCGTTGCAGTAGAGCTTCAAGTGAGCAATGGGAACGCTCTCTGCTGCTATGAGCATTCTAGCTTTGTTTATACACATACACATAGACAACTTTGATGATCTTCTGCACTTTTTCTCTCCTTGCTTTTACTTTTACTCAAGTACTGTCTCTCTCAAATGCTGAGCCCGTGCCTGTTTATGTGTGCGTGCTTATGATTGTCCATGTATGGGTGTTTGCGTGTGTGTTTCTTTTGTAAACAGAAAGACGTGAAGAATTATTGAAATATCAGTTCTCCGAAGGGTTCAGGGGATTTACTAGTCGAGCAGTCTCGGACTAGAGGGAGCTTTCTTATTTGTTATTTATTTATAAAGATTAAGTTTATTATTTTCTGTTAAATATATTCACTAATATCTTTTACTTATTTTTCAAAGATATTATGAAATGAAAACTAACTTATTGAGTAAAGAGAGACCTTCGGCTATTCACAAATAAGTTATTAGAGATTAGATATTTAAGCTTTGCATTCCTTTCTTTCACTTTAAAAATTATAAATAAATAATATTCTTATCTCATTTCAGGCGATTTTTCCAACCCAAATTCCACTTTGCGATTTTGTATAAATATTTAAATGCTTTCAATTATGCTGTTAATTCTATGTTATAATATAATTTTATTAGCTTCATGCGTATTTTATGTGAATACAGACTAGATTAAGCAGAAATTATAGTTATTCCAAATAGTAATAATAATTATTATAATAATAATGGTCTGTATTGTTTGTCTTTTATACTCTGCTCTGCTCACAGCCAAGTGCCTTTGTTGGCATTCACGTCAGTAGTTGGAGGTGCTTTGGGTTCCGCGCTACCCGAGGGAGCTGTGGGACTGGGTATGTTAAATATGGGATAGAGTGGTGCAAAGCCGTGCTCATCCAGGCTCAAGGTGTTCGGTGGTGCAGTAGCCTGCATATTGTTGGCGCCATCCAGCTGCGTGCGCATGTGAACAGCCTCCTCGTAGTTGGGCGGTGCTAAGGATTCAAATCTGATTAAAGAGAGTTTGCTAAATGGAAAATAGAACTACTTACGAATGCTGCCATCGACAGCCCACGGCGCATTGAAATCTGAGGGTGGTGCACTGGCCTGTGGCATCGCTGCTGAGTGTCCCAAAGCCTTGGCATCCAGTTCCTGCGGTGGCTGTCCCTCCAGATCACGTGGCTGTGGTGGCATTGGCAGATGCTCCAGCAGCGGCACACTGCCTAGGGTGATGGGTATGCTGATGACCTGGTTGCGATGACAGCCCTTGACGCGCGCCTCCACCTCCACCTGGTAGGCGATCTGGATGATCTTGCACAGATTGAAGCACGTGGGCGCCGTGGCGGGCACACGCAGGTAATAGGTGAACTGCTTCTTGCAGTGATGCGGCACGGGATCGCCCATCAGTTTGGTCACGAGTAGGCGTTCGTTGCGGGAGTGCGTCCGGGACATGTGCGTCGCGTGGTAGGTGACCAACATGGCGAGGTTTACCTGCAGTGACTCCACGGCTATGTGGCTGTCGTTGGTCACCAGCATGCCCACCGGTATGACCTGGCCAGAGACGTAGCCCGTCTGCGGCAGAGTCATCTGCAGCTGCATCGGTGCCGAAGAGCAGGGCCAACAGCAATACACCTTCTGCGTTTCCATTTGGCTGGGCATCTGAATATGAATTGTGAATTGTGATTAAATGATATATTCACTTTTTATAGAGTCTCGGAACTCACTCGCAGCAGCGGACTGTCGTAGTTGAGGTCCATGATCTTGAGCACCGTGAAGCAACGCGTGTAGGACTGTTCAAATTTCCAGGGCCTGACCATGGCCACCTTGATCATGTAGCGCACTCGACCGTAGAAGCCCTCAATGGAGGAGGGGCATGTGGGCGGAATTTGGCAGCTAAAGTTGTAGACGTGCACTCCAGGCTCAATTGAGATTTGTGCTGCGATAATAGTTATGATGAATAAACATAAGTAAGACTAGGCGATTTACTAACTGCTTTGACTGGAGCCCGCCAGATATGTTTGGGAAGCTATGTAGTCCTCACGGCCGCGATATGTATCGGTGGTTTCGTCCTTGCCAGTGCCAGACGATTCTCTCCATTCTGTTTCAGCAAAACCACTTATGGTTAAGGTTAGAGCTGAAAAATAAGTAAAGGTAATTTTTTAAAAGACAAAATATGAAAATAATATATAAATAATTAAAATATAATTATTAATAAATAATAGAAAATAAAATAATAATAAATAAATATTAATAATAAAACATATGTAATGTGAATAAAATTTAAATAATAATAATTAATAAAATAATAATTAATAAATATTAATAATCAAATATATGTAATTTGAATAAAATTTAAATAATAATAATTAACAAATAATAAAAATAAAATAATAATTAATAAATATTAAAAATAAAATAATAATTAATAAATAATAAATATAAAATATTAATTAATAAATAAAAAATAATAATAAATAATAAATATTAATAATAAAACATATGCAATTTAAATAAAACTTAAATAGTAATAATTACTAAATAATAAAAATAAAATAATAATTAATAAATATTAATAATAAAACATGTGTAATTTTTATCAAAATATACTAATATATTTTACAATTTATATAATACCGTATCTACAATATACATATATATGTTCTTTTTTTAATTAATTGTATTACTAATTAAATAATTATATTAATTTGTTCTCAATATAAATCAAATGGAATAAACCGTCTGCTGACTATGGCCCGCTGAATTTCAGTACAGCCGGCCGGCTGCTGACTGAATTTGGTATAAGTTAATGGAATTTATTTATATTTAATTGGCAGCAGTGAACAAGGGAAGAAGAAGCAGTTCTTCCTCACCATATATTGTATATTTACTTTCTGCATTGCATCGCACATGACGTCAGATCGACAAGTCAACAATTCGCGAGCATTACCTAGCTGAATGTGTACTTAATAATTGCTTCAGTATTACTATTTATAATCATTCTGCTATGTACACAGATTTCTAATATACCCTGATGTAAATAAAGGCACATGTATATATATGTATATACATATACATATATCACAACAATGATTCGCAAAATGCAAGTCGAACAAATCCTGAGTATAGAAATTGTTTGGGTTTGCCCAATTGTAAAGTTGAATTTGTTTATAAATTCGTTTCGCAATTTTGATGAACTGTTTGCCATGGAATGTAATAGAAGAACAATGTAAATATCAAAATATATATTTTATATATACATAAAAATAAAATAAAATCTTGTATATATAAAGATCTCCCCTTTTCAAGGGGTTCTGGGTATAACAACTTGTATTTTGAGAGATTAATATATCTAAAAAACTTTTAGAAAATTTCCCTATAAGCTAAAATGCCTCGAAAAACTCTATATTGCAACTTTGTGAAATCAAACCCTAAAATAGCGTAGAACGATAGCTAATTAAGTCTTTGTTTATATTTAAAAGGGTATTTCTATTTGATAATGATAATGACAATGCTTGACCGCTGATTGATGCCATCAGCTAACGAATTTAGCGCGTGCCTTGTAAGAGAAAGAATTCACATGAATCATTTTCTATTGTCTGGGTCTATCATACCAAAATTTGCACTTTCAACAACTCTTATACATGTAGCTGCCGATAAGATAAGAATGAGTCATGGGGAAGAACACTCTTCATGGAAGATTTAAATGAAAAAAAAAAAAGAAATACAATTTTATATTTAGCCGGAATTTCTATATTTACCTTTAACCAGTTTGATTTTGTCCAATTTGAGGGTAATTTGACCCGACACCACTTGACCCGCAAAGTAGGTGCCATGAGGATTGTTATCGAAGCTGATTATGCAGGTAACACCCATTATATGTGTAGAGTCCCAATGTTATCGGGCCGTTAACTGTAAATGTAATTGTAAATACTTCTGCACCACCGACGCGCTGCTCTTCACACTTGTCGCTATCGGAGTCCAAAACACGACTGATTGGATTGTAATTAAAGCCCCAGCGGTTCGCTATTTATTTCTCACATAACGCGCACAAGTTTGGCAAATGCCAAACATTTCTCGCGTCGCGTTTGAAACGAACTGAGAGTGGAACAAACTTTTGCTGTTCTTTTTTTTTTAAATACATATAAATAGTTTTTTTTTTTTTTCTTTTTTGCCTCCACAATTTTTATCTTATCGCCGTGTCAATTGTAAATTAAATATTTTGCCCAAGTGCACTGCACACCACACGAAAAATAAGTGTTTGATTTCGGCGTAAATGAAATGGAAAAAATAATAAAATAAAAAATAAATAAAATTAGATAAATAATATAAAAATATGCAAAGTATAACTATAACATTTAATATATTTATATTATTATTTATATGCATGCTATAGACGAGACTAAACTATGCGACTATACTTTATACTATACTATACGACTACGGCATACTCTAAGGCCCATTTCGAGCAGCGGTTCCTAAGAAAATTTTCAGGTTGTCTATACGAAAATATTCGTTGCCTTTTACAGCATCTAAAACTAGGGAACAATTTATTTGTATGTACTTCAGTTTAATCTATAAATCAAATGGCATTATCTTTAAAAAGGTGCGACGTATGATGAGATAACTAAAATTTTGATATAATACTGGTATGTATATTCCACATGTATGTAGAAAATACACTTAAGCACTTATACCTGCTTTAAAATATAGAGTATAGAATAGAAACTTACCTTGTTTCCACTGCTAATCATTAGCGTATTTTTATATACTCACTCACGAACGTAAACAGAGTATATTGGTTTTGAAAAATATTCGTTTCACCTTTCTTCTATTTCGTACCTATTGAAGTTAGGGATCTGAAGTTTGGAATTGATATACATATACACCCCGACCATTTCTAATGTGCCTAGATTTTCCCAATTTTCTCTTTGGCTCGTGAACGAATATTATGTAGAATGAGTGAATGATTATAAAAATGTTAAATATATACAAATTTGTTTAGATCTATAAATTAATAATCACAGACCTATGATATTCAATATGGTATGACATGGCTATAAATAGGCATATGAAACCTGAAATAAATAAACATTGCAGGCTCGTGCGTGGAACTATAAAGAACCCTAGTCGTGGTTTGTTTTGCTTTGGTAATTAAACGAAAACAGATCCAAACAAAACTGTTTGATAAATAAAAATGCATTTTCCTTATACAAAACTAAAATCTAAACCGAGGTTTCTCTTCTAAAGTTTTCTTTTTATTTACCATTCAATTAGTTTTCGACTAAACAATTCACTCTAAGTTATTCAGATCCATGAGCTACGATCGATGTCTTGCAGTTTGGCATTCTCGTTGTTCATGTGGAATACAGCATAGAGCGGGGTAAAGGCGCAGTTTTCCTTGGTCTGCGTTGTCGAGGGGCTGAACTCTTGGCTCTTTCTCGTGCGATTGACTGGCGGCTTAACATTGGACTTAATGGGTCCAGCGCGTATGTGCACCGCCTCTGCGTAGCTGGGCGGATCTGAGAGATGAGCAAGACATTTAAGAATGGAATGACGTATAGGAAATTTCTGCCTTTCTCTTTGACCCACCTAGAGTAGCATCTGCTGCCCAGGGATTGACAGCGGCTGGCATTGCAGCAGCTGTCGCATCATCCACCAGCACCAGGGCCTTCTCGTCCAGCTGCTGGGCGACAACTTCGACTTCCACTGGAATGGAGCGCGGCTGTTGGGTCAGTTGCTTGTTCAACGGCACATTGCCAATGGTTACGGGCAGGTGCACGCGCTCGTTGATGTGCCAGCCCTTGACCTTTGTCTCGACTACCACCTGATAGGCAATCTGTATGATGCGGCACAAGTCGAAGCAGGTGGGCGGCGTGGCCGGCACGGGCAACTCAAAGACGTACTGTTTCTTACTGTTTCTGGTCACGCCCTCGCCCTGCTTCTTGCTCACAACAAATCGCTCGCTGATCGTGTCCACACTGTGCTGGCTGTAGTAGAGCACCATCATCACCAAACTGGCCTCGATCTGCTCCACGCCTATGTGACTGTCGTTCGTGATCAGCACGGCCACAGGAATCGTCTGGCCAGGCACAAAGCCACGCTGTGGCAACGACAAGTGCAGCCGCAACGGCTCCGAGCGGCAGGGCCAGCAGTTATACGTCTTTTGATCCTCCGACTGGGCAGGTGTCTAAGCACAATATGAAATTTAGCCCATTAGTTAAGCAGGGTAGAGTTTCTTAAGGAAAGAGTTTACTCAGTGAAATAATGCATGAGAATACAGTCGAGTCTGCCTATAACGACACCGTCCATAAAGTCTGTACGGTTATTTCGATGAAAATTCTGTTCCCCAGGCATACTTATAATATATAAGAGTATATCAAAAATAATGTAATATAATTGTAAACAGAGGAAAAATATTAAGACAGATTGATAAAGCTTTCAGTCTTTCTCCTCCTTTCTATTTTCCGACTCAACTCAGTAGTGCCTACTTATTTCTCATCATTATTAAATTAATTTATTAAACTTACATTCAGGAAAAGACCTTCCCTGTTGAGATCCATAATTTTCAGCACGGTAAACGGGCGCGAATAGGTCAGATCGAACTTCCAAGGTCTAATGACCTTGACCGTAACCGTGTAGCGTACACGACCGTGTGTACCCTCAAAGGACGAGGGACACACAGCGGGTATTTGGCAAACAAAATTATAGACATGCGTGCCACGCTTAAGAGCGACATCTGTAAAAGAAATACAGTATTTGCACAGATCTAAAAACAGAGAGAATTACCTGTTCCCTCAGCTACCAAAAGATCCACCTTGGAATGAATATAATCCTCGTGTCCACTATAGCTTTCTTCTGTGCTCTTGTTTTCCACATCGGTTTCATCTTCGGTCCAGTATGTCATAGCGAAACCTCTTATCTTTAGAATTATAGCTATGTTTAGACAAAAAATAAATACATAAAAAATAAATTAAATAAAGTAAATAAATAAATAAAAAAAAGAAAAAATTGTATTTAAAAATATATATTTCTATAATATAAAGTAAAAAAAATAAATAAATAAATAAAAGAAAAAAGTGTGCTTAAAAATATATATTTATATAATTGTTAATTAATTATTATTATTATTATTATTTTTTTTTTTAATACTTCATTATATTTTATATTAAAAATACAAATTTGCTATCTTAAAATTGAGATTTAGATAAAGAAATAAACATGAATCATTTTTGTACACCTTCACGAAAATTGAATGAGTATATTGGTTTTGTGCAAAGTCCGCTTGCTCTTTGTCCGCAAGGACCGTGAATGAGTATTCTGTCAGTCAGTTACACCCGACTATCAAGTTCATTTTGTATCACGTTTTCTTTATTTTAATTTATAGCAATATTTTGTAATTTATTGTTTTACAATTCCTCAAAACTTACACTTGACTAGCTTTTCTTTATCGGCATTCAATGATACACTGCCCGAAATCAATTGACCCGCATAGTAAATGCCAAACGGATTGTCTTTAAAGTCAATTTCACAGCTAAGAACCATTTTCGTAGCAAGAGCTTTTAATTGCCCAGATTAACAATAAATATTTATAATATGTCTTTGATTTTGTCTGCGTTTCGCTTAGCTGGCAAATACCGCACTGAATTTAAAACTTTTTTTTTTTTTTATTTGGACACCTAGCCGGCATTGTCAACATTTATCTTATCTATAAAAAACTATTGGAATTATGTGCTTATTTATGAAAAAGAACAACTACAAAAAAAATATGAAAAAATATTAGTTACATTTGACATGTGTAAGCGAAACTCAAGAAATATTTTAGATAAGTCAGGCTGTTGAGATAAAAAATTGTGTATATATAATAAATATAAATATTCTTAAAGGTGATTTATGAAAGACTGAAATATTATATAAAAATAATTTATAACATTACATTTTATAGATATTTTAGTTTACACAAAACATCAAACTCATCCAGAGACTCTCTATCTCTCTCTCCATAGACTCTCACTCAGACTGAGGCAAGCACGTTTGGGATTATAGGTCTACATATATATATATGTATATATATATAGGTTTTTTTGCTTTTGTTTTTTGCTAGATAAGATAGCACTTGCCAGCTATTATATCATGTTAGTAGCCCTCCCGAAAAAAATAATAGCCTAATCAGTTAACATTTAGCAGCGAGCGGGTTCGGAGCGCTCTTGGCCCTCAAAGTACTCAAACAACAGCAATGTCCAATAATTGCCAAATAACCTTCGATCAGAATGAGCATGGAACATATTTTACCGGCCAGGTGGTTACCGGGAAGGTGATCGTTAATTTAAATAAGACCAAGAAACTGCGAGGTATGTCTAAAAATTTGTGAGTTCGTCACATTTCGAACTTAAACCCAATTTAAATTTTGTACTACATAAATTACTTAGTATATAGAATTTATTTTCTTTTTTTTTCACTCTTATCTAATCTGTGTTTGTATTTATTTTACTTGTTTCTTTTGCTCACCATTTTCGTTTTGTCTTTTTGTCCCATTATATTTGTAATTTACTGATAAACCGCAGAGAGTTAATCGATTCGCAAAACAAAGCGAAAAAAAATTTGTGTATTACTCAATAAATGCTCAGGGGGATCTACCGGGTGATAAAGTAGTAGGTGTGCATGAGGAAATGCCTAAACTTTTTAGTCATTTTAATGGGTGCACAGAGATTTTAATGGGAAGCATTAAAAAATTCTAATTTTTTTCTAATACAAATTATAATTTAGTGTAAAATATTTAGTAATAATTTCAATTAGTGTTTGCATTAAATTTCTTATTTAACTAAACAAAAGTAAATAATTATTGTTAACAATATATTTTTAAAATGAAAAATTAATTTAAAGAATATTTTAAAGCATTTTGCTAATTGGCAATTAATTAATAATTTAAGTTGGCTTTAAAAATAATCTACAAACGTTTAAATTAATAATTTACTTTTCATAAAAGCTGCTTTCATTAGGCTTTGTTTATTTTGTTAATCAAACAGAAAATTTTTTCTAGCTGCGCAATGAATAATTAACTTTTACAATATTTTACTATTTTACTACTTAGGCTGACGGCAGAGTGGCCGCGAGAAGCGATGCGATGCTATAAGCGATAATATTCGCAGCGATCTGCAAAGCGATGACATGACAGAGTGAAGGAGAGAAATATTGTTTGAATTGCATACGAGAATGTATTGCACCTACTAACCAACGGTTATTTAAGCTCAGCACGCAACAAAAACACCATTATAAGAAAAGCTTTATCAAGCGATAAAGCGAGAGAGCATTTCAGAAATGCTTGCTGCTTGTCGCTTTGACTCTCTTCTATCTTCGCTTGCACTCTGACATGTTTTAAGCGATTACATATACATACATAGATCTGCATGCAGAGCTTTCTCTCACTTTGTCGCTCAATAGCATCGCAACTCGCTTTAAATTATCGCTTTGGCTCTCTTCTATCTTCGCTTGCACTCTGACATGTTTTAAGCGATTACATATACATACATAGATCTGCATGCATAGCTTTCTCGCACTTTGTCGCTCAATAGCATCGCATCGCTTCTCGCGACCACTCTGCCGTCAGCCTTAGGTGTTATCTTATTTTCTTAGTTAATTCTGAATTTCCAGTGTAATTACATATTTGCCCTTGATTCTTGCAGGAATTAAACTACAAATCAGCGGCTATGCACAGGCTCAGTGGCGTCGTAAGCATGGGCGTGCCGTGCCCACAAACCAGTACCGTCCGGGGCGCAGGCGTTTTTTTATGGGTCGAGAGGATTACATTGCCTCGACCACATATCTGATGGGCTCGGAGCAGGCGCCGACGACAACCATTGAAGCTGGCACCTATACGTACACCTTTGCCTGCCCCATACCCAGCCATTGCCCATCCTCGTTTGAGGGCATCTACGGACACATACGCTACTTGGCCAAGGTGATGTTTATACGGCCCGGCGCCTCCAATCGCACCACCAACGTGGGCTTCACCGTGCTCAAGCTGCTCGACCTCAACCAGGAGAATAAAATGCTGCGCGAGCCGGCCAGCAGTGAGAGCATGGAATACTTTTGCTTCATGCAAACCAAGCCGGTCCACATAAAGGTCACGCTGCAGCAGCAGGGATATGTGCCCGGCCAGTTCATGCTGGTCCATGCGGATGTACGCAACGATTCCAGCAGCGACTGCAGGAAACTCATGATCATGCTCTATCTGCACGCCACTTACACATCCGATATGCCCACCATGCAGATCGTCTCCGAGAAGATTCTGCTGGCCAAGCGCGAGAGTGGAGGCGTGCTCCACAATTGCCAGAAGTCGTATACTGAAACGCTGCGGATACCGGCCACAGCGCCCACCTGCGAGCACCTCAGCAAGGTGGTCCGCGTCTCGTACGAGGTGCGCATCGTGGCCGTGATGAACTGGCTGATGGCCAATCCAAAAGTCATCATACCCATCACCATTGGCAATGTGCCGCTGGTGACGGCGGGGCCGTCCACTACATTTGGCATTGCGGCCGTGCCACGGGACTTGCCCTGCACCTCGGCCAGGGCCATGGAACTGGCGGCAGGTGTCAATAATCCCAGCTACGAGCTTACGGAGGAGCTAGAAGACTATGAACTGCCCGAGGATGGGGACGACGAGTTCGAGATTGGAGATGACCTAGCACCCGAACTGCGTACGTCAAATATATATCAGCCTAACTTCTCGATTCTCTTAATGTCTCTATTTCTATAATCTCAATGTCTATCCGTAATATTTTTACAGCTCCACCCACCTACGAGCAAGCCATGTTCATGACCGCCGACATTGCCGATACGGATGCTAATACGGTTAGTGAGGCGGCTCGGTTTACTCCGCGCTATCCCGTCTTCGATGTGGATACATTCCAGAGTCCGCCACCCAATCCGCCGCAGAAAAGACGCCGTCGCCGACGTCATAGAGGCGAACAACGTACGGATAAAAAGCAGTTGGCGCAAGACCAGTCGAGCGTTGATGAAAAACAATTCGTGGAATCGCCCGTGGAGATTTAGGAGCTTATCAAATGCAATATCTAATCGCGACAGTATTTATTTTCTAATCAGCGTAATATTGTTTTATAGCCCAGCCCAGATTGTTTACGAAGCATCCCACGCTGTTTGATAAATAAATAAAAACAATATGAAGAAGCCCAAAAAGTTCAAGTCATGCAGAAGGTCTTATTTACTATTAAATATCCATTCTTAATTATGCAAATTAATTTAATATTAATAGAAATATTTAAAAATAAAGTGCTTTAATTATTTAATATGAAGTTTGTCTATTCATTTTATTAGCCGAGTGCAATATGTTAGCTTATGCATTCACACATACATACATACCTCTATCTCTCTTTAGCTATCGCACAGCTGTTATCCAAGTATAACATCCTCTGTTTGTGTTTACATCAGCGTTTTCGTCAAAGCTAAATGAACGCAACAACAAAACTTACAGTAAAGCTATGCAAAAGCTGACGCGAGCAGTAACAAAGCTTTTCAGTAATCGCTCTCTCTTTCTCTTTCTGTCGTTCTCTCACTGCAGTGCACTGTTGTGATTCCGCTAGCTTTGAGAGACTCGCTCATGAGCTGTTGTTTTCGTTTTTGTTTTGGTTCGCTCACTCGTTGATGATGTCACACTCCCTCTCTGCGCTCTCAAATATTTTATTTTCATCGCATTTCGTATTGAGGCATTTTATTTGTGTTTTGACTGTTCGTTGCTGCGGTCCATTTTTCAGCGTTTTTCTGTCGCGTGCTTTGGTCCATTTATATTTGGTATTCCAGTGACTTTGAATATGTTTCGTAAAACATGTAATTTATCTAATTAAGTGAAAATTTAACACAGTGTCATACAAATAAAATTGGATTTTCGCTATGCCTTCAAATTGTGTTTTCGAGTTCGATCGGCCCAATCCGGTTTACTACAGCGGCGAGACCATCAATGGGCGCATCAATTTTACAACGACGAGCAACAAGTCTGTTAATGGTAAAGTATTCAGAATGTCTCTTATTCGCTCAATGCTTATTGTAACTTTTAGTTAACTGTCAAATGAACAACTTTAACTATCAACTTAAGTTATTAGTACTTTAAGATAATGAACTAGCAGATATTAATAACACTTGAAATTACACTCTACTATAGAGATAGTAGAGACTGTGTATTTCTGTACTTGATAACAATTCCCTGACAATTATTGACTCATATTATACTTATGTATACTATTGTGAGTGCTCTGACTTCAATAACAATCATCGACATTTCGATGGAATGTGAGAAATATTAACAACAAAATTTTATTGAGTTTCATTTGAAATTCATTAGCATCATTTGGGTGTGCTCTCTGTAGAGCCCTCTGGATTATTATACATTAATATCGCTGTGACATAAGCAATTTGTATATATTTTTCATCAAAATAATAAATAAATAAGAACAAGTGTGAACATTAAGAGTAAGCAATAAAATACATATAGCTGATTAGAAACGAGTTTCAAATGATACTCATCATGGACTGCCTTTTACAGTGTGCTTCAATTTCACACCAAATATAAAGGTTTATTTGTATAAAAAAAATTGTTTTTAGTGTTATTTATTTATAGTTAGTTATATATTGTATTTTAGAAAATAAATTATAAATAATAATCTAAAAAATGTTATAGTAAATAATAAAATAACATAATTCAGTTTAAGCTAAAATATTCAAATCGCGAATGTCGCAATACCACTGTGCGAGTAACGCAAACAAACTCAGCCGGCAGAATGACAGCCCAAAGCGTAAATTGAAAAATCTCAAAGCTTAGCAATTTCTTGAACAGCTCCTTCATTTTTAACTTTTGTTGTTTCTGCTTTTATCGCTGCAGCTGTTTACATCTTGTTCGAGGGAGCGGCGAAGGTGCGCTGGGAGGAGCACCGCACTCGAACTGTTAACGGTAAATCACAGTCATATACGGAATATTTTCGAGGCGATGAACAATATTTGCACTCTCGGACCGATGTGTTTGGCGAGGGTGAGCTGCCAGCTGGCACGCACACCTATACCTTCTGCATACCCCTTCCACTGGAATGTCCGACGTCGTGCGTGGAGAAGTATGGCAAGATCGCGTACGAAGTATCACTCGTGGTCGATCGCTCCTGGCGTTTCAACAACGAATTCAAACAGCCTTTGACCGTGCTGCAGACCTACAATCTGAACATGTATCCCGAGATGCTAGTGAGTACCTTAAGCCTTCGCCTTAGCCTTTATCATATTGATTTATATAACCATTTCAGGTTCCACTCAAGAGCGAAGACATCAAGTACTTTTGCTGCTGGCCCTGTTCCTCGGGCCCCGTCATCTCAACTCTCACTATACCCTTTGGCGGCTATGCGCCAGGTCAGCGTATACACTATGTCCTGCATATAGATAATCAGTCACACGGCTACGATTTGGAAGGCATCGAAGTATCCTTGATTCAGATCTATGAATTCAGAGCTAGCACGCCCACTTATAAATCCAGAACACATAAAAATACTCTCAGCTCGGAGTATCAGGCGGAGCGTGTGCGACGTTTGTCTAAACGCCTAATTAATGCTAGTCTTGTAATACCTCCTGTTCCGCCTTCTTCTCGGAATCAGCGCATCATCAATGTAACCTACGAGATTAAAATGGCCATTAAAACGGGAGACTGCCACACAGACTCAGAAATCGAAACGCCCATTATAATTGGCACTATCCCCCTGGCTCAGAGTGCCGAAAACCCCAACAATGTCGCCAATTGGATACCACAGACGCCAGATACACCCGCAGGTGCTGCCGCCGATCTGCCACCAAGCTACGATACCTGCAGTAAGTGTTTCTTCTATTGACTAGCTTCGGCGTTTAATAAAGCTATTCCTCATTCTCTTGCAGAGCCACCCTCGTTCGAGCAGGCCACGAATATAACAGACAAATTTGTGGATACGGATGTGAATGAGCACAATCGCACCGATGACTTTATACCCCGCTATCCCATGTACACCGACTTCGCAATGCCCTCGGCTCCGCCTGCGGTTGCATTGGAAGCACCCACTGCACCTGCCAGAGAGTAAATCAGCCAAGGATTCGTTCGACACGGATTATAATTATATTAACAATTACAATTATACTCCTTAATTATAATTATACTCCTTAATTATAATGAATTATAATTAATACTCCTTATGCATATTTGCAAACCTGGATATTGTACTTCATGAATATACTGAAAGCCTCACATACTATATTGTGAATAACAGTTATATATACATATATGTATACAGCTATAAATAATGTATACCAAAGAATAATTATTATTTGTATAAAAATATATGGCTTAACATCTTACGTATCACAACACGTATAAATATTAAAGTATATAAACTATTTAGATTATTAGCATTTATCTTAATCAAGCATATTTATTTTATAACAGAGTAATTAGGATTTTACGATACGTGTCTGTTTGCCAATATATGTACATACATATACATATGTCAGTTCGTGTGCTTTTCTGTATATCTCTATGTCTATCTCACATTTTGTTTCTCTGTCTGCCTAACAAAAGCCATGGATGAAGAAGAGCTGTGGAAGATCATTTAAAATGTCCATATGTATGCATCAATATTCATTTGCTCTTTGTATTTGAGTAGAACGAAGCTAGAATGCTCAGCAGCAGCAGAGAGTGCAATATTCATTTGCTCTTTGTATTTGAGTCGAACGAAGCAGCAGCAGAGCGTGCTCCCATTGGTCATTTAAAGCTAGAATGCTCAGCAGCAGCAGAGAGTGATGACATGGGTCACTTAAAGCTCTGCTGTAACGGCCTCTACCTGACGCCTCGCTCAGCATTTGAATGTGAGAATATGAGTAAAGGTCGCCCTATATAAGGGCCAGCAGCTGCTGCATTCCTTCAGTCGCCCAGGCCTGGTGGGGGTCAATCGTTCAGTGCAGTAAAGTGAATTAAAGTGAGTGATCGTTCAGCTAAGCATTAAAGACTTGGAGGATATATTTTGAGCAAATACTTGGATGAAATACATAGAGGAAATTCTAAAGGAAATACTTAGAAGGAAATACTGGAGGAAATACTTGGAGGAAATACATAGAGTAAGAACTTAAAAGAATTACTCTGAAATAATAGAGCAAATATTCAGAGGATATACTTGGTAAACATATTAATATAATAAATAAAGTAAATAGAAATAAATAGATGCTATTATTAGTGGAAATACTTAGGAAATATTAGCCTGTTGCGAATTGATTTATTAATAATGCCAATGTTTTCTTCCATTTTCATTTATCTATTCCAGCATTTTTGTTTTATTTTAGCCTGTTAAAGCTTACTCTTATCCCCATTCAATTTTCTTCGGAGCTCAACAGTTGGAAACATTAGACTAGCAGCATCAAAGCTTTTAAGCGATTTCTCACACCTAATGCTGTGGTCCCGAAAGCTTAGATTTCGTTTTTGTTTTGGCTCGCTAACTCATTGCTGGCATGAATGATGAATGCCATTTGAGCTTTTTTCCCGTCAGATTTTGCCAAGAGTGAAAACAATGGGTAGCGAGAAATCTAGCTTTTTAGAAAATAGGTAAAGATTTATTTATTTATATTTATTTATTTATTCATTTATTTATTTATTTTTTTTTTGTATCTGATATTACAAAATTATATGATGTCAAGCTAGTTAAAAAAAAAAAAAAGTTCAGCAATTATAAAACGGCATTTATATTATGTATGAATCCTGCAATCCTTAAATCAGGATTCACGTTTCCTTGGATTCCTGCTCACCTTGATCGAGTTTCTTGAGCTCTAGAAAAATTGCAATAGTGGACGTAATACTGAGTCAGAACTTTATGGATCTCAAACATTTTATTTTCATCACGTTTCAAACTAAAACATTTTATTTGTGTTCCGACCGTTCGTCGCCGCGGTCGGCTTTTAGTTTTTCGTGTCGCCTGCCTTGTGATCCATTTATAGTTGTTATATCAGCGACTTTTAATCAAGTGAACATCTAAGACAGTTCCACACAAATAAAATAGGATTCTCGCTATGCCTTCAAATTGTGTTTTCCGTTTCGAGCGTTCCAATCTGGTTTACTACAGCGGTGAGACAGTCAGTGGGAGTATTATTTTGACAACTACGAGCAATACGTCTGTTAATGGTAAAGTGTTTCGAATGTGTCTTATTCTTAAGCCTACAATTATCATTTTCTTCACTACAAATTGTCTGTTAAAATGTTTTTAATCGATATTCAGCTAAGGCAACTTGAAATTTGTAAGGCCATGTACCTACTAAAACTTTAAGATTATTATTACATCTCTTCTTAGCCATCCTGTATCTGATAAGAATTGTTTTGCGGACTCACACTTACTTCAGACTTTAATGTCTATTACTTTTTCTATAACTCTAAATCATTTTTGTGTGTTCCGTTATATTTTATTAAAGGGAGTGCCTTCTAGATTATTAAACATTAACTACGCTGACACATATGATATTTTTATATATTATTCATTAAAATTTATAAAAAAGATTAAACCACAAGTTTGGTCGAAATTGTTCATTTGAAGTGAGTTTCAAACGTTTGAACGTAATAATATACTATTAGTATAATTTAATTATATTATATATGACAATTATAAATCATATCATATTAAAGAAAATAAACTAAAAAGAAATAAATAAATAAATACTATCAAAACCTATTAAGGAGATGTGCCACAAGAACTATATCATATTATCATGTTTTTTTCTTTTATTTATGCAGCTATTTACATCTTGTTCGAGGGCGCTGCGAAGGTGTATTGGAGGGAGCGTCGCACGAGAACTGTGAGCGGTAGAAGAATAATCCGTATCAAACATTTTCGTGGCAATGAATTATATGTGTACAAACGGATAAATGTGCTTGGCAAGGGCGAGCTGCCAGCTGGCACGCACTCCTATGATTTCCGTGTTCCACTTCCAGAGAAATGTCCGACATCGTGCGAGGGGTTGTATGGCAGGATCGCCTATGAAGTGTTGCTCGTGGTCGATCGCTCCTGGCGTTTCAACAACGAGTACAGGAAAACCGTGACCGTGCTGCAGACCTATAATCTGAACTTTTATCGCGAAATGCTAGTGAGTACCTTAAGCCGTCGCTTGAGCCTTTATCATATTGATCTAAATATAACCATTTCAGGTGCCACTCAAGGGCGAAGACATCAAGTACTTTTGTTGCTGGCCCTGTTCCTCGGACCCCGTCATCTCAACTCTCACTATACCCTTTGGCGGCTATGCGCCAGGTCAGCGTATACACTATGTCCTGCATATAGATAATCAGTCACACGGCTACGATTTGGAAGGCATCGAAGTATCCTTGATTCAGTTGAAGGTATTCACAGCTACCACGCCCTATCAGAAATCTAGAAGTTCTACAAGTACCAGGCAGAGCTGGTGCGACGTTTGTCCAAGCGCATAATTAATGGTAGCCTCGTAATACCATCTGTTCCGCCTTCTTCCCGGAATCAGCGTGTCATTAGCGTGTCCTACTATATCAGAATGGCCATTAAAACAGGACGCTGTCACACAGACTCGGTAATCGAGATACCCATCGTGATTGGCACTATCCCCCTGGCTCAGAGTACCGAAAACCCCAAAAATTTAGCAACGCCCGCAGGTGCTGCCGCCGCGTCGCCCTCAAACTACGGCACGTGTAGTAAGTATTTGGTATATTAACTAGCTGTGAACTCTAATAGATCCATTCCTCATGACTTTGCAGGTCCTTCTCAGCCCAAGGCTTCACCTGGGATTGCAGTGGCAGTAGCCACTGCACCTGGCGCGAATAAATAAATCAGGGGTTTATTCAACATGGGTATATTAATAATGAATACCTCTTAAATTTTAAAAAAGTTTAATTTTCCTAAATAAATATAAATAAATCCCTTCATTTTTTTTATTTTTTTAATTTTTTTATTGAAATATAGATATATTTTAAATAATTAAATTTCATAAATTAACTTTAAATTAACAATAATTGAAGTAAAAATACAAAAATATATATAATATATGGTTATTATTATTATTACTATTAACAATTTATTTATTTTTTATTTTTACTTTATTTTATTTTTTTATAAAAATAGTAGTAGTGAAATAAATAATTAAAAAAAAAAAGAAATAAAGACTTAGTAATATAAATAAAAATAATAAAAATTGTAAATAAAAATTTTAATAAATAATTCATAAATAATTTAGTTACAGAACATAAGTTAATAAATAGAAAATATTAAATTTAATACAAAATAATATTATATAGTTATTTATTATATAGATCTAGAGAACTTTTTCCGGCTCAGCATGGTCCATTTCGTAGTAGAGATAACGGGGTCTGAAATCCAGCTGTTCCCCAGACA
>JAWNOM010000194.1:75000-89395 GCA_035045965.1 Drosophila aldrichi
CCTGCAGCGTGTAGTGCAGGAAGACAATGTAGTTGGGGTTCAGCGTGGAGCGGGGCGTGTCCATGGGCACAACAATGCTCAGCTCGTACATGCGCTTGGACAGGCGCAGGGTGCGATCCGTGACGATCTCCTTGCACAGGGTCTTCGTGTAGAAATTGCGCTTGACGGGCTTGCGCGAGAGGAAGACGAAGTGCTGCTTTATGGACACCTCCAAGGCAATAATATCGTAGTGCGGCGATTGGTTGTCGACCTCCACGGTGAAGGGCACCTCCTGCAGCGGCGTAAAGCCAGAGGCGGGCAGCGCCAGGCTGGAGCTAATGGGTCCCGAGACACATGGCCAATGGCAGAGGTATTTGATGTTCTCATCCTTGACAGGCAGCTGAAGGGGGAGGTTAGGGAATAGTTTAATGGAATATTGCAAATTTATATTACATAGAAATATTTATTGTTTATTTATTTATTTTATATATTTGGTTTATTTTGTTTATTTTATTTTATTTATTTATTTTATTTACATTATTTATTTCTTTTTTTACTGATTTTTTTTATTTTAATATTATTTTTTTATTTATTTATTAATTAATTTGATTAATTTATATATATTTTTTGTATTATTTATTTAATTTAATTAATTTATTTTATTTATTTTACTTATTTTATTTATATTATATTTTTTTTGTTTATTTGATTATATATTTAATTTTTTAAATTTTATTTAAATAATTTATTTGATTTATTTTATTAATTTTTCATTTATTTATTTATTATTATTATTATTCATATTATTATTTTTTATTTTTATTTATTTATTTATTTTATTTATTTATTTATTTTATTTGAAAAAGATGCAGTTAGCAGAAATCATGAGAGATAAAAAGGTTATAAATGAATGATATTAGTAAACCAAAGATGGTTTAGTTAATCTAGATAACATCTACTCAGTTCTTTTATAAATGGTTGGCTAATGCCAAACAAAATAGAGGGCATGAGCGTAGGGCTTCAAATGTGTTTTGTATATGACGTATGTCACGATAAAGTCTTTAATTATGTATTAATTCCTGGAATCGAACTGCCAATCCATGATTCATCTTTAAGCAATGCATTCATTAGATTGAATTTACTTATTATTGGACACCTGTTTAGTGAGACTTTTAAATTGTGAGAACGACATTTGGAGTGGAATAATTATTGGTATTTTTATTTCTTTTTTAGGTGCCCGCTTTTCTTTTGTTTTCACAAAGCAGCTGAGCAAATGGTGAATAACGGCATTGCTAAATTGAAACAAAAGGCGAGCAGTTGCACTTCGATTAGTGATTCAGCGATTCAGCGAATGTGCAGCTCTTTGTCTTATTCATTTATTCTATTTGCAGACTTGAATTTAATTCTTGGGCTATGCAAATAGAATTGATAGAACATTTGTAGTTATTTCTCTTTCTATAAGGACAAAATGGATGCAGTATGCGAGGATTATTTATAGCAAATCTAATCTAAGTTTTAGTCAGCAATCTATGTTTACTTCTTCTAAACTTCTTATGTCTTAAGTCTTTCAATAGACGGACATGGCACGCAATATGGCAATGATTTTTCTTACTCGATCGTTTTAACTTTGTGGAAGTATTTCAAGTTCACGGTTAAGCAATCCCTTTAACATGTGAGCATCCATATTGCCTTTTATATATTATAAATGTATAATTAAATTTACGTACCCTACAAATATTGCAAATATATTTACTAAGCTAAATTATTCGTAACACTAAAGAACTTTTCTTAAATCAGAACTATAAATTTTATAAATAATATAATAATAAATATAAATAAATATATATACATTGAAAGCTGTCCAATGGAAAAAGTTTAGTTCAGTAAAAATTCAAGACAGAATATAAAGTAATTTAGAAATCTCAATGCAAGAGGGCTGAGCATTGGAGAGCGAGCATAGAGAGAGCGAAACTCCCCATTTTACAGCTCCACTTCCAACTGCTGTTGTTTACAGGGCTAATTGCTTTACAGTGCTAATTTACGACTTCATAAATTCATTTTTTATATAGTACTAAATTACTTAACAATAACAAAAAGAAATAACAAAGCACTCTGCAGTTAAGGGACCAGAAATGACATAACAGATTAAAATGTGCAAATACTTGAGTTAACTTAAGTTGAAGTTGAAGTTTTTAAGTTTTTCTTATGTTTGAATTCAATTAAATTATATTCCCTGTCTGCAGGTCTTTGTCGCTCTGGCTTAAAACTTATTTATCTTATCTTAGTAACAATAAATAAATCATATTCGATTTTTTGTTAAATAAGTTATAACTATAGCTACCTATCTATAACTTCCTGGTAAGTACTTAAATTAAGTACTAAATAAAGTAGTTTTTATTTAGACATATTTAAAAATATAGATAAGCAAGTTTTTGTCTTAAATTTTAATCTAATAAAAGTTGTTTAAATTCTTTATTAATTAATAAAATATTTAACTTATATTACTTAAGAATTTTCCATATCATAAATCCATCCATTTATCAATTTTTTACAATAAAAAGTTTCAGTCTTCTATTGCTGGCTAATAATAGTTCAGAAATTATGTCTTCATCATTTAATGACATATTGCTGCGACTCTTTAGAATATTCTCGCATCCATGTATGTATATACATATATTTATATATTTCCTCTTCCCGTATAGATTATCACAACGAAACGCCTACGCACACTTATTCATACATTTTTCTCGGGCCACGTCACTGGGCTACAGCTTAAAAGCAAAATAAAAACAAACAAAACAAAAAAACTAAATAAATAAAAACGTACCGCAAACTCAGAGTTATAGTTGAGATCCAATGTTTGGACAACCATGATGGGCTTGCGGAAGACCTCATCGAAGCCCCAGGGCTTGTCGATGGTGAGCGATATATTGTAGGCTATGTAGCCATAGGGGCCCTTGCAGCTGCTCGGGCAATCGGGTGGTATACGCAATGTGAGCACATAGACATGCACTCCGGCCCGGAACAGCGAGTTGTCGAAGACATTGGTGCGTGTGTGCAGATACTGCTGGTGGCCCGAATAGTTGGATGTCTCGCTCTTGCCGCTCATGGACCATTGCACCTTGGCCTCACCCTCGAGGGTAACGTAGACAGCTGCAAGGAGCGAAATTGAGAGTTTTTTTCGGGGACTGCCTACCGATGGCGATGGCGACGCACCATTCACACGCTTCACCTTATCCGTGCGTAGCAGAATGCGTCCGCTAATGTACTCGCCGCTGTTGTAGACGGGATTCAGGCGATCCAGCTGAAAAACACAGGTGGTGGGCATGGCTAGCAAAGGCCCAAATGCACTGCACACATTACACGGAACAAGGAACAGACACCACGCACGACGAGTATAATGAAAACCCAACCGAACTTTCGCACAGCCAGACGCGCACTGAGCCCAGCGCCTTTGTTGTGCGTCCTGTGTTGTCCTCTCGCTCGCTCGCTCGCTCGCAGCATCCTTGCGCCTTGTGCCTTGGAATGGGGGCGCGAATCAATAAGCTGGCGCCATGCGTCTGTGTAACCGTCTACTGTCTGCTTCTGGTCAAACGCAGCAACATCCCTTTCAGTTTCTTTGTTTGTGCGGCGCCCCAAAAAAAAATCAGACAAAAACAAAAAACAAAAACAAAAACAGAAAACCAAAAATAAGGCGACATCAACTGCGCCTCAATGACGAGGTCAGCGCGTCTCTGTTTCTCATATTCCTCAATTCTCAGCTCTCGGCTTGCACGCATTTTGGCGGCAATATGCGAAGGCCCGCCCGATTCAAATGAGCTTCACACCATTTGGCTAGCCAACATTGCTGCCACAAAATGTGGCAACTAGAGTTTGCAGCCTCTCTGATAGCCTCCGATGCTCTACTCAATTTACTGTAGATAATTGTGGCAATGGGCGGCTCGCCTTGACCCGTCCCAACAATATGGCTTCGCGTATTTGATTAGGGCCCAGCGACAAGCGCTGCGAATGGAGTGGGCCTGAGGCATACTTACGGACTCATGAAAATCAATGGCCAATCAATTATTGCTCTATAAAGCTAAAAACTAATTCCGTAAATTATTTAAATTAATATTTTAAATAATATTATTCCATAATCAGAATTATAATCATTATTTATATAATATTTATATTATTTAATTTTTTATTACATTAAATATTATTTTTGAATGATCATAAAATATTTGTATTATATTTTTTTATTATCTTAAATATTATACTTGCATAATCAGAATTATAATCATTATTTATATATTTATATTATTTTATTTTTTATTACATTAAATATTATTTTTGAATGATCAAAATTATAGTCATTATTAATACAATATGTATTTGTATTTTTTTAATGGCAAACAGCAAAAGTATAAACAAAAAAATTATAATAAATTACTATATACAAAATATCAATATTATTATTGCATTTCTTGGTAAACTTTTTTTTATTAGCATTAATTTATAACAATTATGATTATTAATATCTAAGTCAATCTAAATAAATTTAACTTTAAAATCGATAAATAATATATATATTTAATGATTATCTCACGTTTTAGTCCAAGTTGTTTCTCTAGTTGAGATTATATATTCGAACTGAACTGTCAATGAAATTTAATCAATGAACTTTGATTCGATGACGTAGGCGTTGATAAATCCAGCGTTGATAAATTCTGGGCAAACATGAAAGTTCCTCTATAAATGTATACCCTATATAAGCGATATATAACTAAATTCCCACCCCGCTTATAGATAGTATATATTATCGGCAAACATATAAACATATTCTCCACAATTTCATTTCATTTCACCCAAATTTATTATTTAAAAGCCTGCACGCACCTATTTCAATTTATTTAACACATTTGGAGCTCACACAACCATGACGTTGCTAATTACCGGGAAACAGATTGTTGTAGAAGTAGCGAAGGGCTAAACGCAAGTACGACAGTTTCTTCTGGCGCCTTCGCAGCTTCAGCTGGTCGCCATGCCCGGTCGCCTTTGGAGGCCGGCTTTCCATGCCGAAATCGTAGCGCTGCAGCCCGCAGATCGCTGCACCAAATGAATCGGTTGTACTCAAAGCTGCAAAATAGATTGGAAACCGAAAAGATATGAATATATCATTGTTGAAGAGTGAGTGTGATAAAAAGTTGGATAAAGTTAAAGATATAAAAATTATGTAGGTCAATTGAATGAATAATGATAAAACAGTTGTATATAAATATAGTTAATTGAATAACGTATAATTGTGAAAATTTTTAAAATGATCTACTAATTAATAGAGTGAATAATAAATAACAAAAATGAATAAAAGAAATGAATAATAGTAATGACTTAAGTAAAGGCAAATCTAATATAAAGTTAAGTGAAGGAATAAAAAAAAATAATAATATTAGTTATTTGTATGTAATATTATTAATAGAGTGAAAAAGGAACTTATTATATAGTTAAGTGAACGAATCAAATTTAATAATAGTTATTTTAATAATAATAGTTATAATAAGAGTTATTTAATAATAGTTACATTTAGGTAAGGTTAAAACAATTAAATAGTTAAATTGAATGGCACAAATAAATAAATAATAGTTACATTCATTATTAAGTATATAACTCTGTATTTTACTTTGCAATTATTTGAAGGCTTTAAAAGAATCTGAATTCATATATCGTATGTAATATATCATAAGATTGATTATATTTAATATAATTGAGTATATACATTTAAAAGTAAAGAAGAAAGCGAATATATAAAAAGATTTACTCTTAGCTTTTCACTTTCAGTTAAAATAAGCAGAAGTATTCCAGACGGTGCTGCCCGACTAGGAAATACCCTGAGCCCTGCAATGAACTGATACTTATAGGTATAATATATATATATATATATATATATATATATATATATATATATATATATATATATATATATATATATATATATATATATATATATATAATAATAATAATAATAATATATAATATATCGTCGACTGAGCTTGTGTTCTGCACATGGGAAATTAATTGTTGATAAAAACGTCTGTTCTATGTGCACTTTTCTAATTAAATTTTCTAGAAATAATAATGTGAATAATGACCAGATGTTTGTATTTTCCAAAGAAAACTGTTCAAGTTATTTGAAATATTTATTTTTTGATACTCCTATACTAATACTATACTGTTACTATGACTATTTTTATATGCAAGTCAATTTATGGGGCAAAGTAAAAGTATTACCAAGTCCTAAACTATGCAGAATCTCAGTATTCACACATTTACACAGTAATTCGAAAATCTACTGCGCTTACAACTTATGTCTAAAAACCAAATAAAACAAGTAAGAAAGCTCTAGTCGAGACTGCTCGACTACAAAATCCCCTGAACCCGTATTTTTGCTTACAAAAGAAACACACACACACACATACATAGGCACATATAGGCACGTATAAACACGCATGGGCTGCAGTGTGGGCTTCTCATGGAAATTTAATTGTTTAATAACTTTTTTTGTGGAAGTACGTTCTTCATGAAACTTTTAGATTGTGATTATATAATTACTATGCGTGTATATGCCGAAGCTCAAGTCTCTAGTATTTGAAATACGCCTTTTACAAAGGTGAGGGTGAGGGGGTGGATATAGGGGTGGGGGTGAATTATAAAAAAAACCGAAATTCTATAATCAACATATGAGTCTACATTTGAAATTTGGAGACTCTAGCTCAAAAGATGTAGGAGATATAATTTTATAATTGACTTTCGATAAGGTTTTTTATCGATAAAAAAATAATCGGACGAGTTATCGTTATTCTGTGATAAACTCGATATGCGCGTGCTATATACGGACATTTTAAAAAAAGTTGAAGTCTCTAGCTATTGTATCTTCGGAAATCGACGCGTTCAAACATACGGACAGACGGACAGACGGACAGACGGACAGACGGACGGACGGACGGACAGACAGACGGACAGGGCTAAATCAACTTTTCTCGTCGCCCTGATCAAGAATATATATACTTTGTGGGGTCTGCCACGCCTCCTTCTGCCTGTTACATACATTTTAACAAAACCATTATACCCTGATTTCCCATTGAAAATGGGTTCAGGGTATAATAATCGATTTTTATCGATTATAAATAAATGAGATCAGTTATAGAGAAACCATATTCTAATATAATACTGCGTAGATCTCTTAGTTTTATGGTCGGACGGACGAGCAGAAGGACAGATAGCGCTGTCCTAAGTTAAAATATATATATTTGATGGCGTCTGCCACACCTCCTGTTGCATAAATTTTCACATAGCTATTATGCCCACAATTAGTATTTTCTTTGGTTTCAGGGTATCAAAGCTAAGAGCATAGCCGTTGTGTAAACATCGTTAGACCCTGCGTCTGCTTTTGGCAAACACTTACCCAAATTGTCGCATCCGAGCGCCAGACTGTCCGCTGCGTCGCCAACAGGTGGCGCCACAGTGCCCACCCACAGGGGCAGGCGTAATGGCTGCCTGCAACGGTTGCTGCCGGCCTCCACAAAGTAGGCGACCTCAATGGGCTCACCGGAGCCCTGCGTCATGATGGGCGTCCAGAGCGGCAGATGGAGGACGCCAGACCAGTCGGAGCTCTCGTCGAGTACGCGCCGTACGCGCTTCTCCTTAACTGTGGGCCATTCGCTGCGATAGGTAACCGCCTGGCAGAGGCAGGTGCGGCAGTTGGCCGGCTCTGTGGCATGCAACTCGAAGGCAATATTCTGGCCGGGCACGTAGCTGCTGCGCGACAAGTGCAGGCTCAAGCTGACACTCGAGCTGGTGGCCGGCCTCAAGTCGCTCAGCTCCACGCGCCGCTTCACAAACAAAAGCCTCTCGAAGAGCTTGTCGTGCTTGCCGCGGCGTTGCAAGCGCACTTGCAGCGCATGGCTGGTCTGGCCCAGGGGCAGGCGGCAATTGGCGGGCAGCTCGCTTGGCAGTTGGAACTCGAAGCAGCAGAGTCTCCCGGCACGCGGCGGCAGACTGACGGCCTGCAGCAGCTGCTGCGTCTTCTCCAAGTGTATTTTGTTGGCCGTGTAGTTAATGTAGACGGGCTCCCTGATCGCCTCGCCGTCATTGTGCACGATCTGCGGCAAGCGGGGATCCACCTCCTGCCAGCCAACTGTGCTGCGGCATAGCAAGCTGATGCTGAGCGCTATTCAAGTAGAGATTCGCATCGTTATCGATCGCATGTCAACACGGCAAAGGCATTTGCCAATTGAGCTCACCTTCCACATGCAGCGGCTTTTTGCTGGCGATCAGATCTATCCAGCCCGTTATGCAGTCGCCCGTGTAATAGGCCGACGAACCATTCGACAAATACATCTCACAACTGACGGGCATTCTGCAAACTACAGGGTATTCAGGCCTCAAAACAACTTTGCCTATTTGCGGCACGCGATAAAACTCAAGTGCGAGCTGCTCAGCGGACGAAGCGCGAGTGGCAACGGCAAACGGTAAACGACACACGACAACGCCAACAACTCCGGCAAACGTCTCTTGTTGTTGTTGTTTTTTCAATTGTTTATGAAATTATAAAAAGCTAAAGATAAATTTGAGTTTACGATAGCGCCCAAGTCCCTGCACGCTATTATTTATAAGAATATTATTCTATTTTATTATTTTATATTTCTATGCGAGATTAGCCACACAGTTGATGTCTCCAATTTTTCCCAACCTGTTGAGCTGCCAACTTGAATGCGTTTGAGCAAACTGGTTCGAATGGCTTGTGCACTAGTTGTTTTTCACCAAACTCGTACGATGCAGTAAAAAAAAAAAAGAAAAAGAAAATCAGTCTGAAGAGCTCTCTAAAAATGTATAAAAGTTTTAGCTGCTAAAAATAATCTGAACGGTACAAAAATCAAAACGGAAATGAATGGATTTGCACTCTGATAATCAGATATCAAAGTCAGAGGCGTATATTTCAAAGCATGCCAGACGTTTTCATAAATTTTCTGTTGAACCTTTCATTCCTATATCTACATAGATATGAGATTATTAAAAAAAAGATTTAAAAGAAAAATTTAGTTGATAAAGTTCTTCACATTAAAAAAAAAAAAAAAAAAAAAAAAATCAATTATTTTATTAATTATAAAAATTATAAAAAAATATAAAAAGATATATGGTTGGAAATATATATAAATAACAGAACAAATAATAATAATAATATCAATAGTAAATAAAAATATTTAATGTATTATTTTGACATTTTACAAAAAAAATATTTATATATATATATTTTTAATTCTGCTGTTTATTATAATATAATAAATTTAATAATTAGAATACATTTTTAAATAATACTATACAATAAGAATAATACATATTAGGAGATAAATGTAAATAATAATAGCAATAAAAGCAATAATTAAAATATTATAAATATAATTATATATATATATATATATATATATAAAAAACAAAAAAATTAAATAGTAAACTAAATTGAAAAATAATTAAGTAAATTTAAATATAAAAAATTAAAAAAATTTACGTTCCTATTCGAAGGTGCTGTTTACATGTATTGCAGCGTACCCAGATATTATACAATTAAATATCTGTTTCTCTAATTTCCGAGTTCCGATAAGCTCCAATTCAAGGGCACCATTTGCGCATGTATAAGTGCACTCAGGTATCCAATTACTTTTTCCTGTGCTTCCCAACAGCTTGCAACAAGTGTGCATTGACATATTGAAGCTACTGTTGAAGCAAACTTAAAAGAAACTAATATCTGTAAACACTATAAAGCAGGCCAGCACGGCGTCTACAAAACTTCTCATGTGATTCACTGGAGACTACCCTGTAATTTAATAAATGCATATACTACATATATGGTATACATATACAGATATATAGATATACATATATGGTATAGATAGATAGATAGAGATAAATTATTGAGATGTATACCTAAAATAAAGGCAAATAAAAGATTTGCTTGGTTACAAACCATATCTATATATACATATAAAGAGATACAATGTATAATGATAATGTATTAAAAAACCCTTCAATCAAATTTTATAGCAGTCCCTTAGTAATTTAAAAAATATTATGTATATTTATATATATTTTATCAATCTGTCATATTTTTTTGGTTGCTACTTTAAAACAATGCAAAAGTATACAAAAAAAAAAAAAAAACCAAGTGTTGCCCTATTAAAAAAAAGGCGATAAAATTATCACTTAGCTGTCATAGCGTAACAGCCCTGTCTGCAAAGGTTATTGATAATTATTGTTTAAAGATTTGCTTATAAGACAGATTGCAAATAAAACAAGTAAGAACGTTGCAGTCGGGCGTTACCGACTGCGGGATACTCATTCACATCCCATCAGCAATTCAGTAGCCAAGTTTAGCTCTAGTACTGCAGAAAATGCAGTTTTTCTCGATTTGCCATGCCCCTAGTGGGCGTAGACATCTCATTTTTGGCCAGATCATAGAACGAGCTAACAGTAGTCTAACTGTAAAGTTTGGATGCTTACGCTCCAAAAATGTGAAAATTACAGGGTATTTTTCGATATGCCACGCCCCCAAAGAGGCGTAAAAATTATTTTTGGGGAATCGATAGAGGAGGTTACCAGTAACACAACTATCCAAATTTGAAGCTTCTAGCTCTTATACTTTAGGAGATATAAACTTTTGCGGTTTGCCACGCCCCCTTTGGGCGGAGATATATCCACCATAGCTTGTTGGACTTAGGTGGTCAACCCGCGTATATATACCAAATTTCAGGTCTCTAGCATCAATAATGCCTAAAATATAGCAAAATCGGGAAAATCACTATATCTTCAGGTCCGATTTGCCACGCCCCTAGTGGGCGTAGACATATAAATTTTTGACCAGTCTTTATAAAATGATAACATTAGCTCACATGCAAAATTTCAACGTTCTAGCTTTAAAACTCTAGGAGATACAGTTTTATCCGATTTGCCACGCCCCCAAGGGGCGGAGATATATCCGCCATAGCTTGTTGAACTTGGGTGGTCAACGCGGACCTACATACCAAATTTCAGCTTTCTAGCTCTTCAACTAACATGACTTCTGGTATATAGGAAAATGCATTTTCCGATTTGCCACGCCCCTAGTGGGCGGATCGGGAAAATTTTAACACTTTATTAATCGGAGTTATACACGAGTATGTGTTCCAAATTTCAAGTCTCTAGCTTCAATAGCGCCGAAATGAACTGCGTTCATACGGACAGACGGACAGACGGACAGACGGACAGACGGACAGACGGACAGACGGACAGACGGACGGACAGCAAGACGGACATTGCACAAAACCAATATACTAATTCACTTCGTGAATGAGTATAAAAATTAGATATATTGCATATATGATTATATATATTTATATTTGTTTACATTTGAAAGCAATTAACTGACTTACCCAACGAATTCCGTCTAAAATAAATTGCAAATACAAAAAAAAAATAAAAATAAAAAACCCAAAACACATAAATTTGGATATACATATAATAATATATATTTATATATATTGCTCCATTTTGGTTGAAATTTGAGTTAATTGAAGACAGAATATTTTCTTAAGATTAGTTACTGGTTAGACTGGTTACAAATCAGGGGAAGTATACACGAGTTCATAAACATAGAATTGTTTGATTTTGACTTATTTTTTTCAAATTTATCGTAATTATAACTAAATTTAGACACTTTATATGTATCTACGATGTGATGATGTGCTAGATAGATAGATAGATATATAGGTAAATACCAGACAATTATATTGAGAAGTATATTTAAGTTAATTAAGACTTGGACTTGGACATAAAATCAATTCAAAATTTAATTATATAGTCTAATTCTTGGCTAATGTTAAGTGTAAATTTCATTAATAGACATTATAAACATTGAAAATGTTAAGTTTGTTGTTGTTCTTGTTGTTGTTGTTGTTTTTTGGTAAAATTGTGCAATTGTTTATATATTTCGCTTAAGCCTAAGAGTTTTGACTAAGTATGGATTAACTACGTTAATTACTTTATATGGTAAGTATCATCGTATGCGGACAGCGCTAGATCAATAAATTGTTAGTATTGCTTTGGAAAATTAAAAAAATAAATAAATAAATAAATAAAGGATTTTCTTGCACTAGAAATTGAATCAAAGTATTTAAATAAATATGGAAAAGAAAAAAAGTTTTTTTTTTTTGTATTGCTCAATAAAATGTTGAATAGATTTTGATTAATTTATGTGCTCTACATTGTATATATGTATGTTTTATATATCCGGTTTGCCAAACAGTTATCTATTGTTAATCCAGATCAGACTTAGAAACTAGTATATATGCGCCATGAAATTTTTGCAATTTCTTTTAATTCGATTAATTCGACTTTGAGATTTTGATTAAATATGTTTTTGTCTTGTTTTTGTCTTGCTTTCGCATTCTGCTTCACTTTTTCTCGCAATTCAATAGATCCGCTGTTCCATGTTCGTTCGTTCCATTCTCATCCGTTTCCTGGGTCACGGTGTAGCGAATCTGCGTGTTCGAGTTTTCACTGTAGAGCGTCTCTGTTGTTGTTGTTGTTGTAGTTGTTCAAATGAAGCATGTATAGGGGTCGCGGAATTTGGGAGGGAAGCGGTAACAAAAGAATAAATTTACAAATTGAGTATATTTGTGAAACCCTTGGGTGTGGCTTAAGTCTAGAAGTAATTTGTTTCCAGAATAAAAATGCAAAACTAATTAATGAAAGTGAATAAACGCTTATTGCATATTAAAAAATATCATTTAAATTATATATTATCAACTTAGTTGCTAAGCACAAATTTCATAATTTGTCAATATTCTTATAATTTATATATCATATATGTATATGTATAGAGTTGGTTTATAAATTCAAAAAGTTTTTAATGAATAAAATCAAACAACAGAGCAAACATACATACTTATTATTGATATATGAATAGATATTGTTATGGATAAATATTATCAGAAATTTAAATGTATTTATTTAAATATAAATATGACGTGCAGTTCAAACATTTTAATTAAAGGAATAAAATGTCATTTGCAAGGCGTTGGGGCTCAAGATCTGGACAGATGGGACAATCGGAACGATGCGGAAAGGTCTACAAAGCACTTAACAAGTAATTAGATAGATATGATTTATAATATATATTTGACTATATGATGTGTATAAATTCTTCAAAAAGTAAATTCTTATTCTCAAAGCAGACAATTCGAATTATTTGGCTTCATATTATGTACATCTTTACAAATTAATTCATCGATAAACTATCGGACATTGTTAAAGGCATCTTAACTTTTACCCAACGCCTTGCAGTTCTTAAGCTTAGAGAGAAAATTTGTCTAACTACTGTGAAAATGGAATAAAAGAAAGAGTTTTGAATAAAATGCCACTCAGCCATTCAATTTGTTTAGCTTTTCTTTCGATTTTCATTTTGTTTTAACAATTATTATTTTTTTTTTTTTTTTTTTTTTTTTTTTTTTTTTTTTGATAACAAATTAGGTTTATGTGTCGGATTCAGTGGAATCATCACTACCGGGCGGTATGGTCGGTGTCTCGTAATCGTAATAGACCGGGTAACGCGGTTTAAAGGGCTCACGCTCACTTGTTACGTCGCCCTGAGCGGACAAAATGCTGCTCATGCTAACATTTGTCAGGAATTCAATATCATCGCTAAACTTTTCGCTCAGAGCCATGGCATCTTCGTACGAGGGCGGCACTGCAAAATGGCAGAAAAGATACGAATTAGAAATTGCTATGTAAAATAAATGAAAATTATAGTAATATATAAATATATTTGATATAGGTTGTATTAATTTCAATAATTATAATTATATATACATTATCTACCTTATTTATATATGAGAACAGATAGAAAGCACTCTAATCAATTTTTTGATTGCAGTGTTTTCTTTCTCTTCTATCTTTTATAGTCTTAAAGTCTAGATCATACAAAACTATTTCATCATCAAGATGTTTTAACTGTGCTCTACTCTCGACTTACGTTTTTGTTTTAGGTTTTCTTATTCTAAGATATTGCGACTCCATCTAAAGGTTACAAGGTCTTCAGCAGAAAATTTGAATAATTAGTTCTTATAAAAAGAAAAAATTCAAACTAAACATTTGATTTCATTATTTCATTTCATTGTATGCAACTATTCTATATTGTTTACCTAACTCCTAAATATTTTCTGACTAATTATAATATAGGGAATATAATAACATTTGATTTCATTATTTCATTTCATTGTATGCAACTATTATATATTGTTTACCTAACTCCTAAATATTTTCTGACTAATTATAATATAGGGAATATAATAATTAATAAAGGATGTATAATATTAAAACTGTAAAACCTTATACATATTCATTTCGG
>JAWNOM010000195.1:0-10326 GCA_035045965.1 Drosophila aldrichi
AAAAAAAGACGATGAAATATTTGGCAATACATTTATTTTATAGTTTTCTATAAAAAATCAATTTATTTAAAAATCTAAAATTTTTTAGAATTTTTTTTTTGTTTTCAAATAAATTTATTGTACCCTGAACCCATTGAAAATGGAAAATCAGGATAATCGATTGTCGAGGATAATCGATAAGTTGATATTGTTTTTTCAGCCTAAGTTGAACATTATTAAACATAGAGACTTCAGATTTACTGTGTATATGCAATTTACGAATATACACATTTTGTAATTTACAGATTTTGGATACCACGCCCCTTTCGCCACCAATTTGAAAAAAACGTGTATCAAGCACTAGAGACTTGTGCTTTGGACTATAAAAACATTTACACATTCTGATTACATTCTGAAAGTTTCATTAAGATTGTACGTCTACAAACAAAATTATGTTATATATATTACTGAGTGATATAGCATTCAGCTTTTGTCAGGCAGCTGGAAATCCCCTGGCCGGGGAAATCCCCTGGCCGGGGAAATCCCTTGGCCGGGGAAATCCCCTGGCCGGCGAAATCCCCTGGCCGGGGAAATCCCCTGGCCGGGGAAATCCCCCGGGCGGGGATTTACCCATTGAGTGATGTAGCATTCAGCTTTTGTCAGGCAGCTGCCCAGGGGAAATCCCCTTTCGCCACCAATTTGAAAAAAAGGTGTATCAAGCACTAGAGACTTGTGCTTTGGAGTATACACACATTTACACATTCTGATTACATTCTGAAAGTTTCATTAAGATTGTACGTCTGCAAACAAAATTATATTATATATATTATTGAGTGATATAGCATTCAGCTTTTGTCAGGCAGCTGCCCAGTGGAAATCCCCTTTCGCCACCAATTTGAAAAAAAAGGTGTATCAAGCACTAGAGACTTGTGCTTTGGAGTATACACACATTTACACATTCTGATTACATTCTGAAAGTTTCATTAAGATTGTACGTCTGCAAACAAAATTATATTATATATATTATTGAGTGATATAGCATTCAGCTTTTGTCAGGCAGCTGCCCAGGGGAAAACCCCTGGGCGCCCCTTTCGCCACCAATTTGAAAAAAAAGGTGTATCAAGCACTAGAGACTTGTGCTTTGGACTATAAACACATTTACACATTCTGATTACATTCTGAAAGTTTCATTAAGATTGTACGTCTACAAACAAAATGATGTTATATATATTACTGAGTGATATAGCATTCAGCTTTTGTCAGGCAGCTGGAAATCCCCTGGCCGGGGAAATCCCCTGGCCGGGGAAATCCACCTGGCCGGGGAAATCCCCTGGCCGGGGAATCTCTGGCCGTGGAAATCCCCTGGCCAGGAAAATCCCCTGGCCGGGAAATCCCCTGCCGGGGGAAATCCCCTGGCCGGGGAAATCCTCCGGGCGGGGATTTACCCATTGAGTGATGTAGCATTCAGCTTTTGTCAGGCAGCTGCCCAGGGGAAATCCCCTTTCGCCACCAATTTGAAAAAAAGGTGTATCAAGCACTAGAGACTTGTGCTTTGGAGTATACACACATTTACACATTCTGATTACATTCTGAAAGTTTCATTAAGATTGTACGTCTACAGACAAAATTATGTTATATATATTACTGAGTGATATAGCATTCAGCTTTTGTTAGGCAGCTGGAAATCCCCTGGCCGGGGAAATCCCCTTGCCGGGGAAATCCCCTGGCCGGGGAAATCCCCTGGCCGGGGAAATCCCCTAAACCGGGGATGTACCCATTGAGTGATATAGCATTCAGCTTTTGTCAGGCTGCCCAGGGGAAATCCCCTGGGAGGGAAAATCCCCCGGGAGGGAAAATCCCCCGGGCGGGGAAATCCCCTGGCCGGGGAAATCCCCTGGTCGGGGAAATCCCCTGGCCGGGGAAATCCCCTGGCCGGGGAAATCTCCCGTGAGGGAAAATCCGCTGGCCGGGGATGTACCCATTGAGTGATATAGCATTCAGCTTTTGTCAGGCTGCCCACGGGAAATCCCCTGGGAGGGAAAATCCCCCGGGCGGGGAAATCCCCCGGGCGGGGATTTACCCATTGAGTTATATAGCATTCAGCTTTTGTCAGGCTGCCCAGGGGAAATCCCCTGGAAGGGAAAATCCCCTGGAAGGGAAAATCCCCTGGAAGGGAAAATCCTCCGGGCGGGGATTTACCCATTGAGTGGTGTACCATTCAGCTTTTGTCAGGCAGCTGCCCAGGAGAAATCCCCTTTCGCCACCAATTTGAAAAAAAAAGGTGTATCAAGCACTAGAGACTTGTGCTTTGGAGTATACACACATTTACACATTCTGATTACATTCTGAAAGTTTCATTAGGATTGTACGTCTACAATCAAAATTATGTTATATATATTACTGAGTGATATAGCATTCAGCTTTTGTCAGGCAGCTAAGGAAATCCCCTAGCCGGGGTAAAAATCCCCTTGCGAAATCCGCCGGGGTTTTTTTTGGGAAATCCCCTGGGCAGATATACCCATTGAGTGATATAGCATTCAGCTTTTGTCAGGCTGGCCAGGGGAATTTTATTGGCACGTCTATATATAAGGCAAATGCATATCCCAATAGCACTTTGAACTTTTAAAGCTTGAAAGAGAGAAGGAATTAAATATTTGTTCTTTTCGTTCTACATTAATACCAAGCCATTTAGGTATGAAGAAATGTATCTTTTATTTTCGTTTTTATTTGTATGCTGCATGAATTGTACTTTTTGTTGAACTCCAGTTGCCAAGTACTTAGCAGCGAGGCGCTAAAAGTCTGCTTTGTCGATTTTTGGATAAATTTTTAAACAACAATTTCGAAGAAAATAAGAACGTTTTATGTTTTTAGTGCAATGTTTGCCAGCTCCTGGTTCAGTGGGGCAATGCCAGTGGGCCTTTGGTGACCAATGCGAAATGTCATACATTTTTAAGGAGCACTTTCAAGTATTTTTATGTGGCCGGATTGTTATTAAGCTGCTCCCGATAAGGCAGGCTGGAAGGCAGGCAGTATACGAGATAAGCAAAAGCAACAGAACGGGCACAAAAAACAACACGCCGCAGGATGTTGCTTTGAATTAAAGTGGGCTTGTGTGTGTGTGTGTGTGTGTGTGTAGGCGCTTAGGTTTTGTTTGTAAAGTTAAATGGTACAATGCGTTGATTAAACGCACACCCACACACCAACACTCACACACACACACACGCAGAGCAAAAACGGACACTTACACTTACAGCCACACAAATTGCCCAATGGCGGCAGCCAAGCGAGCAACGTAACAAAGTCGACTACAATAATATTGGGCAGAACCTGTGCACCCAACAACAATGACAAAAACAAAACACAACAATAATAGCAACAGCAACAACAACAACAGCAACAGTTGTTGATACTGTTCCCTTCGGCAGCACACCTTTCTTGTCTCTCCGCTCAATTGCCTGTCTGACTGTCTGTGCGTTCCCCATGTAGAGGCGATTGTATAGGTGCAAATATGAGCGCCCGACGCGTCGGAAGTAGTGTGATTTACTGGCACGACACGGCAACGGCCCACGAACGCGCATAATAAGCAAAAGCAGCCGCGACATCAAGCTCTGCAGCTGAGTTGAGTTTCCGCTTTCGTTTCATTCGCCAGCTTTACGGTCCAATGGAGCCTGTGTACGGTGTACTTTAGTCGCTTTACAGTGTCATCTAAGCAGTTCCGCCACTTGAGCTGCTGTTTTTTCTTCCACTTCCTCTTCTTCTTCGTCGCTTTTTATTGCCAGAACAAACAAGCAGGAAGAATACAAAAATAGTTGCTTAGGTTTCAAAAAGCCGCTTTCAAGTATTTCACAAGAATGCAAATATTTTAATGGGAAATTACTTTGAAGTCAGCTCATTGAGCAATTTACAAATAGCAATGTATATTAAATCTATTTGTGGGAATTTATTGTAAAAAAAAAAAAAAAAAGAAAAAGACAAACAACAATAAATATACACAGAGAACCTTATGGTAACATCTAAAGTAAGTTATGTAAACAAACGGCAGGGAGCCAGAGTTTATTTGGTACAATATATTGCCTAGTATCTGATAAATTATAAGTCAACAAGACACTGGCCAATATCCGGAACGAATGCCTTATAAATCTATGTGATACTAGCCAATATCCGGCATAGAATTCCTGGCTGACAAAAAAAAATACAAGTAAACATTCGAGTTCGTGACTCTATTGTAGCGTATCTGTACACGATAGTTGTTCGATATATTCATGTGTGTGTTGTTGGAATTTTCAACTGTTGCAAGCACATCAATTGCAACTGTTATTGTTTATATGCTACTTCATTTAAGTCAGTTATCATATAGAACATTATATTTAAAAATCATAAAAATAGAAGATAGATAATTATTTATATTATTATCCATATTTATTGGCTGCAAAATATTTTAAAATAGCTAAAGAAAACATTTCCCTTGGCGAGCAAGTGCTGTGGCAGTAAAAGTAGTTTCTGGTGTTTCTATAAGTGAAAAGAATTGAAAGAGCTGCTCAATGCTGCTGAGGCTAAGGGTATTTTCCAGTCACGCACACCCGACCCGACCCCGGGCATTGTGACTGTTTCAGTTTTATTTCTTTTGTCCATTCGCCTGACACCGCTGCAACTAAGCTCGTTATTTAACTGGCTGCTTTCAGTCGACAGTTTTATTCGAATCGACTGCTCTTAGATTACATTGGCACATTCCGAACGAAGTGCTAGATTTCCTGTGCATAAGCAATTTTTTGCAGTTGGTTGACTGCACTAAGCTTAATAGAAATCAGCTAATAAAACTTTGCAACTTCTGTCGGCGATGACTTAAAGCAGTCTTTAACTGCAATGCCTGAATAATTCAGCACACGAGGAACATCTATGTACGTATGTATGTATGTATGTGTGGAAAGGTAATATGTATTCAATATGTATTCATTGTTAAAGCCACACACATACCACAGGCTTTTGCCTATTTTGCTAGCTTTTGCAAACTCTAGTGGCATGGTTAGCTTGCACTTTACGATCAGTGTACAAACTACAACAATGATTAGCATAAATTTAAATTCACATAATAAACATGAAAATTCGTAGGAGTTTCCTGCTCAGCTCTATTTACCACACACTCACACACACTTGCACTTGCGTATTTAGTTTTGGCAAGTCGTGAAATTGGGCAGAAGGAAGTGCCTAGATATTAGTGTATGCACAGCATGGTGCTGCTCGACTTGCTTATAGATATGATAATAACTGTGCTAACATGCTGATTTATGCGCTGCGCAAATATTTGTTAAGGCAGCCCAAAGCCTGAAGTCGACTTTAAAAAGTTTCTTAAACTCAAAGTCAGCCCTCGGCCTGATTGCCGGCACACATACAACGTATGTCTATTTATGTTATGTGAGTGTTGACATTTTAGGAGACTTTCAAAGTTTGGAATACCCTGCATTAAGTTGAAGCAGCGGATGTGACCATAGCGATTCTTAAATTACCCAAATTGAATCTGGAGTGTGGAAATGTTATTCTCTATTTTAAATAAATATATTCGACATATGAAATCAAAGAGCTGAGAGACAGCCTACACAAACATTTGTACGATTTCTGCTTTGGCTTCTTCAACTGCTCAAATGCCTATTCTTTTGAAAGCACGCTTCATCCTTGCCCCGCCCACTGCCCACGCACTCAATGAAAATATATATGCTGCAATAACAATTGTCAGAGTGTTCGTTGTGCCATTGTTTGCGCTGTCAATGGCTCTGCGCCAGCTGACAATTGCATCCAGCTGGCGGGGCAGCGCCTTGTTTCCACATGTTCACATGCTGCAGAGCGCCTCAGTCTGGCTGGAGTTGTCCCTGTTTGCATTTGTCTACGATTGTCAAGGCACTGGCTCTGTGTGCGTGTGCGTGTGTGTACATATGTTTGGCTGACACTGTCTGCGACTTGTTTGAGTTCATTGTTGGCATTTGGCATAATTAAACGCAGCTGAAAGTCATGTCAACATGGCTGAAACACACTCACAGCCAACACAATGCTGTAGCCATTGTAATTACGCAAATAGACATTGCGACACTTGGGCTCTCAGGCACGCCCAAAAGTATGCAACAGCCGCTCCACATGTGCTTGCTGCCTGTCAAATTTGGCAGCTCATCATAATTGAAGCAAAGCATCTATGAAATTTTTAAAGGCCTTAACGAGCCGCTGCGCAAATGCAAATGAGCATTTAATGGAAAGAAACACGTTAACATATTTTATGGCCAAGCACTGTACGCGTTGAGTGCTTGATGGTAATTTCAATTATTAAAGCATTAATTAGATAAGTTTCGCACGCAAACAGAACATTATATACTCCCAGGACACTCGGCGCTGATTTGAACTTGGACTTGCCAACTTCCGAGGTGGCAGCTATCACGCCCAACCTAATCTCGTTTGCACATATCCAATTTATGCACTTGATAAATAATTAAAGAGGTTCTCAGGCTCAGCCTCTCACTCTCTCTCGCTCTCGTTTTTTGGGCGTCTGCCTGAATGCTTGTGAATGCATAAAAGTTATTAAGATTCTTCATGGCCAAGCACAACCCTCTGAATCTCTAACTCTCCCTCTACCCAGCGCCTCATCGCCCCCTGCGCTTGTGAACTTTGCAGCTGTCAACTGACCCAGTTTGTAGCTTATCTACACAATTTGTTATCTTGTGCTGTTTCACACAGAATACGTTTTAAATCAACTGTAAGCATGAGCACGATAATTGTTTGAATGTTAATAATTGGGGAACGTGCTCAAATACATTTGCATATACAATACATATATATCGGGTACAAAACTAGATAAATTAGCATCTGCTACTACAATTGCAACATGTATCGAATTGCGTGTGTGTATTTTGGACAATTGCAATGCAACAAATAGAGGTAGATGCTAATTTATCAACTGCTATGCACCAACTGAGGCAGCTGCTGTGGCAAACTGTCAATTAGCTGTGTAATTGTTTGGCTCTGTCAACGTCACCTGCTCTGCTCTGCTCTGCAATCGATTGATTCGCAGATTTTCATGCTATCAACAGCACAATAATTAGCTGCTAGAGCACTTGGGCTTGTTGCACGCCACTCGAAAGCAAGTTGACTTAAGCTGATTGCGATTTGCCGACTGTCAATCGACGCGACGACTAGTCGACTGCCGATTTCAATCTGCATTTCCTGTTTGTGCTGCCAATGGGTGTTGCTGCTTCATCACACTTTAACTAGCAGTGAAAGCCAATCGATTTTCTGCCATGTGCCGCCTTTTTTGCCATTCACTTGCCATGCAAGTGAATTTGAGTGGAAGACTTGTAAAGCGCACTGTGGCAGCCTTCGCTCCTTTGCCCGCAGCTGCACGTCTTTCTCTGTGAGAGATAGAGAGTTCTGCTCTTGCCATTCTCTGCACTCGTCCTGAGCTCTATTTATAGTAGCACATTTATCCAAAAATAAAGACCTGCACTCCCACACACACACACACACTTAGAATGCTGAATGGCAAATTATAAATAGTTCTCGATTTATTTCAGTTATCAACTTTTTTGAACATCCTCAATGGACTCGATTTTATTGCAAATTTCTAGTCGAAGTAACTTGTGCATCGTGGCCAATGTCTGTTTCATTGTTGTATCGCAATTACATGCTCAACTTGCGGGAGCCAGGGCTGCACTCATCGATCCCGGCATGAATGGGGCAAGGGCTGCAAATCCACAATAAAAAGAACGTAATGAAAGTAGCAAAAAAAGGAAACCGGCTCATGTTTTATGGTCAATAAAAAGCGGAGCCTTTTGGGTTTATTGAAACCCTTGGACTGTGCGGCATTGAAAAATCTTTTCCTGCCATCTGACCCTCGTCAAAAGGAGACGACCTATCACTGAAAACTGAAATGCAGACAACATAAAAATCAGAAAGTACCATTCTCATTTGAGAGAGAGAGAGAAAGAGAGAGAGGGGGGCGAGATAGACAGACATGTATATATATAGAGTGGCAAAGGACATAATGTTCTGTGCAATTATATGGCAACATCCATACAAACGTTGCGGCTACTGTGGTTAAGCAAAATGGCTAAGTAGAGGTGTGAAAAGACCAGAGTCGCTTCCCCTAAGCGGCTAAATGGCATATCCACAGTTTTCTGCACCTACATAGAATTGCAACTGGCCAACGAATTATGAGTATGTGTGTGTGGGTGTGCACTTGTGTCTGCATTCCCTTTTGTGGTTTTTATTTGTGACCCAATTTATGGCCAGGCTAGAATGAGCGCATTGCACCCAGACCAGACATTGTGTTCATTTGCTCTCATAATAACGTCAGGCATCTGCCAACAACACGCACACCCACACACATGGCTGGTGGTATTTAAATCCAAGCCTAATAAAATTCAATTGCTGCGATTCTCTCACCTTTACTGATGATTTAATTCACTTGTGCCACAGCACAATAAATGTTTACATTTACATTTTTGGCTAGGATACAAATTTTAATTAGAGCTAGAAAAACTCACTCACTATTCATGAACTCGTTATCTGATTAGCTTACGGAAATGTATCTGCCCCAAATTATAGATATATATTCACTGAGCCAACAAATTGCTGTTGAACAATCATTGAAGGCATGCGTTATTCCCTTCGCAGGTCCGGTAATCGATGCCCTTTGTCACGCCCACTGGCACTGATACAATCCTAATCGAATTCAACAAATTATTGGCGGAAATGTTTGCACATTTCAATTGCCACCAATGCCCACATTGTGCGATGCGATTGTGTTTGTGCATTGTGATTGACCGACAACAGCCAGTGGGCTATTTGTCATAGATCAAGTAAATGTGGGACAATAAACGCTACATTCTGAAATATCAGCAATGGCTAATGCTATTAATATTTTATTATTATTATTATTATTACTGCTTCGTGGCTATGCCGAACAATGGCAAAAACCTACCGGCTAATGGAGAATGCCGAATTAAACCCAACACAGAATCGCAGACAAATAATAATGGCAACAATAGCGCCAGTGTGTGTGTGTGGGTGTGCGGGTGTGTGTGTGTGCGGGTGTGTGTACATTTGCACATCCTAAGGCAACGGAAAAAAGTCGGACGTGTGGATTAATAATTCAATTGGATTGCACAATGCGTCGCATGCGTTTTGCACTCTAAATGCAAAGTGCCTGCCAGCGCGAGAGCTTAGAAAAAATTAGCACAACTCGAAAGTGCTCAACTAAGAGATATCCTGTATTATTATACAGATTATTTATTTATTTATTTTATTTAATTTTTTTTTTTTTAATTTTTCTGTATCACTTTGGGTTTCATTTCCTTAAAAATAAATATTCACAAAGATATTATATTTATATATATTTTATATTTTCAATTCATCTCAATTTTTCATTTTCCTAGCTACTTGAATATATACTACTCAGTTTATCCAGCTCTCATTAATCTCTATTCTCTAATATCATGATTTAAAATATTTCTATTATTATTATTCTTATTTTTTTTATTTTTATTTTTTTTTATTTATTTATTTTTTTATTTTATTTTATTTTTTTTTATACGACACTTTATTTTTAATCAATTTACTGTATACAAAAGTCTTGTATTTTACATTTTTCTATTATTATTATATCTCTCATATACTTTGACAAAATTATCACCAACTAATATACCCGTTTCTCACATTCTTTCACAAAATTTGCACCACCAAATATACCCGTTTCACTTCAAGTTGACTAGTTAAACAAAAACTCATATACATGCAAGTTGAATATGAGCATATTTTGTTCTTTCAAATGTTGCTCTGTTGCAATACCAATTTCAATGGCAGTCAGCTACAAATTCTCTATCAGAAATGTATGCAAACTTTGCAATTTATCGATTAGATGTGCTTTTCGAAAGTTATGCAAATGTTTGATTGACAATTAAGTTGACAACATTGTCAGGCAAATTGACACAAATTGCGTTATGAACAATGTTGCCATAGTTGTTGCTCTACTACTATAATGTTGTTAAAGGCCCTTCCACTTTTCGCAATCGCTCGTTTAATTAGCTGAAAGTCCATTTAGACATAAACTGTTTAGCGACGAATATTGCTAATTGCTGCTTGTTCGGACAGGTGCGTATGTAGGTGAGTCAGCAGCAACAGCAACGGCAACTGGGATATTCTCAAAGCACTGCACGTCAACTTCGTTCTAGTCATTATTTACATTCGATTGAAAGTTAAGCGTGCAAACAGTTCAGCACAGAGCAAACTTTATCCTTGTATAGATGCGATACTGGTTACGAATAAATACTATATAGTGGGCTCTGTATGCTCGTGTCTGTGTGGCAGCAT
>JAWNOM010000197.1:0-59967 GCA_035045965.1 Drosophila aldrichi
TACCCTGAACCCATTGAAAATGGGAAATCAGGGTATAATGGTTTTGTTAAAAGTATGTAACAGGGAGAAGGAGGCGTGGCAGACCCCACAAAGTATATATATTCTTGATCAGGGCGACGAGAAAAGTTGATTTGGCCCTGTCCGTCTGTCTGTCCGTCCGTCCGTCCGTCCGTCCGTCCGTCCGTCCGTCCGTCCGTCCGTCCGTCTGTCCGTATGTTTGAACGCGTCGATTTCCGAAGATACAATAGCTAGAGACTTCAACTTTTTTTTAAAATGTCCGTATATAGCACGCGCATATCGAGTTTATCACATAATTTCGATAACTTGTCCGATTATTTTTTTATCGATGAAAAACCTTATCGAAAGTCAATTATAAAATTATATCTCCTACATCTTTTGAGCTAGAGTCTCCAAATTTGAAATGTAGACTCATATGTAGATTATAGAATTTCGGTTTTTTTTATAATTCACCCCCACCCCTATATCCACCCCCTCACCCTCACTTTTGTAAAAGGCGTATTTCAAATACTAGAGACTTGAGCTTCGGAATATACACGCATAGTAATGATATAATCATAATCTAAAAGTTTCATGAAGAACGTACGTCCACAAAAAAAGTTATTAAACAATTAAGTTTCCATGAGACCCCACACTGCAGCCCATGCGTGTTTATGCGTGCGTGCCTATATGTGCCTATGTATGTGTGTGTGTGTTTTTTGTAAGCAAAAAGACGCGGAGAACTATTGAAATATCAGTTCTCCGAAGGGTTCAGGGGATTTCCTAGTCGGGCAGTCTCGACTAGAGCTTTCTTACTTGTTTTATATGTAAGTATGCTATAGCAATTAGTCAGAGATTAGTTGACGCTCCTTAAATATTTTAAGGAATATACGATTATTATAGGTATTCAACAGGGCTCCATTTGAGTGTATTTATTGATATGCATATAAAGAAGTGTTCAAATAGAAATATCTTAAATGGAATGTTAGCAACATAAAGATATACGAAGTAGCCAGGCCAATTGTTTAACACAGTCGGAATTAAAGAAAATTTTTGCTGATTTGGGTGCGAATAATTATGGGAATACTTGTTTTTTTTTTTTTGCCAATTCTGTAGTTAGAGAGGTGCTACATAATTTTGCTCGCTGCTTAAGAAGAAACAAATACACATAAAAACAAAGTGGCAATAGAGAAATCTAATTGGTTGATTTTAAGGATTGGTTTACTTTGTGATTGGGAGTTACTTGGGCGCTACTTACATCGTCGACGGTCGCCGTCTGTTGCTGCCGCTGCAGAGCCGCTTCAGCCACCTTCTCACCAAAGTTAACCTTAAGCTATGTATAAGTAATTTGTTTTCTTTCGAATGTTTGATTTTTTTTTTATATATAGTTTGAATTTAGTTCTCTGAGCTTTTTAGTGTGATCTCACTGCATTGCCTGCAAGAGAACGTTAAGCAACGTTGACTTCAAGGCTAGCGAAATTGGACTGTTGGTTGAAATGAACATAAAATGGTAATCAAAAATCAAAGAAAACGAACATGTCTGTTTCTCTATATAGATATTGGAAAGCAAAGTAAGTGCAATCAATCTCTTTGCATAATGCTCTTTAGATTTAATTTGACGATTCCCTCAGCTGTGGTGAAAGGAGTGGAGAAGAACCCAAGATCTCAACTGCCAGAGTGTCATTACACTATTAGAGATGACACTCGCAGAAGTGAATAAGACATTTTGAGTACTTGCTTGCAAGCCGCCTGCATGGGTGCGGTCAAAGGTCATGTGATGTGCATTATCAAAATAATGGCGACACATAGGTATCCGAACAAAATGAAGACATTTAACGGCATAATTTAAACTGGGGCACGGCTGAATGCGAGTACATTTTTTTGCCGCGCTTAAAATGCAACCGCCTTTTTTTTTATGTATATTATACATTGTTTACATACATGTATGTGTGCGAGTGTGTGTTTGATAGAAAGAGAGAGATAGCCAAGCGCACACATATATACATAGCTGCACGTGTGTTTGTAATCAACACACGCATTTGCGGAAAATGTGTGAGGTTGAACGTGAAAATCGAAGGCCGCCACCGTTGTAATAAGGAAGCCCTTATGCCTGTCAATGGCCTAATATAACGATTGATTTGGCATTACCTTGCCTCTGGAAACTTACCCATTTCATAGTATGCTTGGTTGTTTTTACAAAAATGCTTTTTTGGCTGCTGCTGCCGAATGAGTTTCACTTTTCGGGTTCTATATATTGCTGCAGTTAGCGTTAAGACGGAGTTGCGGCTTTGAGAATGGTAACCGAAATAAAGTCCGGTATTAGAGCGATGACTGCGGCGTTGAATAAATTAATTGGCGTGAATGTTGTTTATATTAAAGTGCCATAATGAAAGAAATGAATATGTGATAGTGTTAAAAACAGCGCAATGTTTCTAGTGTTGCACAACGAGAAACCAAGAGACAAAACCTGGGCTGCACAATAACTTGTGGCTCTTTTTTGGAATTTTGTATAGCTATGTCTTACTGTGAATAAGTATTTAAAATAAACAAACAAAAATATTTCCATTCTCAATGACTTACTAGGTTTAATTTACTATTCACTTCGTTGTTTATTTAAATGACTTACAGTTTCATTCATGACAAATAGATGGCGCTGCTATCTGCGGTGAAGATGGCAGCTCTTCACAATCAGCTGTTTGAGTTTTAATGCACAATATGCAGCTCGTTTACTGTGTTTATTAATAAGCATTGTGAAATAAAAAACGTAGTAAGTGAGTAGGATGTGCCATTTGAGTAGTTTCGTTAAGGACATTTATTTATCAAATAAATGTTTTATTTAATTAGTAATGTGTGAGCAGCGTACCTATCTTTGCCCATGTATTCAGTAGGCATTTAGACATTGAAGCGCGTTGTTGCCGGTGGCCACTGTGCCCAGAGATTCGCAATTGTTTTGAAAACAAGAAGTAAGTTTGAAATGCAGGAAACCTAAAGAAAAGAACGTATAATTTGGAGCAAACGATTTGCTGAGTGTTTAATTTACACATGTTTTTAAGGCTGCATACTCATGCCAGCGTCATCAGTGAGTAATTTCTAAACATTTTTCACTTGGCCCATTTTTTATGGTGTGTTTACAGTAAAGTGTTCAATCAAAAGAGCTGTTGGTAGTGTTGTTAAATACTCTTTTTCCACATTCGCACATAGGCCAATTGATATCTCTGTGTTTTTCGATTGTTTGTTTATGTGTCTCAGCCAAAACTAGTTTTTTCTTATCTTGCCAATTACAGGCAATCAATTGGGCATTGACTTGCGAGTGAGAGCTTTAGCGGTTAAAAAACGCGGGCATTCCATTAAGCAGCCAACAAACACACATACATACATACTTACATTTAAATGACGGCGCTGTTTGAATCGGTTTCTTGCCATTAAAGTGGTTTGTGTACGAAAAGGGGTTTTTACGTGGCTTGTAGTTAGAGTTAGAACTTAAAAAATGTGACAGCGTTTAAGAGTTCTTATGCATTTATCATTTTAATTGCCTGTGAACTTGTTTTGATTTTATTTTTCAAAAACATGTTAAAAAGCTCACGAGCAAAGATTTATTATTATTGCCTTTTACCTATTTTCCATTGCTATGAAAGATAATGTTTAATTTAAACTTTAAAAATAAATAAAAGTAATAACAATGCATAATGAAAATTAATTATATAAATGTAATAATATAATAAATATAAAAAAGGCAAAACAATAAAGAAATATAAAAGTGCACTTACAATTAATAACGTGATTTTATACATAATACATACAGTGATATATAATGCCTTAATTATAGTAAATAAATAGATAATTAACAAAATTTTAATAGTTAAATATTAAACAAAAAATTAATATTTTGCGTACTGGTTCTTCTGATAATATTCCTTTAGCAAATGCTCTCGATAAATATTTATGTTAGTGTAAATAAGGTTCTTATCGCGCCTATTTCGTATCTTATTCTGAATGCAAATACATACATATGTATGTAGTTTCATAATATAACAAGGCCAACTCAATATAATATATACATATGTATATAATAAATGTAGTATTTCGTCTATAATCAAGGTATAGATATTTATTATGACATAGGACTGAAAGACTGAAATTAAACTTAAATTCAATAGCGCCCATTTGTTTACATATATTATTTATTTACATTTGATTGCTCGCACTACGATCACGTTTTGTTGTGTCGTACTCTTATTAAGTAAATTGGATCAAATCGTGTGACATAAACAATTTCTGCACGCGATCGATGACTGCATTGAAATTTCGTCAGTCGTCGAGCAGCTGTCGAGTCATTCTGAACGCTCTCTCAATTGGTTATCAATTTTGTTCGTATAAACAAAAGTTAACAATTTATATATTTTTTGGTCTAACGTTGTGTAACCTGTTTATCTTTCCAAAGGTACATTTGTGCAAACATTTATGTTTTTGTCATATTTGGAAAAAAAGGTGAATGGGATCTTATGAACTATGTGCGAGAGCTACAGCTCGTTTTAAGCTCAATACTTGAAATATTATTGTAAATTGAAAGATTCATTATTTTCTATATTTAAACAATAGTTTAGTGTTTGTTTAATTGACGAAAATTCCATAGAAAGGTATAGTGTACGAAAAAGGAAAGAAAGAGACAGAGAGTGAGAGAAAAAGATGTGGAAAGAAACAAAAGCATACTGAGAGTGAGAGAGATGTAGTTAGAGGGAGCGAGCTATATGTAGATATATATATATAGAGCGAGAGAGACAGAGAGAGCTATGTAGATATTTAAAAAGAGGGAGAGAGAGAATGAGAGAAACAGATACAGATAGTGAGAGAGAGTGAGCGAGAGAGAGAGAGAGATAGAGTGATTGGCTCTGACCTATTGGAACTCTTATTACAAAAATTTGAACTCTGCAGTTACAGTTATCAAAAAATTCCCATTTTATTTATACCCTTTCTGATTATATGTATATAAATTTGTGCTCGTTAATATATTGATTCAAAGTAGAGAGGAAAGACTATACTATGTTTCACTTGTAAAGCGTTCGAGATCGAACTATTCAACAGATCGAACTATTCATGTAGAAGTATTGAAAATATCGCCTAATACAGCGTGTTTACATCAACTATTATTTATTATATTATGCAAATGAAATAAACAAAATTTGTGAAAGTCATGAACATTGCATTTAACGATGAATCGAATTGCAGAATGTAATCTATGAAAGTCAATAATATGCATTGATAAATATATAAACAATTACGAATTTCAATGGCAATTAACTCGTGAATCTTTTCTGAAAATTCTTACAGATAGCTCAAGATGCCTATGAAGAGCTTGAGTGTTTTGCTGCCGGGCCTAAAATGGCTGCAAGGATATACGGCGCAGGATGCAGTGGCTGATCTGATAGCGGGCATTACGGTGGGCCTGACGGTGCTGCCACAGGGCTTGGCCTATGCCACGCTGGCCGGTCTGGAGCCGCAGTATGGCCTTTACTCCGCATTCGTGGGCGGCATAGTGTACGCATTGCTGGGCAGTTGTCGCCAGGTTACGATTGGACCGACAGCATTGTTGGCTCTCATGACCAGCCGTCACACGGGCTTTGGCCTGGACTCGGGTCCAACGTATGGAATACTCTTGTGCCTGATCTCAGGCATTGTGGAGCTGGCAATGGCTGTGCTCAAGCTAGGCGCCCTGGTGGATCTCATTTCACTGCCCGTTACAGTGGGCTTCACGTCAGCAACGGCCGTCATCATAGGCACCTCGCAGCTGAAGGGTTTGTTGGGTTTGCGTGGCGGCTCTGGATCGGATTTCTTAAATACCATGCGCTCTGTTTTCGGCAATCTGTCCAAGGTGCGTTATGGAGATTTGACGTTGGGACTGGTCTCCATATTTGTGCTTCTGCTGCTGCGAGTAAGTCGTTTATGAAGTCTTTTCGTGAGCGCTAACTAAAACGTTTATCTTACAGAGATTGAAGAACGTCAAGCTGGCAAATCGCGTGGGCAACTTGCGGGCTCAGCAGCTCCTCAGCGGCAGCATTTGGGTTATATGCACCGGACGCAATGCACTCGTAGTGCTTATGTCTAGTGTGCTGGCTTATAGCCAGTGCGGCCAGCAAGCGGACTGTCCATTCATACTCACGGGCAAGGTGAAGAGTGGCTTGCCAAGCTTGGCTCTGCCCAAGTTCGAGACAACAATTATTGGCCAGAATGGCACAGAGGAGCATCAGAATTTTGAGGATATGGTTAGTTAAGCAGTTGCTGCAGTTGACAATATGATTCCAAATATATTTCGTCTATTTTGCAGCTTTCGGAACTGGGACCCTCTATGCTGATCTTGCCCATAATTGCAGTGCTTGGCAATGTGGCCATCTCAAAAGCTTTTGGCGGCGCCGGATTGAGTCCGACGCGCGAGCTGGTCGCCCTCTCGCTGAGCAACATTTGCGGCTCCTTTTGCAGCTCGATGCCAGTCACTGGGTCCTTCTCGCGCAGCGCTGTCAATCATGCGAGTGGCGTGCGTACACCCATCGGGGGTTGCTATACGAGTTTGCTGGTTCTGCTGGCTCTGGGTCTGCTGGCTCCCTACTTCCAGTACATACCCAAGGCGGCTTTGAGTGCTGTCATCATTTCGGCTGTGATATTCATGATTGAGTTTGAGGTCATTCGGCCCTTGTGGCGGTGCAGCCGACGTGAATTGCTGCCGGGCGCAATTACCTTTGTCATGAGCTTGGCAATAGGCGTAGAGATTGGTCTGCTGCTGGGTGTCGGCGCCGATGTCGCTTTTCTGGTTTATCGGGCAGCCAGACCCGTGCTTACCGTCTCCAAATTGCAGACAATCAATGGCATTAGCTACATTCTGATACGGCCCAAGCATAGTTCGCTGTATTTTCCGGCCATCGAATGGGTGCGCAATGGCATCTCAAAGGCGCTCTCCACGCACGGCACAGCGCCCGTTGTCTTGGACTGCGCTCAGGTGCATGGTATGTGTGATATGAATAACGAATTAAATACTTTTCACTTTTCACTTAAATTCTTCAATATTTCGATCTTAGATTTCGATTTCACAGCCGCGCGCGGCATGGGTAATCTGCACAAGGAGCTGGCCAAGGCGAATGTGCCGTTGTTTCTGATGGGCGCAGACAAGGATATTGGCGTCATACTGAAAGAGTCGACAAATATTGATTTTCCCACGATAGATTGCCCCAATGATCTGGAGTTCATTCTGGAGCACAGTAAGCAATGGATATATACATATATAAAGCTACACATAGATCATAATAAATATTCTCCTCTTGCAGCTCCCAATTATGAGCTGCATTTGCAAGTGACTACGCCGCTGGTAGACTCAAACGCCGACGACATAGTCACTGAACTGAGCACACTGAGTGCAAAGAGTACGTGAACATATCGAAGCTTCGCTTATAAACACAATTTCTTACTACAAAGCGCACACAGTTAGCGCTGCCGTCACAATTGAATACTCTTCCAAGGCAGCTGCTCTTTACCTCTATCTTTAAGTTGTATCACAGTTCTAGCTAAGTTTTTAACTGCCAAACATCGCGTTCGTTCGTTGTCATTCCTCTATTTATACCCCAATCGAATAACTAACTTATTGTAAATTGTAAATATGATTTATGTTTTCCATGTTCAATTAGATTAAGTTATATTAACTTCAGTTGCACTGCATACGGGATATTTTATTACGAATTGAAAAGAGAGAGACAAAAATTAGATAGATTATACATTGAATATATAGATGAATATATGAATTGATTATGTTTGTATCTATAAAAATTGTTAAGGTAAGTTAAATCAAATATTTGTATATGCTTTAGACAATTGGAAGAACGGCAAAGCTGGCCACCTGACACATATTGCCCTGGTTGCGAGCCAAACGCATGTAGCCGTGCTCTCCCCAGCCACCCCAGGAGTTCTTGATTATCCAAAAGTCGTGACCGTAGCCAACGGCAAGCACGCAATGATTCACGTGTCGGCCACAAGAACGATCGCTGAAGATGCCGCCACGATAGTGCTGGAATTTGGTAGACGCATCGACGCACACCGAAACTGGACCCTTTTCAGCGAGAGCGTGAGCCAATGCCTCCTCGTTCCTTGGCACTTGTTCCACCCCAGAGACCGTGGCGCCAATGCCCGTGCGACGGTAGCGACAATATCCAACGTGGCCCTCGTACGGATATGACGACTCAGTGTCAATACCATGGTTGTCCTGCACATACCTTAGCGCAGCCGATGGCCAACCGCCATGACAGCCGTGATTGTTGTACCGACCGGAGCAGTCCATTAAATTCTGTTCGGATAGCGGAATCAATTTCTTGGTCCTTATGAAATGCTGCCCCTCCAGAGCGCCCGCAGCGGAAAATGCCCAACAGGATCCGCAGCTGCCTTGATTCTTCACAGCTGAAACGGCGCCCCTGCCACGCCAGTCAACCTCATTTGGTAGTTCAATATCGTGGGGTAAATAGATCGAGTCGATGCTGGAGTCGAAATCTGTGGTGTTCATATTGGACAACATTATTTGTTTGAACTCCTCCGGCAGCATATCCGAGAATTGATTGATGCCCATCTGGTAGGTCTCCAAGCCCCTGGCATAGCGTTCGTTGTGCTTGTCGATGGTTTCCTTGTTGAGCTTAAAGATCTGCATACGCAGATTCTCCTCGTCGATGTCCTCGTAGCTCTTCTCGTGCTCCAACTTGAAGGCCTCAAACTCGGCCGCAAGCACATCCTCGTAGACGATTGCCTGACTGGTGGCCACGAGCAGAGCGATTAATACTATAACAACCGACTTCATCTTTAGCTTTGAATGTGAAACAATGATGCTAGCTGTGAAGGGTTTACTTCTTTATATATTCCCAGTATGGCCCGCATATTTGTTATTTGTCCCTTGTAGGAATTATAATTAGACTACTTACTTATTGTGGTTGTGGTTAAGCGATAATTCGGCATGTAAATAATTAATCAATATGTAGTCACCAGATCTTATTCCGAGAAAGTGAAACTCTTTATATATTAGGTATTACTAATTTCATAAAATGATTCCTTTTATTTATTGCTAAATATAAGAGTATTTTATCCAGTAATGAGTTAAAAAAAAAAACTTTTGCATGCATTAGGGCGCAATCAATGTTGTAAAAAAAATATATAAATAAATAATAATATATACAAATATTTTCTTTATACCCTGAACGCATTGGTTTTGTTGAAATGTATGTAACAGGCAGAAGGAGGCGTGGCAGACCCAACAAAGTATATATATTTTTGATCAGGGTGATGAGTTGAGTCCATTTAGCACTATTCCTCTGTCTATTTCTTCTAATTATTCCCTTTACATATTTCAAAGTATTCCTTCTAAGCATTTCCTCTAAGTATTGCTTCCCAATATTTGTGTGCTAAGTATTTCCTCTTTCTTCTAAGTATTTCCTCTACTTATTTCCTTTACGTATTTCCTTTACGTAATGCCCCTACGTAGTTCCTCTACGTCTTTAATGCTTACCGGATCGATCACACACTCTGCTTGACTTTGTTGCGCACACCCCCACCAGGCCTGGACGACTGAAGAAATGCTGCAGCTGCTGCCCTTTATATAGATAGGGTCACTTTTACTCAAGCATTGTCTCTCTGCAATGTTGAGCCCGACGGCAGGTAGAACTCGTTGCAGTCAAGCTTTAAGTGAGCAATGGGAACGCTCTCCGCTGCTGTGAGCATTCTAGCTTCGATTTACCTAAATACAAATACCAAATGAGAACTGCTGCATACACATAGACAACTTCAATGATCTTCTGCACTTCTCTCCTTGCTTTTACTTTTACTCAAGTACTGTCTCTCTCAAATGTTGAGCCCGTTACAGTCGAGCTTCAAGTGACCAATGGGAACGCTCTCTGCTGCTGTGAGCATTCTAGCTTTGTTTTACCTAAATACAAATACCAAACGAGAACTGCTGCATACACATAGACAATTTTAATGATTTCTGTAATTCTTCTCTCCTTGCTTTAACTTTTACTGTATGCGTGCGTGCCTATGTATGTATGTGTGTGCCAGACAGACGCGAAGAATTATTACTTGTTTTATATAAATTACTATATACTAATATTTAGTGTTAAACGTATTTTATATTTATTTGTGTTATATTAAAATGGGAAAATTTTATATAATGTGTGAATATTTGGGTATGATTAAACAATTTATAATTTATAGATTTAACTCAAACAGTACAAATATATACAAATATTTTTAAAATGTTTAACAAAATTAATTTCATAACTAAGTAAATCGGATTTGCTGATTACCAAATAGAGAAGAACATTAAATATATTCATGCTATATTAAATATTACACAACTAACTCAAATCTTACTTTCCCAGCATAATTAATCACGTGAACAAATCAAAGACAAAATTTCAGATAAGTTGCCATCAAGAATGTGTCACAAATCATTTGCCCCTCGTGGGGCAGGCCCCACCTTTTCGGTGGAGGAAAGTGGAAGTGATATTAGTGCAGTCGTAGATAAATAGAAAGCCACACAGAAATTGAAACAGTTGCTTGGAAAAATCAAAGACGAGAGGCAACCAATCTTATTTGCCCCCAAAAAAACAACAGCCACTGAAGCCTGAAAACCTGGCCTCGTGTAATACAATCCGTGCGTAACTGCAATTACTTAGTACGTTCCGTGTGTGTCTATGTGTCTGTGTATCTATGCATCTCTGTATCTTTGCATCGGACGGATGCAGGCGCAAGAGGTGAACAAACTCTGCTGCGCATGCGTCGCCTGTCTCTGTGGTTTCTCCTCCATGCTCCGTGCTCAACACCCTACCTATACGATATGAAATATTTGTGTCCATTTCCGTCCGTGCGACAGCTCCTGTTGCCGAGTTGAATGAACTTTGCACGAATCCTGACATCCACAGAGACTTGTTGCCACTGACTGACAGTGGGTACAGTTGCTTGACTGTCAGAGAGCTGTATGTTTCGTTATTTAAGTTCTATTTTTTTTGTGGAATTAATGAAAATGATGATTTAAAGTATATATTCATTTAATTGAAAACTCTTAGAAAATAAATAAGCTTATATAGATCATAAATAATTTAGTGATATCAAATATTACTAATCTGAGATTTATTACAAATAATATAAGTTATGAAGAAACAATGAAAATCTATTCCCACTTTAATTTATTTTTGGAAAAGGATTTGTCTAGAAAATGTTATTGGCAATATTATTTATTTAAATCTACATATATCTCTTGCAAGAACTATCACTTTTATACTTCTCTAAACAGATTTGTCAAAGAAAGGAAGGCAGCGGGATTTGCATATTGCCGAGCTCCATAGAAATAGACAGACACAGCGTCTGCCGAGGTAAGGAATCTAACAGAGAAGTGACGGACCCGCGTCGACTGCACGTCCAGTACGGCTGGCACTATTTTTAGACAGCTCTCGTCTTCGCCTTCGCCTTCGTGCTGCTCTGCCTGTCTTCCCTGTCTTCGTCTAGTTAGGAGCCGAGAGTCTCTTGTTGCCGAGGGCTGATACTTGGGGCTGCACACAGTGGCACAGCTCGAGCATCAATTCAATTGCATTCCAACGCGCGTTCGGTATAGAGAGAGAGAAAGAGATACGGCAGCCAATTCGAAACGGATATAGATATTGATATACGTGTACGATTTCCAAAAATTAATGCTGTGCCTTGGATTATCAGTGAGTGTGGTGTATACGAAATATAAGCATTAGTGATAAACAATTGTGCTCGGTTCCTATTAAAACATACCAGAACAAGTAAGAAAGCTCTAGTCGAGACTGCTCGACTACGAAATCCCCTGAACCCGTCTTTTTGCTTACAAAAGAAACACACACACACATACATAGGCACATATAGGCACGCACGCATGGGCTGCAGTGTGGGCTTCTCATTGAAACTTAATTATTTAATAACTTTTTTTGTGGATGTACGTTCTTCATGAAACTTTTAGATTGTGATTATATCATTACTATGCGTGTATGTGCCGAATCTCAAGTCTCTAGTATTTGAAATACGCATTTTACAAAGGTGAGGGTGAGGGGGTGGATATAGGGGTGGGGGGTGAATTATAACAAAAACCGAAATTCTGAAAAGTATATATGAGTCTACGTTTAAAATTTGGAGACTCTAGCTCAAAAGATGTAGGAGATATAATTTTATAATTGACATTCGATAAGGTTTTTCATCGATAAAAAAATAATCGGACAAGTTATCGAAATTATGTGATAAACTCGATATGCGCGTGCTATATACGGACATTTTAAAAAAAAGTTGAAGTCTCTAGCTATTGTATCTTCGGAAATCGACGCGTTCAAACATACGGACAGACGGACAGACGGACAGACGGACGGACGGACGGACAGACAGACGGACAGGGCTAAATCAACTTTTCTCGTCGCCCTGATCAAGAATATATATACTTTGTGGGGTCTGCCACGCCTCCTTCTGCCTGTTACATACATTTTAACAAAACCATTATACCCTGATTTCCCATTTTCAATGGGTTCAGGGTATAAAAATAACCAAAGAGGATAACTCATATAAACATATAAATAAATTTAGTGTTAAAACTCATATAACAAATATCTTAATGCACAGACATAAAACTATTCGGCGAGTATACTGGAATTTACTATTTTTCTAAAATTATACAAAACGGAAAAAAATATATTTTTAAATAAAATATATTTATAAAGGTGTGTATAGATTAAAAATTAATAATATTAAATATCTTAATTATAAATATCTAATATTATAAGCTATTTAATTTTATAATCTTTATTTAATACATTAATAATACATAGTTGCAAATTTAAAACAATATTTCTATATATTTATTTTAAAGCGCCGATCACAATTAAATATTATTGAAATTTAAAAAAAATCAGAAATTGATTAAAAATAAATGAAAATACCTAAACGATCAATTTAAATTTATTAAATATATAAAAGTCAAACAAATAAAATATGGCAGAGATTATAATTTTAAAATATTTTATTACAAAATTAAAAAAAAAAAAAAATATTAAATAATAAATATTAAAATTTTAGTTTATAAGTAATTCTAAAACTAGATTAAATATAGAAATTACAAATATTTTGAAAATATATAAATTATATTCAATTTAAATATTTACTAGTAAATCAAACAGATATAAGTATTTCTTATTTTATTAGAGTATTCTTTGCATTGATTGCACTGCCTTTCTGCCCCTGGTAAATGAGTAATGCGAATGTAATTTGATGTCAGGGCTGGCTGACAGAATTAGCATGCCTCTTCCATGTTGCATCAAATGCTGCCAGCATACCAAATATAGCGCCAATGAGTGACCACATCCCAAAGCATTTAAGTGCCAATGTCTGGAACAAAAACAGCTTCAATTTAAATTGGAATATACGACTGAAATATGTCGCCAGCATCCCCCCCTTTCCTCCTTTTCATTTCACTTTCCACAAAAGAAAAGAACAAACGACAGAAAAAAAAAAACAAGAAGGAGAAAAAAACAATAAAGAAAAACCTAAGGAAAAACGTAAACAACAAGCAAAAGAGTGAACGCAGCACAAGTTCAAGATTCTCTCACAGTTAGACTCGGGGATGGGGCGGACTCCCAGCAGCTAAAAGTAGAAACACACGACGAGACGACGCAATAAACTGAATGCCGAAAGTAGTTTAATGCAGTTTGCTGGGGATCCTTGACTTCTGCTGCTGCTGCTTCTGCTGCTTCTGCTGCTGTTCCCAACTGTTCCCCGATGCTATTTCCCGCTTTGGCGCACGACAACAACAATAACACGAACGGCAACAGCAACAACAACAATGCCTATGAGCATTGCCGATCCAGCTCCCGTTCCCGAGCCGATAGTTTGCTTGATCTATTTTTGGCCTAGCCAAGCCCAGCATTGTCTTGTCGCCTCGAGTAATTTGTTTGTTGCGTTAGTTTTTCTCTGCAGCCTACACTGAAGAAAATAATCTATATAAATATTAAATACAAATATTTGTATATGTGTAATATATAATAGGCAGTGAGAGTAAGTCAGAGCTCTTAATAAGCTTTAAAAACTTAGTTTATGTAGCTTTTTTCAGATAAGAGTAGTTCCTTATATTAGCAGCAGATTCTGGTTATATTATAGCGTTAGCTCACAGAGTTGTTCATTTTAAATTCACTCTAAAGTCACAAAGGTTGTTTGCACAATTTCCAACTAGTTCCAATTAGAATCAAATTTGCCACTTCAAATTCAATTTTCAGCTTGAACAAATTTAGAAAAAGCTTTCAATTAAGTTGGCAGCGCATAAATGCTAATTGGCAAATTATGCGTCTCCTTGTGCATAATTTTGCAATAAGAAGTTTACTTAGCCATTTGTACAGGTGCTTTAAGGCATACAATTGGGCGCGCAGTGTAGACAAAATATATACATAAATATACATACATACATAACGGCAGCTGTTGGACGTGACAACACAGTGACAGTGGCAAACAAACAAAGTGGCTGATCAATGGCAAACGCCATTGGCATCGATAGATACTTTTTAATTGAGCATCGATAACAAACAGAAAACGTGCTATAAGCAGAAATATGCAAAATTTCTTTGTTTATGGCAAACACACAAAAAGCGATGCCAAGTGAAAATGCAACTGCAACTGCAAATTCAACTTCAACTGCAGCGCGTGTGCTTTGTGATAATTTTTCCCCAATGGCTCGCAAATTAAAAATAGTGAACATTAGATGAGCGAACGCCACCAACAACAACAACAACAACAACAGCAACAAGCAGAGCTACTTGAACAGCGTCTGGAAATGTCAAGAGTGCGTCGACATTGCATGTTGACAGTGGAAATGCAACGGCAAACGTCAACGCTGACGCTAGCAGAACTATTACGAGTTCCATGTACCGTCAACAATAATAACAACAGCAACAACAACAATAAGAGCTACAGCAGCAGAGCAGCGCGCGCGTTCAGCCTCCCTCCACTGTTATGCAGACAGGCCGCACAGAATCGTTGCAGGGGGCAACCAAATGGAGTTGCCCATAAATGGGGGAAGTTGCGTGCGCATCTATCGTGAGTCCACTTCCGTCTCCCACCTCTCTCTCTCTCTTAAAGTGAGTGAGTGAGTGAGTGTGTCTGTTTGTGTGTGTGTGTGTGTGTGTTTTGTCTGGCTACCAGGCGTGTGCGCTGCCAGATTTATGTTGAAACAATTTCACATTGCGCTGGCATTAAGATGCATTAAAGCCATAGGCTTATCATTTACAAGCTCGCACCTAAAGATACACAAAAGCGTAGGAAACTCACACATGGAGCTGAAGAAAGCTGAAGGAGAGGCAGAGGGAGAGAGATAGAGAGAGAGAGAGAGAGAGAGAGACAGAACGGCAAAGCAGAGCAGTCTAGAGAGTAGAGCAACAATTAGAGCTGGAGTTCATTTCCGCTGGCGCTGCGCAGTTTGGCTGTCATTTTAGTGCATTTTTATGAGAAAGAGAAAGGGTATTCGAATGTTGACAAGAAATGCCTAGAGAGAATTAGATACGTTACATGTTACGTACGTCGTTAAGGTATATTCGTATAGGCGGTTAAAATTATGAACAACAAAAGAAATCTGGAGACTCTTAAAATATTTAAATTTAAATAATAAGTAAAAAGAGAAAGAAACATAAAAATTAAATTATTTTTTATTATTATTATTATTTTTTTACATTTATTGCAAGTATTTTCGTAATTGTAATATATCGAAAATTAATATTATTATTTATGACATTTTAACACAACTGTAAGCATATTATTATTTAAACAAATATTTTTAAATTTATATAATATTTTATTTTTTTTAATAGTTATTATTTATTTCTATTTAATTTAATAATATAATTTTTGCTATTTATATTTTAATTTTGTTAATTTGAATAGTATTTATTTTATTTATTAATTTTATTTTGTTAATTCTAGTATTAATTATTTCCTATTTATTACAATTTTTTTAGTTAAAAGTAATGTAAGAGTATTCAATCTTCAGCTCCCCGAGTTTTGTTTCCATTTCCTATTGTGGTTTTATGGCACATTTGGTGGATCGTTAAAGTCAAGTCCCCCAAATGGCGTCCAATTTCAATTTTCGTTTTAATGTGCAATAAGCGAGCTCTTTTCAGTTGTTCATTTGGACTAATTGCACACGTTTTCCAATTTGCAGCTGACCCCATGTCAATGGCCACAATGCAACTGCAGTCAATGGACGCGGTGGAGCTGGAGCTGGAAACGCCTCCGTTGCCCATACATCCACCGCCCAACATTAGTGCCAGCGGCATTGTCTATGGCTTTCGCACACGCCACTTGTCCTGCATCGAGGAGAATGACTCCGATTCCCTGCACGGCTCATCCATACCGCGTGCCTATGATCTCATGCAGCAGGCAGATGAGACGTTTCAAAAGCTAAACGCTGGGCACAACTACGCAAGGGAGGAGGAGGAGGATGAGGATGAGGACGGCGATGACGATGAGGATGAGACGCAAACGGATGAGGATGAAGATGTGCAGGACACCATTGCCATGATCGATGAGTCGCGCTTGTGTGATGCCGACTATCTGGACGAGCTGATTGCTGAGGAGCAGCATGAGGCTGCAAGCACTGAGCTGGCCGACTCTGGCAATGCGGAGGAGGACTTCTGGCAGCCCAGCTTCAATCGCAACGACATCATGATGACCTCGTGCTATGGCACACTGAACAGCTCCTTTGGCAGTGAGATGTCCACTCCAGCAGCCACGCCCAAGAAGGCGCCAGAGCCTCTGTATGCTACGCCCGAGAAACGTCGCAAAAACAATCGCAGCTTCGACTCCACCTGCGCCTCGCAGACCAGCTCCATTTATGGTGGCTCCATGAACTCCTCATTAGAGCTGAACTACATAATGAGCTCGGCGAGCACGTTGCGCGGCGCCTCCGTGCCGCCTATGGATCTATCCCTGCTATCGAACGATGGCATCAGCGCCCTCGACTGGGGCTCCGCCAGTGTGACATGCGTCTTGGACACTGGCCATGGCAATCCCGCCGAGGAGCTTGACGAGGAGACGGCAGCAAAGTGCCTCAGTGCAGCGGAGAGCGGTAAGTGAAAGCCTTGTATAAAATATTAAATTAATGCATGCAGTGTGCAGTGTGCAGGTTGAGTTCAGAAAAAATAACTAAATGCTATACATATACAGAAGAATATTTATTTGATTTACTTATATTTTGATATACTCATATTTGGATTTTGATATTAAATTAATAGCTCATTAAAATATTAATAAATTAATAAAATAGACAACAAGCTGGACTGAAAGCAGAACTCATAAAAAAATATATATAATTCCATATACAAATTTAAGTTGTTTGTCTTTTGGAATATATTTTAAAGTGCAATACGTTTAAATACTATTATAATAAAATATTGAGCACGCCTTTGATGTAGTAAAAAGAAATATGTATGTATATTTAATTTATATGCATTAATAATAACATAATGCATAATAATTAAGCCAAAGGCCGTTGAAAACGCTAGCAATTAATAAATAATATATAATATATTATATTTTATTTTATTATATTTAACATATAACTTTTATAGATTCGGCCAACATCTTTTAATTATTAATTAAGCCACCAAAAATTTAGTTAAACTGCCATTGACTTTCAATCAATATTCAATATATTTTTAAGGCAATCATTCCATAAATATTCACAATCATTCCATCAATATTCAAGCAATTAATGCAGTCCTGCAAAATGACATTCTGATGAATTTATGCGCTTCTTTAGCCAAATGAATTTCACTTTGACCCACTTATTCAACTTTCGTAAGCCAGTTGACGATTGTCAGGCAATCGATCAATTGCATCCGGACAGGTTAACCAGGTAGATAGATCAACTGCAATCCATTTATAATCCTTCATACCTGCTAAACAAACAAAATGCAGAAAGAGCTTTTAATGATCCGCTCGCAGATGGCAGACTCCTTTCAATGCTCGGCATTAGAAAGGTGGCCCGCGAGGCGGTGGCTGACCCCCACAAAAACGAAGCCACATTCATTGCCACATCAAAAACCAACAAACCAAATGAACAACAGGGAGAGCCAGATGCCAAATGCGTGTGTGCGAGCGAGAGAGCTGCAGTGAAAGCCAAGGCAGGCTGCCAGGCCAGGCAAACCATTTCACACAGATGTTTAACAGGCCAGTCAGGGTCATAAATCATCGACCAATATATATATGTATATATATAAATATATATAAATTTGAATATGCATATGTATATCTTTCTATATCCCTCGGGTGAAATTCGCTGACATTGACAGTTTCTAATAAGAAAATTGTTGGGATTTATGCCGCCCAGTTTGGGCCGCTCCTCATCTCCTGCGCCCGCTCGCCCGCTCAACTTTAATTTAAAACTAATCAATAAAACGGCACAGAATGCAACAAAATCTATTCAACAAATTGCAAAATGATGCTGCAATGTGCAATGTCACAGTAATTTACGTGCCGACCACAAAACTGATGAAAATTTATGCAAAGGGTTAAGTGTCAGACTCGTCGAAGCGGCGTACAGTGGTACAAATAGTACAGTTAGTGGGCAAAAGCAAAAATAATAATATAGAATAAATTGATTAGATGCCTTACTTTTAAAATAGCTCTCACATTTTTATATTGCCAATTTAAAGTTAATATAAGTATTTATTCTAAAATATTTCAACAAATTATCAAATTTTTTACATATTTTTATTTAAATTTTTAATTTTATTTAATACATTATTTTCATTTATTAATTTTGATAAAAATTTGTTTTTATGCAATAGCTTTTTTCAACTATATACTTTTTAAAATCTAAATTTAATTTTTTTCTTATATTTAAATTTTTGGTTTTGCTTAAACTATGTATTTTGTTTTTGTTTTTTATTTTTATTTTATTTTATTTTTTTTTTTAATTTAAAAAAATTCTTACTTCGTTTATTTAAAAAAAAATACAGCTGCAGCCAAAAAGTATAATTCTTTTTTTAATCTATATTCCCATAATTGCTCTCTAACTTTTTGATCATACATTTCAATTAATGCCCACTGTACTGTGTATTTTCATCCATATTCCACACTCTTTTTGCCATGCCTCGCATGCAAAAGTGAAAAGTCATGAATCATATATATATATATATACATCATGTGCACAACGCACCTTTGCAAACTGAATAATAATGTTAATGATGATCGTATTGATGATCATAATGATGATCATGATGATGATAATGAAAACTGTGTATTGCAGTTTACTAAGCTGTCCAGGCACCAGCGATCCATCCGAGTCGCTAGACTCTGAAGCATAGAATTCGAGTGGCCATAAAGTTACATTGCTTATCGCTGAAGATCTTTTAAAAAACACTTGAGATAGCGCGCTGAGAGCGTGCAGTGAGACCCAGAAGCAACACGGTCTCCTAAGAGATACAGGTAGAACAAGTGAGAAGTTTTCCGTCGGGCATAAGCGACTGCGCGTTGCTCTCTTTTTGAAGTGTGTATCTGATTGGGCAGTCGAATGGGGTGAGCGAAATGAGTGTGGACTCTTAGAGATTATTCCGATCTTTAGAGCAGGCTTCATTTCCACTTATACTTTCAATTAAAATTAAGGAAAAGATTTATATGTGGCTACATTTATTTGTTCTATGCCATCTTTAAATTTAAACATATCCTTAGAGTATAATAATAAAGTTGTAAGAAGGAAAGTCTAAGCTGCAATCTATTTGTACTTTTCTATAAATCCCTACGACATGTAAAATTAAATAGAAACGTTTTGATATGACAACACAATGTTCATATCAAATAAACTTAGAAACTCTGTATGAGCAAACCGAATATACTCGTTTTACGCACTCTGTGTACTGAGTATAACAAGACCTAAGTACACACCGCAAGCCACCGAAGAAAGAGATAGTTGAAGAGAAGCGAAAGGGATGCGAGAGGTGTGTGCGAGGATCGAGAGGAGTCAGTGGCAGCAGCAGCAGCAGTTGGAGCTGGAGTTGGAGTGCTGGAGTGTCCGCTTGTTAGGTATTGCTTGTATCTACAAATAGACTCCGTCGAGCTGACGGCCACAAGACAAACTCAAACAAAAGACCAAACGGTAGTTGCCATGAATGGTCCGTCGCACCGAAAACCGGCTGACGCAAGTGAGAAAGAGAGAGATGGACAAAGAGAAGAAACAGAACCGAAAGAAAACTTTACTTGCAACTTTGTTGTGGCAACAAGCAGCAAACATCGTCCAGTCGCATCTCTTGCCCCAGCGACTATTTATTAACATCAAGCGCTACAGCGAACACCCAATAACAACGTCTGTCCGCCTAGTTGAATGCATTTTGTGTGTTCAACGATTTCCCACAACTGATATATGCACATATACCTATACATATATACAAATGTGTGATTGGCTCTTCCAATATTTATGACCTGCAAAATGTTGTAAACTTCGTTTTCTCAACTTTTCAATCTTGCATTGTTTTTTGGTTTTTAGCATAGATTAGCTGGAGATTTAAATATAGTTTGAATAGTTTTCTAAAATTAATGGTTTCACTTTTTATTTAGAACAGAAATCGAGAAACTCCTCGGGAAGAGAATGTTGGCATAGAAATAAAAGGTAAACGCAAATTAATTAGGTTTTTGTTTACGATTTTTGAATATATTTGTTTAGCTTTAAAAATAATCTAATTTCATGTACATATGTATTAGAAAATGATGAATGAACAAGTATGAAAGCTCAAGTCGAGCCCGCTTGACTAGCAAATCCCCTGAACAAATTATTGAAGCAGAGACAGTACTTGAGTAAGAGTAAAAGCAAGGAGAGAAGAAGTGCAGAAGATCATTAAAGTTGTCTATGTGTATGTAGCAGTATTGATTTGGTATTTGCATTTAGGTAAAACGAAGCTAGAATGCTCACAGCAGCAGAGAGCGTTCCCATTGCTCACTTGAAGCTCGACTGTAACGAGCTCTACCTGCCGTCATGCTAAACCTTTGAAAGAGGCAGTGCTTGAGTAAAAGTGGCCCTATATAAAGGGCAGCAGCTGCAGCATTTCTTCAGTCAGTCTTCAGTCGTCCAGGCCTGCTGGGGGTCAGCGCAATACACTGAAGTCGAGTGTGTGAACGTAGTGGAACTACGTGGAGGAATTACGTAATGGAATTACTTAGAGGAATTACGTAAGGCAAATACGTAGAGACATTACGTAAGGGAAATAAGTAGAGGAAATACTTAAAAGAAAGAGGGAATACTTAGAAGAAATAGACAGGAAATATTGCTAAGAATATATGATTTCCCATTTTCAATGGGTTCAGGGTATACAAATGTAGCATCAAAATATAAATATATTTTATTATAAATGAAAAGTTTATATTTGTTATATAATAAAATAAATCTATGGAAATATACGATTCCATTAAATACACTAGATTACAATATAATGGATCTATCGACATCATCTAATAGGATATAGCTATATTAAAAATCTATCGACATGTTCAAATCGTCGACCACCCGCTGTCAAACGCGTAATACTCTGTCGACTATAATAGATCGTAGCACAATAGAACCAGGTAGTTGCTAAGTAGCTCAATCAGAACCCACACAGTGAAGCACATGTAAGGCGCACAAATGAGGTAATTCCTTTGACACAATCTTGATTAATGAGGCAAGCTGTGTCAGATGGCAATTTGTAATATACAAACATGGGTTACATTCCACTCTTTCGAAAGGGAAATCTATGCTAGAGCTCTATTTTTAGTAGCATGATGCAAAAATCAATCAGTTTTGGTTTTGTTTTATAGCTGATAAGCGATTCTTTAAGTAAGTGCAATAGAAATATTTCTGATTAGATTTTAAAATAATGATTTCACATCTTTGGAATGAAATCAAAATTGATTAAATATTACAAGAAAATAAATAAATATAAATCAAGAATCTATAAAGCATTGTAGGTGTATACGAAAGCCAGTTTAATGAACATTCGTTAAGTAGTTCTGGAACTTGTAGACTTTTGTCTTTCTAGTTGTTTCCAATGCCATTTCCTAGTGAAGCTTTCTTTCCATTTTCTTCTGCTTGTGCTCCATCCTTCGTTAACCCTTGTCAAAACAGATCTTCCGTCTTGCACCTAACGTAACCCTTATTATAGCTGCTTATCTGCATTTGAAAACCTGTGAGAAGTCAGCACGAGGCAATGTCTTGATGCTTGCGTCATCAGCTCAGTTTCGTTGGTTGTGTCGCTACTTTGGGTACGCGTGATAAGTACGAGTCAGCGCCTCAATCAGTCAAAACTCACAAAAATAAAAAACACAACAACAAATACAAATATAAATACAAATAAGAGCAACAAAAACAACAACGGAGCGTGAATGAATTTTTCCACACAAATTGAAAATGAAAATGAAATGTGCGATAGTCAACTGATAAGCGCAGCAAACACGCTCTGAGCGCCGCACTTAGATCTTATATCAGCAGCGGAGAGCAAGAGCCACAGACAGAGAGAAAAAGAGAGAGAGAGAGAGAGCGCGAGAGAGCCCACGCACCGAACGCCGCTCAGAGCTGTCTTTTAGTTAACCGGTAAAGCATTTCGTGTAGACTTTACATTGTAGAGTTGCGCTCTCAGCTGACTGGCTGACACTTGTTTGGCTTTTCTGCTCAGTGCCTTCGTTCAGTCTTGAAACGCGTTTTAAAGCTTGCGCGTCGCGTCATTTTTGTTAGCGCTCTCTTGCATCTGTAGCGATCGCGTTTAGCGCGACATCATTTGGATACGGTTTCATTACGCGCCTCGTGTGTAAATTGTTTAACCGAAAATCGCAAAGTTGCAAAAATTAACGAAATCTATGCCGACTACTTCTACCGGTCGTATGTGTAACGGAATACCTGGAAGTTGTCTAAAACATATTCATACTGTGTGTGTATCTATCGATAACTGAAAAAGAAACGTAAAACGATTTGTAAAATACAAAATTTAATTTAGTAAAAATACAAAGTTATAAAATAACTTCCATTTAAACAGTGCATGGTAAAAATTACAAATTCCCATTATATTCAAGAAAAAATTGCATGAAATTTTGAAATATTTCCCCTTGCAACATCTTTATAAACGACGACAACAACAACAAAAGTGGAAACGAGAAAAGATCGTGAGTCTGTAGAGAAGGCAAAATGTAACTTGGCCATAATCGATTGGCAACAACTGGAAAGGATACGTCAGGCTGCAACGAGCAGCTGCAACTGCCACACACAAATATCTATATACATATATATATATATATACGAATGTATATATATAGATGCCGATGCAGATATTCTGAATACATCAAACACACATATACAGATGCATGAGGCAGCCTGCCATATAAAAGATACATGAGATGTTCCCACTAACCAACCGCTCTTCGAGTGGCAAAAACACCGACAAGAACGGCAACGGCAACGGCAACGGCAACAACAACGGCACCATTGGAAGCATCGACAACGGCAAGGATAAAATAAATTTCCAAAATAATTGGAGCTGCAATAAAACAACCGGTCGACGCGCTGGAAGTGGGTATAGCTGCAGTTTCTTAGGTAAATTCTCATGGGTGTCATAAGAACAAATAACCGTTAAGTGTCAATGCGTTCATTTTGGCATACGTCATCATGGAAAATGGCATCATTTTTGTTTTATTCTTTACCTATTTTTGCTTAAGAATTTCGTTGAAGTTGAATTCAATTGAATAAGTTAAACATAAATATTTTTATTGATTGCTGCATAATGTGAGAGCTGGTTAATTATTTATTACTCATCATTAAAAATCGAAGCGTGTAAAAAAACAAGAATTCATTAGTCAGCGTTTATTATTAAAGGTATTTCACGCAGCGTCCGCCTACTTCTCCTCATAGATTCTCAAGTTCCATTTGAATACATTGCTTTCCATTTTATCCCCGTCTTTGTTCCACTTACTCTCTTACTCGTTTCTTTGTGATCATTGGCAACATTTCAATTTAGCAGCAGTTGTTGTTGCATTTTGCATTAAATTCCAATGCTTTGAACCCATTTACATGTCGCGTCGAAGAATAATCCCCTCTACTTTTCTTGTGTTTGTTGTTGTTGTCTTTTGGAGAGACAATGCAACTCTTTTGTCATTGGAAGGGCTTGCAACGGGTCGGCAGGAAGTCTGTATGTGTGTGCCATGAGAAATGCCATAAGAATTCCAAGAGCAGCAGCAGTGACGGCGGCGTCTTCAGCTGCGCTTTACGCTTGCGCAATTCGTGAAGCTTTTTTCTTTGCTTTTGCGCTCCTTTCGTTGCGCATGCCAAAGCTTTAATAGAAAGAGCGGTGAGGGGAAACTTGCAAAATGGAAGGAGTGGAGAGCATACGGTGCGCTGTCGGTGTGTGCTTTTATTTGTTTGCTGTGTAGAATTCCCAGAAATGTTTTAATTCAAAATTTGTTAACAAGCAGACACAAGCACTCGCACAAACGCATACAGACAGAGGCATATCACATGCTGGTCTCCACGTTTGGATTGTGTTCAGGAGCGGCAGAAGGAGGGTTCAAATAGTGTATCAAGTGTTTGCACGTTTATATTGTTTATGTGCTGCGCTTTCAAGTTGAAGGTTAAAGTTGAGATTTACCTAGCTTCTCTTCAATTGAGTTAGAATATGAGTGTAGAGATGTGTGTGGCTGTGTATCTCTCCATGTACATATGTGTGTGTGCGTGTTTGTTTGGTTCTTAAGAGTTTTGAATGTGCCTCGAGTGGCAACAGACAAATCCTTTGTGTGCTCGCATCTCAGGCCTTCAAAACTGAACGGCACAAAAGAAAAGAAGAATGAAAATATTTATTTGTATTTGTCGAATTGTTTATACAGAAATACAGCAACAGGTACTCAATTAAGCCACACAATGGCTAACATCGTATGCCAATCAACTAGGAGTACAATAAAAAGCATAATGCAGTACAGTGATGGCTCGCAAATTAAAAAAAAAAAAAAAACAAGAGAAAAATAACGCTGATTGTGGCTATATTCAAATTATTTTTAACAGCGAATTGGTATGAGGCTGACCCGTCATAACAAGTCTAATTAAGATGACTAACACAACAACAAGTTGAATAAATTTAGTTTTGCGATTTGCATGCAGCTGTTTAAATATCGAGGTTGCCTCATTTAGAAAGGCAAAAGATCCACAAGGAAGAAGATGAAGAAGAAGAAGAATGCCAAGAGTGTGGCAATGAGTTAAGTCTTGCTGCCAAAACACACCCTCAGGGCTCATTAGGAGCAGTTGCCTGAGTGTGTGTGTGAGTGTGTGCGGGCATGTGTGAGTGTGAGTGAGATTTATTAGCAAACACTGGCGGCAAATTAGCTGGAAATGTGCAAGCGAACGGGCGTAGGGGGGCGAGGAGTAAGGGGTGGGGGAATCGGTTAGACTAGAGTGGACTGGAACGTGGCCCGTGGCTCTCTTGGATGGTTAATTGCGCGGCTGTGCTCAGCGGGTCGCCTGCCAAATGAGCGTTTAAAGTGTCGGCGATGTTAGATTGCAACATGCTTCAGCCGCTGCTGCTGTTGCTGCTGCTGCTGTTGTTGCTGCTGTTAGCGCAAATGGCATGCAAAATCCAAGTAAGTTGGCAGCCCTGCGCACGAAATGCGCCGCACAGTTAAAGCCGCTGCGCCATGGCAAATCGCATTCGATTTGTTGTTGCCAGTGCGCAGTCACATTTTGAATTATTTGACACTTTGTATGCGCTCATCTTCCAGGGGCTACCTCTCGCTTGCACTCACTCGGTCTCTTTCGCCCCCTCTCTATTTCTTTCTTTCCTTGCAGTTTATTAACTCATTATTTTGAATTGAGCATCTCTGGCCGACGGCTAAAGCATGTTGCAAAAGTTTTTTTCTGCCTTGACAAGTTGTTGACTCTCCTTCTCTCTCTCTTACACTCTCTCTATCTTTTTTGCACAACTTTCCTTGAGAGAATCGCACAATCTTTTGTAATTGATTTAGTACTCGGCACTCTTTTTCTCATTAGTGAAATGAATATTTTTTCTCTCTTCACTTTTGCATGCTTCGCAATTTCGAACATAAAGTTAATCACATTGCGGCTTGTCTTTTAATTAAGGCAATCAATAATTTGTGAGTAATCCTTAATTTATGTCAACTACAAAATGAAGCTTCAAAGCTTCGCATGAACAAACATTTTGTGAAAATATTTTGGAGGCATTTTTTATAAATTTTCTTCGAAAAAGTCAAATTTTTATTGTATTTTTGAGGTCATGGATTGTTAATGGATAGATACTCTAGTAATTACCATTTATTACATATATATTTGTTATATTTTAATATTAAAAATTTAGCTCTTTAACTCTGAAACATGATTGACTGCTTAAAGCCTTCGTCAGTTATAAATGATGAGGAAATATTCGTTTTCCTAGTGCTTCACTGTAGAGGCTTTTTATATACAGTTAGCATTCAATCTCCACCTTCTCCAATTGATTTCGACACGACACGTTTTATTTTACTTTATTTTTATTTTTTCATTTAAATAAAAAAAATTGTATTGTTGACCTCCAACAAACATTTGAAACACACATACAATTTTTTTTTTTAATTTTTTGCACATTTGTTTGTTAAAATTGTTATTTTAGATTGCAAAATGGCAGCCGCGTAATACTTTGTTGTAGTAAACGCGTCGGCCAAAGATAAAACAAAAGAGTCAGTCCAAAAAAAAGCACAATCGGCAATTCATATCTCATCTGTGTCTAAGGCAAGTTGTAGGCGTTGCTTCACGGTAGCTTCGACATTGTCAAAAGAGACATCAACAAGTTGACATGGATACGTGCAAAAAAAAAAAAAAAAAAAAAAAAAAAAAAAAACATCGACGACTTGCTACATTAGGGACTGCCTGAGAAAATTTAGAATTTAGTAGAATACCAATTGTATTATATTTTTAATACATATAAAAATCAATTGAATTTCTAGTATTATTTATACGTTCCATAAAGCAAAATTTATGTTTTCATTACATTGAAACATTGAATGGACATATTTTATAAGTAAAAATTAATTCTAATCTTCATTTAAAAGACATTCTTCAATAAGTTAGTCACATTCGACAATTCCATCAACTTGGTGATTAAGTCTTTTATAAAGAAGTTTATTACTAAAAAAAAATTCGGTGAAGTATTACTTATAATCTATGTTAGAGCTTAACTAGTCATCGATTAAATATTAAACATAATATATAAATGATTAGTTTTTGATTTAATAATAGACTTAAAATAAATTTCCAAGAATTATCATTTGACATATTTCTTAACTGACTTTTATCTACAATAATATATGAAATTGTTAGTCAACTTTTTCTTTTTCATACATACATTTGGCACGCGAAAACTTTTGATAAGATAACAAAACATATATATACATATATATTTTTTTTATTGTATGTATCACACATCTATAAGAATTCCCGGGCTGTCGCGCCTTTTGACCGGCGCACCTGTCGCACCTGTGTTTGATAAACTTTGTAGGCGGCGCCAGCCGTTCGTCGTTGTTTTTCTTGTGCTTTTTTCGCTTCAATATTTGCCAATAATTAAAGCAAAAAGAAGGTAATTGGCTTTGCTTGTTAACTCGGCTCGTATGCAAACATATCTTGCTATCGGAGTCGAGTTTGCTTTGTAGATTGTCGCGAAAAACAATTACAAATAGTTCGCCACAGTTGGTGAAGCGAATTACTTTGACTCTTTTTTTTGTGGCTTTCAAAGTACGATTTTGTGAATTTGCTTAAATTGCTAAAACCAAAAAATGATGCCAAATGTTTGCCCAGCAATTTGTAGTTTGTGTTTGCTGTGTCTGTGTGTGTGCGGGGGAGCGGTAAGAAAGCGTGACTGTGGAGCATTTAAGCTCTAAAGATTTGTCCGAGTTTGCATTTGAGGTACGGCCATGGCTCTGGGTCAGCCAGATAGTCAGGGTCAGCACTGGGTCAGCAGTTGAGTAGCTGAACGAGTGTGTGTGTGTGTGCGTGCATGTGAGAAAAAATATGTTTGATTGTTAAAGAAGTTGTCAAATGCATGCATATGTTCTTGAGATAATAATGCTTAGTTTAAAAGTAGGTAAAACAAAATGTAAGCATGCTGAAAGTCATTTGGAAAAACATTCTATTAGGAGAAAAACAGAATATGAGAGGGAGAGGGAGAGAGAGAGAGAGAGAGAGAGAGAGAGAGAGAGAGAGAGAGAGAGAGAGAGAGAGAGAGAGAGACAGAGGGAGAGAGAGATAGAGAGAGATAGACAGAGAGATAGAGAGAGAGAGAGGGAAGCAAAGAGGTATGCGATAAGTCTTTGATAAATACATAAACCAAAGGAGATATATTGTATATATACATATATAAAGCGTAAGAACTGGAGAGAAAGGGAGGCAGAATGATCAAGTTTCTGATAAAGAAACATTACTTAGTTAGCTCGAAATCATGTCTATTTCCATCCAGCATAAATGCCTCCTTTCTATGCGAAAAAGAGCGAGAGAGAGAGAGAGAGAATGGATATTTAGTATTCAAGGCACAACAGCTATATCTAAATGATAAGTAGAATTAATTTGCTGTTACCAGAAGCCAGAGATTAATGCCATTGTAAGACTTTTGCACTTTGTGCAGTAATTCAATTCAATCTTGAGTCATATGCTAATGCATATTCTTTGTAGATATTGACAGACATTTGCTAAATGACCTTTCTCTGGGCTGCTTATCTGTGACTAATTTCCACGGTTACTAGAAGGAAAGTTAAGTCTTGGCAATGAATTATTCATACGCTTACCTCAAATTGAACAACCATTGCATAATCCAGGCTAAAGCCTTGATTGCGCTCTTCGACATTCACTTAAAAGATTTTTTATTTGCGATTTGACATCAGGCAAACATTGGCAATTTTCGAACGTGGGTTGTTTGCTCAATAAAATGTTGAGTGTGTACTTCAATATACATATATTCAAAATCTAATAAATAAATACAAAACTGCCATAAAAATAATAATTTCAAACTTCAGTTGTCATCAGGCTAAACGTTTCTCATTTAAATTTCCTCAAAAATAAAAAAAGAAGTTTGCAAATGTATTTATGAATAATTTCATTCATTGAATCATTTTGTGTTTGATTTATTTTTTAAGGTGTTTTTTTTTTTTTTGTCTGTTGCTGAAGATGATTTAATGGATTGTTTTTTGTTTTTATTTTTATTTTTGTTCGTGCCTTAACGTTAACTTTCACCTGGGTCGTTTAAGTGAAATTGTTGCCTAATGACTGAGCATTTCTTTTAATTAGAAGACTCATCATGCGAGAGTATTTACAATAAAAACATTTCCCAGTTCCCAGACAATGGGCGGAACCAACGTCCAAGTTTGTTGAACCTGTTCCCAGTTGACAAGGTGCGTGCCAAGTGGCAATGCACAGAGCTATAAAAAAAGCACTGAGAATTATTATTCATAATGAATAAAATCTTATCCGACATTAAGCTTGAAGAAATATAAAAGATTGAAGAGATTCTTGTCCAGATCAAGATTTGAGATAAATTCTGTACAATTTATATACCAAATTTCCTCAGAATCTTGGCGTAGGCTGTAAACGACTGGGATTACAGTGAAAGAAGTTTAGTCGGGATTGAAATGGAACTTATAAAAGTTGGATCTGTGAAAGAGTTAGCTAAAGGAATTATCTGGAAGAATTAGCTGCAACCTGATTGCCTTTAGAATCAATTAAAGACAACAGCTATATTAATTTGCATTACAGTTAAAATTCACAGCCAGCCTTAGTGCTCCATGTGTCAAGTTCTAGGCCAACAACAGTTTGACAAGTGGTTTTTGCTTCTTCTTTTCTTTCCTCTTCTGCTGTTTGTTGTTTGCCGCCACGAAAGCAAATACATGCGAAATGTCACTTGATAAATCCAATTGTTTGCATATATGTTGATATGTATGTATGTATATAGGGCTGCCTTTATTTTGAGATTTCTGCAGAGTCATGGCGGACATGAATCACCTTCGGCTTGTGTTCAGCTTTTTGGGCAGACCGTGCAATGGCGTTGCAAACTGCAGCGAATTAATTTATCAACATTTACCGCTACAATGTCAACGCTGCCACAGACTCTGACACGGCAGAGAGAAGTGCTGCATTAAAAGGCTATAAATTGTATATAAATTGTGTATATACAAACGTATCCCAGTTGGGGCAGGCAAAGTTCCAAGAAGTTGGCAAGACGCAAGTCCAGAGTCGGGCAATTTGATCTGACCAAACAGTTTTTGTTTTTGTTTTTGTTTCTGTTTCTTTTTCCGTGTGCTGAAGAAAAACTGCAGACCAAAGTTTGATTTATGCGTCGAGATGCTCAATGGGCGATATGATGGAACGGCACGGGACGAGACGAACTGAGCCACAGCAGCCAGTAGGAGAAGAGGAAGAGAAATAACCCAACTAAACGGCACGACTACCCGAAAAAAAAAAAAAAAAATAAAATAACGCGCTATGTTAACGCCGCCTGCCCGGCGGACAAACGCTGCATAGACATAAATTATAAGCCATGGCTAAATAGGAAACTGTTAAGCAGCAGCAGCAGCAGCGCCTAAGCACAATGGTAGTTTAGTTAAACTACTAATAAAAAATATTAAAAATTTCATAAATAATATTTTACTTAGCAAATGGATAGTAATGCTTTATAAAGAATGCTTGGAGATCATACTTTAAATATATTTCTGTTTAATTTTTATATTTTAAATTATTTATATTCGATATTGACATATTTATTTAATTTTGAGTTCTTATTAAAGTAAAAGAAACAACTGTCTAATAAATATAAAAATTCCTTGCCAATTTGCAAAACAGTCAACAAAATTTGTATATGGAATGAAACATATTTAGCCCATAGTACATATAATAATCTTTTCCTACGGCTTCTGGCAGCTGCATTTAAGTTTTAGTTATAGTTTCTCTTGCCATCACATTGTTTACAAATATTACAAACAAAAGTAAATTTACATATACATATATAAATACACATATACACATATATGTATATATGTGTGTGTGTTTAGTGTTGGCTGTTGGGTGTTTGTCATGTTTTGGCAGCTTCGGTTTCATGCTCCTGGCCTGCAACATGTTGCACTCACGTCAATGTTGCGCCTTTGTCTCGTAAATCTTAACATTTTTATTATAAAACCAAAATGTGTTAGTGCTCATGTTGTTGTTGTTGTCGATTGTTGTTGCTGCTGTTTTCTGTTGCTGTTTTTGCTTACTTTTCACACAATGCGCGCGATTTATTTATTGTATGCATTTGGGAGTTGAAATTGATTAATTACAAAACGGAAGAGCTGCCTGAAGTAAGTTATCGATGGGCTGCTTTAAGTCCGTATTTCAGTTCGTCTTGAGCCAAGCCTTTGTTTTCGTCGCAGCAGAAATCATTTTTCATGCTTAATATATTACAATATTATTATTATTATTAATATGTTATTAACATTACACAAAGCACAAGCTGCTCAAAATACGCACGTTGTGTAAGTCACGGCTCAGTTGGTTAGTTTTTGTTGTTGTTGTTGTTGTGCTGTTTATTGTTCTATCGAAGGCCACAAGCTCACAATGAATTATCAGAATGACACTGAACTATTGAACCTGCTCCACTTGGTCGGTCGGGCAGACAGTGAACCATCATTAAGTGGAACGAAGGGCTGCGAGTTTCTTATGCTAGAAAACTCAAATGATTCATTTAAATATAAATTTTGTAAAATTATATTATTGGATAGAAGTAACTGAAATATTTAAATAAATAAATAAATATATATATATAAATATATATATATATATATATAAATATATATATATATATATATATATTTTTTTTTTTAATTTAAAATAGTATTCAAAATAAATTTAAATATAATTAAAATATATATTGAATCGAGCGCAGTCTGTCTCTCTGTCCGTCTGCCTAAGAAGAGCAAGGGATGCAAGAGAACTCCAGGAGATCATTTAGAACATACCCACGGCAGCAGAGAATGTTCCCATTGGATCGACTGCAACGATCTCTACCTGGCGCTCTGCTCAAAATTTGAGTGCCACTCAGGCTTTGGGTGGAAGTCGCCCTATATAAAGGGCAGCAGCTGCGACATTTATTCAGTCGTTCACACTCTGTGGGGTCAGTCGTACGTGCAGGCCAGAGCTGTGAAGTGTTTTATTTTTTGATTATTAAATTATTTTTGTTTTTATTTAATTTTTTTTTTTTGTTTAAATTTGTTTATCTATTTATTTTTATTAATAAAAATTTTGTTATTTTAATTTTTTTTTATTTAAACATTTTGTTATATAATTTTTTTTTTATTTAAATTTTTTTGTTTGGTGCTGTGCGGGGTCTTGAAATGGATGAAAATGTATTAGTATTAAATTAATGTTTTTTTGCTCATTTTATTTTTCATTCTTTTTATTTTTTGTTATTGTTTTATTTATTTTTTAAATTTATTTTATAATTTTATTACATTTTTTTATTTTATTTATTTATTTATTTATTTTTTTTTCACTGTTATCAAGTCTACTGAGTATGTAAATTTAAATACATAAAAATATATGTATATGTTCAGCTTCTGATAGTTGCACATTTCGAGTGATCGCTGTACTTGCTCACTAAAACGTGTCTTTTATAATCATGCTATGTGATTTGTGACATGTTTATAGTAAAAATATTATTAGAAACCCTTTCATTAGTTTCCTACATTATTTGTTTTATTATTTACTTGCGAGCCATAAAACTGTCTGACAAAATAACATCAAGACAGGATAAGGTTAGTTCCTGTCCGTGGGCTCAGCCCCATTTGCTTTAATATTTACTTGCGATGTTGTTGGGGCGTGTCTATGGAGAACGCTTAAATTGTTTACACAAACTGGCGTCTGGCGCCAATTCAAAGACATCCACTTGGAGAGCAGTTGGCGCCTGATCTTCAATTGCAAATGGAATGCAAAGATGCCCCCGACAATGGGGGGTATCAAGAGGGAAGCTGAAAGCAATTGCAGTCTGTAGTCTACAGCTTGCAAATTGTTTTTGATCTCGAGGCAATCTCTTGAATGTGTTAGACGATTGTGCTACAGTTTCACAGAATCCAAAAAGAAAAAGATGTCAAAGCAATTAGTTGAAATCAACTCTAGATACATCAAAACAAAAAGAGAAAAGTACAAAATATTTTGCCTCTCAGCGCAGCAGTTGCTGTTGTTTTTTAATGGCACATGTGTCGCCTTTTTACGACGCTGAACTACTTAAATGGTATGGAATTTTTGGTTTTTGTTTTTTAATGAGCTATATAAATGTTTGAGGTCTGTGGACCATGCACAAACAACTACAGAATTGTCGTGGAAATTAATGTGCGTAGACGTAGATGTGAAAGACAAGTACTAAACGCATAATGGGAAACAGTTTTTCATAGCGTTTAATGGGGTGAAACTCTTAACCCTAAAGAGGAAGAAGCGCACGAAATGTAAACAAAAATGGTTAATTAATTAGTTATGAAGCAGACAAAATTGAATATATAGAATTGGAATAAAAAAAAAAGGAAAATCAATATTCTGATTAAATTTAATTTAATTTATAACAAAATAAGTGCATTTATTTATAAATTTATTACTTGTCGTTGTTGATAGATGATGAGCTCCAAGTGATAGCTAGAGTTGAAAGAGTTCGAATCATTAAAGCTAATCAGACTTTTATAATATTAAATAATAACAATAAATTATTTTACAAACGTTATTTGTATAGTATTATTTTTATCGTTATTACTAAATTAAATTATATTTGATACTTTATAGTTATATATTTATAATAATAATAATGACAATAAATTATTTCAAAAAAATGTATTTAACAATAATATTATTTTCATCATTATAATTTAAGTAATTTTATATTTTTTGCTTAATTTAATGCTTTCCCAAATATTTATAAATTAATACATGATTTTTTTTATACTTTTATATATTATATTCTCGCACATATAAGGAAATTATATTTCCCTTAGTTTTAATTTTGTATATTATTTTTAAATAAATAAAAATATATATAGATTTTAATTTTTTCCTCATTTATTAATGAGTTTCACTTTTTTCTTTTTCAGGTAAGTTTCACACGCCTTTTACATCATTTTGTCTGTCATGAAAGTCGAAAATAAAATGAACGTAAGTCCGAAGAGATATCTACTTTAAGTTCGGATAAAAAACTTTTGAAAACATATATATTTGTTGCCAATTAGTTAGTCGTTTTTTTTTTCTTCTTTTGCTACGCGTTTATTAACACATTCCTTGAATTGATGAGATAAATGACTCAACTAAGTGACTTCAGCGTTAGTCAGTTGTTAAAGCTAAGCAAACTATATATAAATAGAAATTTATATAAAGCAAAAGGTGCTTAACCTGAGCTCTTCGTATTTTATGATCACAGATAACTATTAAAAGCAGGTATAACAGACATAGATAATAGATAAGACAATATTTATCTAAAAGCTTGCAGTTTAGCTGTTCTTCATTGTTTTGCTCAAATATAAAATTAATAATTTCCTTTGTCATATTAGTTTGCCAGCTCATTAAACCTAATTAGGATAGCATTTAGAATGCGCTCTCAGAAGCCAGTTTCATTTCGCAGATCCTTTGATTAATTGGCAAATTTTTGCGCATCAGCGAGCAGCAAAAGGAACACAAACTTAAGGACCTTGCTTTTGTTTCTTTTTGCTGTTGTTTCATACAAAATTCATAATTCAGAATCAAATTTATGTTTGCACAGCTCAATTTTTGGCCAGACAAAAATAAAATAAAAACTGTTGTCTCTTCTTAGAACTCGGTCAGAGCTCGGTATATGTATATATAAATATATGTATATATACATATATAAGTGTCGGCAAAGCTACAAAGTCTGGAAAGACGCAGACTTGCAAAAATAAATTAAAAAAAAATGAAAAATCAAATGAGAAACTTCAACTGAAAAGTGAAGCTCACTTTGAAACTTCTTTGAAGCATTGAAATATATATTGCAGTGTATTTGTTTTATTTGCAATAGATATAGCTTGAACGACGTGAAGATACATTAACCTTCGTATTTGTGGTTGTTTCGACAATTCTGGTTGTTTTTGGTTGCGCAAATACGACAACGACAACGACAACGACAACAGCGACAACGACAGCGACTTTTGTATCTAAAATCAACAAGTTCACAGCGAACACGAAAAAGATAAAACCTTTAAGCCTCAGGCATACATACACACACATATGCACACACAGTTACACACACAGTTACACACTCCCATTCATTGGCAGACATTTGCTTAGACAACAAACAGCAGAAAAACAAACCACAAAATCCAGTTGACATGACTTCACAAACACGTAAATGAAAGACGACACAAATATAGAACGTAACTCGATCAGAGATAATTCAATTTTGTGACACTTTAGTGGGCTTTTTTTTAGGGTGGAACGTAGCGTAGGTAGAATGCGGAACGAGTGAGAAGTTCTTTGGCTTCATTAGTTTGTTTGATTAAACGCTTAGCTTGAATTTACGAATGAGTAATGTCAGAATGTCTAAAGAAAAGTTTAATTAATTTCCAGTTAGTTAAACTAATAAGCTGAATCTAATTTCGAAGGGCTTTTTGGCTTGTGTTGACCTGTAAGCTGTGCTCCTTATCAATATTTGGACATTAAAATAAAGCGAGTTTAAGACTTATTTTCTAATGTTTAATTTATTTTCCCTACTTTTTAACTTTAACAGTATCTGCTTTATTTATTTTTTTTTAATTTTTGTTTTTGTTTTTTATTTATTTTTTTTTATTTTTCCAAAATATATATAAGTTTTTATTCTACGAAAAATATCAATAATTAACGGCTTTTATGGGAAATAATTATGCTTATGTTAATAACATATATAAACCCCTTCCAGCTTCCATATAGAATTTCTTAGTAGTCGCACGTTAATTCCAGTAATATTTTTTTTTTATTTCGAGCACTTACCAAGCTTCATCTGATTGTTCCACATAAATTATCGAGTTGTTGCAACTGGCAAATGTAAATTACAGTAATTTATCCACTTGCTGCTGCAAATATTTGATGACAATCTCACATGCAACTGCCTAAAGTGCCTTTCACCACCTGAAAATAAAAAGGCAGCGAAAAAAACACTTTTGTGGCATCCACGAAAACATGCCCCATAAATATACGCGAGTCACCTAACGTAATTTAGAGAGAGAACGAGAAAGACAGTGAGACAGAGAGGGAAGGGAATGTTGGTATTCGATTCCGATTACCACAAGTGCATTGGAGGCCATGAGTAATGCAAATGGAACCTGCGAATGGGAAATTGATACGAGGATCACTTTGAACTCGAACAACTGCCCGCTGAGGTCGTTGCAATGGGGAATTTAATCCAGAAGTATTCGCTAATTTAGCTGATATTTTACATATTTCGGTTTCAATTTGCAAACAGAATGTTAATGGCAAAGGTTTCCTACAAATATGTAGGGAAGCGCATGTCAAGAGTGTCGAATGTTAAATACTCTACGAAATAGAGGTAGTTGTTCTACTTAATTGAGAAATATTATTCTAAAACTGACAAATTATCAATTGTACATTATTATTAATTTATTTTTGTATTTCTTATATTTATTTTTCGTTATTCAATAAACAAAAATTAATATAGGTAAATTTGGATAACTCAATAAATATATTTAATTCCATTATAGCATAAATTACAAATTAAATTTCTATATATTTATTTTCCATTCATGCCCTCCGTTTTTAATCCCTCCGTTTCTTTGTTCTTCTTCTCATCATTCCGTTTGGAGTCTTCCAAAACGAGAGCTTGAATTTTCTTCAGCGTCTCCTCTATTCTTCTATTGTACTCTTCTTCTTCACTCATGCTCTGTTCCTTGCTCTGCTGCTGTTCCGCTGGGCTGTCTCCTTTGGTGCGTCGTCCCAGGGTCAACTTTGTAACCAGATGCCTCGGCACACGCACCTCGGCGCCAATGCGATTGGCGCTCTTGTACTGCTCCAAGACGCGCATGAAGGGCTGCAGGGGACAGCCTCTGCTCTGCGCCTCAACCATCAGTCGGTGTGCGTAGTCCATGAAGCGAGCATCTTCACGCAGGCACTCCAGCTGCGCCAAGCGATTGTAGTTCGTGGTTGGACGAGCCTCTGCGTCGCGTCGCTGCTGCTCCTGCTTATCTAGCTCAGAGCGAAGTTCGTGCTGGCGACGCAGTTGCTCCTGGCGCTCCTGCAGCTTGAACTGCACATGAATGCGTTCGTTTTCCAATCGCCTAGCTACGTCATCGTTGTGTTCCGCCTTCGCCCGCTGCTTGGCTGCCTCGGCCTGCAGCTGCTCTTCTCGCTGCATCGCCTGGCGTTGGGCTTTGGACTGCTCCCGCCGCTGGCGACGTGCCTGCTGCTCCACACTGTGCGCTCGTCGCATTTCCGCCAGCTGCCGCTCGTGTCGTCGCTGATCCTCGCTAGCGCTGTAGTGTAGCCGAGGTGCTAGCTGCTGTGCCAGCTGCTCGTTGAGCTGCAGTCGCCGCTGCACGCGCTGCTGGGCCAGATCATTCTTCAGGCTGTCCAGCTTGGCCTTGGCCTCGTTGTGCACCTCGCAGAGCGTCAGCTCCACCTTGTCTATCAGCTGCTGCTGCTGCCTTTGGTGCTCAGCTGCCTCCAGCGAAGCCAACGCATACTCACGGGTCTGCTGCACCTTGGCCGTCTGTTCGGCGCGCTCCTTCTCTAGGTGCTGCTTCACTTGCCGCTCATTGCGTTCTCGCTCTTTTCGTTCCATCTCCAATTGCTCAGCTTTCGTCGTGTTGCGTTCCTGCTGACGCTGCTCAATGGACTTGAGCAGCTCTCGCTTGTGCTCGCTCAGCTGCTGGCTGCGCTGCTTCTGGCGCAACTGCGCCTCCTCCAGCCCATTGAGCACCTGTTCGCTGTAGATGCGTTTCTCCAGATCTCTCTGCTGCTCCGTGGCTGCCGCAAACTGTGTCTGCAGCTGCCTCTGGGTAATGATGCCGCGCAGCACCTCGCTCTGCAGCTTGGCGCAGTGCAGCTCTCGTGGACCCGGACGCAGTTGCTCCAGCAGCTGTTGCGCCTTCTCGATGCGTTGCTTTTGCCTAAGCTGCTCCTCACGCTGTACCGCAATGCTCTCCTCCTGCGCCCGTTCTTTGGCCAACTGCTGCTGCTGCTGCTGCTCCAATTGGTCCCTTTGGCATTGCTCCTGCTCCGTGGGGCATATATTGCGTCCAGCAAAGCGCCGAAGTAGCTCCTCGCCACCCAGGCGTAACCTCTCCTTATCTAACTGACGCTGCTTCTGTCTGTCCTGCTGCTGCTGCTCAGCCGCTTTGTTTGCATTGGCTTGGATCCGCTCATAGCGCTGCAGCGATATAACCAATGGCGGCTTCTCGCGTATCTTCACCTGACGACGTTCCTGTGGCAGCCAACTGTACTGCATGGCGCTGGACAGGAGAATCAACTGAACGTTTTCCTGGCAGCCCTTGGCTGGGTGTTTATTTGCGGTTTTGTTAAATGTTGCCAAGGAGCTCGATTCGTAGTTATGGAAATATTGAATATCCAACAAATTTATTTATTGGGAAGAGAGGAGGGAGAAAGAGATAGAGAAAAATTACTTGCAAGCTCTATTTTTTGGTTGGAAATTATTTGTTCAGTCTGCTTAAAAGATAACTTCAAATTTTTTAACAATTTAATAATTTCTTGTAATATTTTGTAAGATATACATATATGCACATAACTTTTACAAAAATATAAAATATTAAATAAAATATATCTTTAGTGAAACAAATTATTAAAATTTATAAATTAAATTTATTAAAATCTTAAAAATCTAAAATCTTATTTTCCTAAGATACGTTTTCTGTTCACAATTTATTCTCGCAGTGTATCGCCCACTTGTTATAGTTTTAATAACAATTTCTTATCTTTTCAAATTGTAATTGATTTCAGTCTGTATTCGGATATTTGCATTTTTCTAATACTAATACACTACTATTAATTGTAATACTTTGTGTACGAGAAATGTCAATGTTGTCAAGTCAGTTAGGCCAGATATGTTGTCATTATTTTGATTAATTAGCCAAGTTAGCGCTTGCTGACAACTGTCAACGCAAATGGCAAACATTTTCCCCGAATGCCATTCGCGATGGCTTAATTATGTCCAAAACTTATGTCTTGGCCATTTTGCAAGCGGCTGCAACAGCTCAATCAACAGTGAATCTGGTGACGGGTATTTCTGATAAAAAAAAGTAAATAAAGAGAAAAAATGAAATAAAATTGTTGAATGTGCGCAATTTACGGGCGTATTTGATGATGCATAATACACATAAACTGGTCGCTAGTTGATCTGAGTTTCGGTATGCCCACAAAATCACAAATTGTCAACTCATTTCCCGATCGCCCATTACCAGTGGTAGTGTTAAGAGCTACCGAACCCTGAAAAGGGCACAAAACAAATCTGCTTGGGCACGCTTCATTTGGCTCACATTCAAATCCAATGAATCGTATCTGTATCTCTGCAGCTGAGGTTCAAATAAATTTAATTAACACTTAACTGCGAATGGGCACTAAAAGTCTTACAATGAACCCATTGTAAACTCAAAAGTCTGTAATATATGTATATTGTATTTCAAAGCAAACAGTATTTTGTAAACTGTCCCTAACTGCCTCATATAAAGTTAGATCTGAGCAAGATTGTGCGCTTTATGTTCATTGAAGTTTGTGGAACGAATTTGAATTGAATATATTTGGGTTGTGCCAAATCTAAAGTACTGAGAAACAAAAGTCAAGTGAAATACTGAAGCGTAACAATTGGGCCCTTGAATTGGGTCAGTGATTCAACATTGTCTGCGGCGTGGTTGGCTATGAAGGCCCTGCCCATAAATAAAGCCAATAAAACTCACGATAAAGGTAAACTAGTTAGTCATATCTGTAAGTGTGTTTAATAGGTTATGCCAGTCGTAGCTCTGTTAGACGGCATTAGAAGCGATTGGAAAGTTTATCGATAACCATTTAGTTATGACATCTATTTGGCATCTACTTAAGATATACTCCTTAGACTTTGATTGAATTGAAAAGAATTGACATTATCATGGGTTTATGTTAACTGTAGAGCTACGTAATGCTTATGTTGAAACTCTGTTAAATGTGCATTTTTTGTTAGATTTAGAAATGAAATGAAATGGAATTCTTGTGAGTTTACACATATAATCTTTAACTAAAATATATATAATTTGTCTTTACTTTCTCACTTTTTCTTCGCTAGCCATTAAACCAACTCATTAAAATTTTGCTATCCAGTCAATTTCTTAGTAACAATAATCTTATCTGAGTTAATTGATTCCTCGTAAGCTTCAACTGATGGAATTATAGACTTTAGGTATGGATAAATAAGCTTTACAGCAACAGCTTGCCAGCTGAATGCAATTGTTGCTAGCTCACTTCAACGTCAAGTGCAAATGACAGCACTAAACAACTGGACAACAACAAATAGCAAACAGACAACAAAAGCAACAGAAGCAAAATTGTGCCTTCTTGCGGTCAAACTCTGTGTCTTGGCCCTTGTTCGGCTCGGCTCGGTTCGGTTTGGCTTTGGGCTGCTGTTGCTGTTGCTGGCTGCCACTTGAATGACTTCATGTGCCCCTGTCGGAAAACTTGAAAAACTTGTCTTTGTCGAGAGACAGTAGAGCCAGGGGCAGTGTCTGGAACAAGAGCCATAGCCACACGTACTTTATGCAGTGGGCACTCGGACAACACGAGAACGGCCAGGTGAGAGGTGAGAGGAGAGAGATAAACAACAAGAGCAAGAACAATGATGGCGACTGGGACAACAAATGAGTGCAACTGTTTCTTATAGAACAAACTTCATGCACTTCTCCAGTTTGCCTCTGTCCAGTTTTTCAGACCGCAAAGAGAAAGAAAAACAAGTAAGAAAGCTCTAGTCGAGACTGCCCGACTAGGAAATCCCCTGAACCCTTCGGAGAACTGATATTTCTCCGCGTTTTTTTGCTTACAAAAGAAACACACACACACATACATAGACACATATAGGCACGCACGCATAAACACGCATGGGCTGCAGTGTGGGCTTCTCATGGAAACTTAATTGTTTAATAACTTTTTTTGTGGACGTACGTTCTTCATGAAACTTTTAGATTGTGATTATATCATTGCTATGCGTGTAAATGCCGAAACTCAAGTCTCTAGTATTTGAAATACGCGTTTTACAAAAGTGAGGGTGAGGGGGTGGATATAGGGGCGGGGGGTGAATTATAACAAAAACCGAAATTCTATAAGGTACATATGAGTCTACATTTAAAATTTGGAGACTCTAGCTCAAAAGATGTAGGAGATATAATTTTATAACTGGCTTTCGATAAGGTTTTTCATCGATAAAAAAATAATCGGACGAGTTATCGATTTCTAGTGATAAACTTGATATGCGCGCTGTATATACGGTCATTTTAAAAAAAAGTTCAAGTCTCTAGCTATTTTATCTTCGGAAATCGACGCGTTCATACATACGGACGGACGGACGGACGGACGGACGGACGGACGGACGGACGGACGGACGGACAGACAGACGGACAGGGCTAAATCAACTTAGCTCGTCGCCCTGATCAAGAATATATATACTTTGTGGGGTCTGCCACGCCTCCTTCTCCCTGTTACATACTTTTAACAAAACCATTATACCCTGATTTCCCATTTTCAATGGGTTCAGGGTATAAAAACAAAAAACAAAACGCGACCACAAGAAATGTCCACTGACTGCTCCGCCAGCTCCGGGCTCCAAGTTTGGCCAACAGCACAAGACGACGTCGCTGTCTGGCACTTTGTATCTTCTGCAGATCTTAACTGCGTCTCGGAACGCGTCCACATTCGCCAGTTGTTCGTCTCGATTGTGGTTCGGGCAATTAACATGCAATTAAAAGACGTTTCAATCTAAACAACTTTAGAGCGTAGCATACATATTACCACTTTGCACGGCATACACAACACACATACACACGCACGCACACACTCGCACACAGAAAATGTAATTTAAGCATCGTAAACACTTTAGAGATCTACACTGACTGACAAGCTTTGAAGCACCGATGTCCACATCGTCAGTGCCTTTCCCAATGCTAAATTGTTAGCTACTGCTTTTGCCATAAAAAGCCGATAGTCCTACATATAGCCAAGGTTTATGTTTAGCCAACTTTTATTGTGCATCGTTTGTTTATTTAAATTTAGAGGCATAGACCTACTTATGTATATTTGAGATTACGTATCATAAGCCATGGCCAGATGTAGTCAACTCCCAGCTTCTGTTCAATTTATATAAATATTAGCAATTTATCAAAATATTACTATGGGGGAACTAGTAAATATTTTATTCTTCTGCTTCAGCTTTCTTAATATTAGCGGGAGTGCCCAAGTAAATTTTCTTTCAGTTAATGACTAATGACATTTACTTTAATACTTAGCATAAATTTTGACAAGCAACAATTCAAGTATAATTTGTTTAAATATTCTCTATCGTTACGGCAATTTACAATTGTTAATATACGAAATGGTTTCTATACCTTGTGGACATTGAATATATCCAAAAAGGGTATATTGTTTTGGTGACAGCTTGTGTTGCTTTCATGTATTTATCATGTCTCATGCCCTATTCATAAACAGCAAAAGTTCACTAGACTCAACTGGTTGCAGGGTATTTCCCAGTTATATATTCTCGACTTTAGCACTCATACTTGTTATTTCTTACAAATTTACTTCAAAATTGTTTGCTGTACTCGACTTGCTCAAGAAATACTTCTACGGCTTATGTCATTTTTCGTGTAAATAGCGTACAATAAACACAACAACAGCAACAACTACAGCAACAAGTAACAAAGACCCGTACTAGACATGTCTTTGTTCTACTCTAGCCGAAACTAATACTCGCCATCGAATGGAACTAAAGCGCGTCTTTTATTTCTGTTATTTTTGAAGGCGTTTCCATTTTGTGGCGCGGGGTTAGATCAGTTGAACTTTTAATTGTGTGTTTTCATTATCAATTGAAATGTTCTGGATGCCTTCCATTAGACGTCTCTCTGTATATATGTATGTGTGTATGTGTGTATACAATTTCATAAGCCGCTCTATAGCATTATTATCGTCATGTTAGGTTGGTCCAGGCACTTTTCAATGCCAACTCGATCACGTTTTAGACGGCAAATTTGTTAACTTTTCGTTTTGTATATGCTACACGCTCTAAAGAGCATAGCCAATTGCATGTGTGTCTATTGAGAGCCCCATTATCGGTTAACATGAGCTTTACATCGATTTGTCAGGCACACCTGAAGTTGAGTTGATGTTGTTGTTGTTGCTGTTGTTGTTGCTGTTTCTCATGTCAATTTTATTAGTAGTTTATTCAGTGTCAGTTGAAGTCTCTTGGGATGGCTGTTGCTTCATTAATGAAATAGACTTTTAATTGAGGCTTAGCAACATGAAAAATTATTATGAATATGCTAATGTGAGCAGAACTCTTAGAATAGATATATATAATATTAGCACTTTAGTTGGAATAGAAAAAAGTAAAATCTGATAATAATTTATGTACATTTGACTTAAAAATCAGTTAGGTTGAAAGTCGCAAATTTCTCTAAAACATCTTTTATATTTTTATAAGAAAAAAAATATCATATTTCATTTTCTTAAATTTGTTTTATATTTTTTCATTTCTCTCAATTCTGGCACACTTTCAATTTCACTAAATTATATCAAATTAATATCCATTAAAACTGCTCCCGAAATTATTTAATAATTTTATTCACATCAATTTGGTTAAAGCAGCCAATTTTTCAACTTGTCAATCAAAGAATTTTGAAAGCCAATTTGAGTAATTTGAAGTTGGTTAGTGAAAGATTTCATAATTTTATATAGATATCGCCAATTCTGGGTTACAAAACCCCCAAATCAATCAATCAAAGCGAATTAAAGAGCTACATAAAAAAAAGAGACGAAAACAGAGTAGAAAATAAAAGATAAAATACATTCAAAGAGCCGCTGTCAATCACACGCTCTATTTACAGCAACAACAAAAAGCCGATGACCGTGTAAAACAAAACAAAATTTAATTTAAACAGAAATAAGTAAGAAAGCTCTAGTCGAGACTGCTCGACTATTAAATTCCCTGCGGAGAACTGATATTTTAATAATTCTTGAGTAAAAGTAAAAGCGAGGAGAGAAGAGTTGCAGAAGATCATTAAAGTTGTCTATGTGTGTGCAGCAGTTCTCATTTGGTATTTGTATTTAAGTAAAACGAAGCTAAAATGCTCACAGCAGCAGAGAGCGTTCCCATTGCTCACTTGAAGCTCGACTGCAACGAGCTCTTACTGCCGTCAGGCTCAACATTTGGGAGAGACAGTACGTGTGTAAAAGTGGCCCTATATAAAGGGCAGCAGCTGCAGCATTTCTTCAGTCGTCCAGGCCTGGTGGGGGTGTGCGCAACAAAGTGAAGCAGAGTGTGTGATCGATCAGCTGAGCATGAAAGACGTAGAGGAACTACGTAGCGGAATTACGTAAAGGAAATACGTGGAGGCATGACGTAAACGAATTACGTAGAGAAATTACGTAGAGGAATTACGTAAAGGGAATAAATAGAGGAAATACTTAGAAGAAAGAGAAAATACTTAGCGGAAATACTTGGGTGCAATACTTCGAAATACGTAGAGGGAATACTTAGAAGAAATATACCGAGAAATAATGATTAAGAATATATATATTTTGTGGGGTCTGCCACGCCTGTTACATACATTTAAACAAAACCATTATACCCTGATTTCCCATTTGCAATGGGTTTAGGGTATAAAAAAAACTAGCACAAAATATTGGTCAAAATATTTACAACGAGCCGAAAAACTAAATGCCACGCCTCGCCGATGATTAATGAGGCGCAGACGGCTTAGAAAGCGCCACAAATGAGTCCATTATGACAATAAGAGGCCAATGAGTGTCCAATAGGAAACAAAGAAGAAGCAGCCGCAGCGGCAGCGGCAGCCGAAGCATGTCGTCGACGTGTTAGGGTCCCCAGGCGTTGCATGCAACTCAGCTCGGCTGCCCCCGCCCCTTATCAAGTGGCGCCCACACGCCGTAAACTCATTTGTATGCAGCTCAGCGCCTCATCGTGAAGCACCGATAGTCATCGAGCGCCAAGCCAATGCTGAAAGCTTGTCAATCCCCAGCCAAGAATCTCTGGGGCTCATCGGCTGTGGGGCTGGCAAGGAGTTGGAGACGCAGAAGCAATCTGGGGTCTGCATAGCTGAGTCTATCTATGGAGCTGGCCGCAGCGCACGCGCGTTCCCACAACGCAATTTATGCAAATGTATGCACAATATTGAAAAAAAAAAGAATATTTGTATATGTATATTGATATTTGTGTGAATATATATGTCTATATATATATTTCTAATTTGTTTTCAAGTTCTGTGGCGATTGGCAAGCAGCACTTCCACTTTAAGCCGCTTTGCCAGAGTCGCCTCATTAGCATAATAGACCCAACCGCAATCGGTAGTCAGCAGAAGCTCAACACATATGAGATAAATGTAAACTATGGCCATAGAATCAATATTAGGAAATCATCTACGAAGATCTTCTAATGATGTGAAAAATAATATAATATTTGACAGCCGCAACAGAATTATTGCCTGAAACCGTAAGACAAAAGTCGATTTCCGCTGCTAACGGCGCTGTATTGCGAATAATAATTATGCATATATTAAAGATCGATAGATAAATACTATAATAATGAAAATAAACTTGAGAAAAATCAACTCTTATCTATGTTTTTACAACGTATTTTGATATCATTGACATTTACGAATATCAAATACAAAATAGGCTTTCGATTACTATTCAAATTTCCGATCTCTGCAGATATAATAAATTTGGACCAGCTTTTATAATAAATAGCTATCATTAAGTCACATCATTATGAACTCCATTTTCATAACTTGTTCGAAATTTCTCTCTTTGCAATCAGATATCCATGAGATAGTATATATTTAATTTTCACTTGTTATTGTAAATTTTCCAATATCTCAACCGGAAATTTCGTCACTTTATTCAAATCAATATTGTTATTGTTAAATTGAATTTTGATTTTAATATTAGCCACAACAATAAACCATTTTTATCACCTAAGCATCAGTTCCAAATGTTGACCAAGCCTCAAAAACTAAACCGTCCAATCAAATCAACTGAGAGCCAACCTTGTAGCGTTAATTTGAACATAATTAGGAGCGAGAGGCCCAATATAAAATGCATAGTTAAAGACTAAATATATAAAATATAATCTGTGCATCGCATTCACGTGCCTCGACTAGTTAGCGAAGTGTTTTCTTAAAAATTAGATTGAAATTAATTTCACGCAATTAAGAGACTCGGAATTTCTTTCGAAACGAAAAGCCGGCATACAAATTAAATGCTCATTTTCATTGAAAACAAATTAATTTTGTTTTCTTAGAAGATAAAGCGAAGAAAAGAAAAAATAAATAAATGCTAATTCGCCCACAAATTAATGGTACAACAAATTGTGGGTTCAGCTCTTAGGAGCATTTCAAAATTTATTTTTGTTAGTTAAACAAAACAAAATAGGAAAAAAATCATTTGCCTTGCAAATTCTGAGTGTTGAAATAGATTTATGAGCATATCTTAATTACTCTTGAAGTATTTAAAGTGCCAAAATGAGTTTGCAGAAGCGTGAGAAAGTATTAAGAGAATTTAAATTAAAGTTGCAATAGAAATCAAATATATTATTATTATTATATAAAGATCTTTTTTTACTTAACAATTACAATGACTTTTCGAATTGATTTACATGATTTTTGTTCAACACCTGCTCAGACTGCATTTAGCCCTCTTTTGTAGTAGGCGATTAGAGCTAAACAAATTGAGGCTTTCATAAATTAGCCACAAATTGAAAGAGATGTGTTTAACACTAAATCATGTGAGTGTTAGCCCACCAGCTTCATAAGCGACCCGCATTAACTAACTGGCATCTAAAGAAATCGATGGTCGCTGCCAATTATGGGCAGCCCAACCGCTTGGACCACAGTTGCGACCCACAGTTGGCGCAAGTCGAGTCAAGTCGAGTCGAGGTCCGGTCTTTGAAGATTGTTTGTCAAAAATGTCGCATAAATGCTACGTGAAACGTGAACTAATGAATGAACCAACGAATGAGCGATTGAATGAATGAATCAGCTGTTCGCTCCAGCTGGGGCGTATGAGCCAAAATGACGAGTGAGTGGACGCGTTGTCTGCGTTGTTTGCGTGTGGGTTTATCCCACAAACAAAAAATAAAAGTCAAGCACAATTTGCACTAGATTAAGAAATGGTGGCAAAATGCACACAATGTGAAGATTGGAAGATACCCTCTAAGTTTAGTGGAAAACAAAAAGCAATGCAGAGGTAAACCTGATGCATTATTAAGTTGAATAGGCCTATTGATTTATTTATTTGTATAGTAAAAGAAAAGAACATAAATTTATTAAAATCTTTGAGCTGAGCTTTTACAGAAACTAGTAAAATGCTGTAAGTATTTACTTAATAAATTAGTTTTATAAATGAATAATGTTATCGATTTGTATTACCGCGTACTTTAATATTGCAGCATTTTTAAATTAATAATAATAAATAATAATAATTTGTAAATAAATGTACGTCAAGTCTTCTGAATTTTTATAAATTAGGAATAAGAAAACATAATAAAATGGAATGGTATTCTTTATAAACTCCATTAATATATTTTCTAATTGGAATATTTACATATTGCTGTTTTTCTTAATTTCCAATTGCAACAGGGTATTCAAATAATTAGCAAGTCTGTCTGTCTGCATTAACATTTGCTCTCTAGATTTTCGGGCTTCTGTCTGTCTGCTGCGTTGTCTTCCAATAAAATTGTCACTTTTCATTTGGTTAAGCGTATTTCTTGTGTTTCTCTCATAAAGCCCACGCGCAGCGGAAGTGCCATTTGATTTATGCATATTCGCATTACGAGTTCAGTTGCGTGGCATTTTTTTATTCATATAGATTTTCGTATATTTTGTTTTTTTGTTTTTTTTGCCAAGTTTCCGGCCAGCTTTGACACACATTTAAATGTGCAGCTTAAAAAGCAATAAATATTCATTTCATTTTACGCACTCACACACTCAAAACCACACGCAGTACGTACGTGTGTGTGCTTTGACATCACTAATAGAGTTATAGAGTTATATTTGCCCGAAGCTGAAGATGTGTCCACACAGAAATGTGTCAACAATTTTTATCGTCTGCTGAAAATGTCGTCTTACCTTTCCGGGAACTGGGTCAATGCTAGCAGATAAAAGAGAACTTGCGTTATTTGATACTTGAGTTTCTTGCTTGGTTTAATTTGATTTGCATGTTTTTAAAATTCTTCTTCATTTTGGTTTTTGGTAAATGTGTTGGCTGCATCGATTATGAGTTATTGATGAGGGTAAAGCATTTGAAAAGAGTTTTCCATTTTTGAGTAAATCATAAATTGATATTGCATTGTGGGAGTTGTTTTAATGAAAGTTGAATAAATCTAGATTTTTATGAATACACATATATGTATATATGTATGTATATATACAATATAATTGCACCCAAAATACCATATGAATCATTGTATTTATTCTAATTACCATGTAAAATGTTTGCTTCTCGCTCACTCCTATTCTATTCTATGTCTACATATTGTATAGCTCTTCTATTTCCTCATACTCTATATATACGCTTCTACTATTCACTTTAATGATATGCTACGTGTGTTAATTCTAGCGAATCGCAATCGCACATCAGATACATGGCAGAAAACATTTTCCGTAATCAGTTACATTTCATGTGCCAATGCCAGCTACCGACTGAACCGGAACATTAGATAAACAACATGTGATTTCCTTGAAAGTTGTGACATTCTACGGCATGTTCTTTATCTCTCACACACATAATTTGAAAGGGCCAACTGGTTCTGTGGCATGGCCCAGGCGACACTTGCCACACACAGTTGACACTTGGCATAGAGCGTTACGAAAGTCACAAAAAGTTATGAAGTTTAATGGATTTTCCATGAATTGAGCTTCAGTTAGAGCTTGCCACAGCGTACCCTGTTGATATCGACGTCTGGCTACGCCTCGTTTTTCCTACTCACAGTCTCTTTTGTTTTGGTTTTCTATGGACCCGCGAGCTATGCTTAGGTAACGCTTCTCGCTCACGTTTTCACGAACTGCGAGCGCATCAAAAGCCAAAAATCTCACGAAATTTGCCAATCGAGCGACCATTTGGGTTATTTATGAGCTGCGATTTGTTTGCAACTCATTTAACCGGCAACTTTTTAAGGGTTTATGACACTTTTTTCTCTTCAGCTCTTAACTCGTTTTCACAGTTCCACTCGAGAAACCAACCAATTTCGCGCTTAATTTGATTTTTACAACAACTCTCACCACCTGCCTACCGTTCAGCTCGGCCTTTGTCTCTTTTCGCTGCACATTTCATTGTTTTTTTTAATTTCTGTATAAGTGCTATTTAAACGCGCTGTTCGCACTTTCTACCTTGCGTTTATTTGTAAATTCACTCTGCCAGAATGATTTATGCATCCTGAGTGGGGCTGCTGGTGGTCTCTGACACAGTTGAGGCAATTGCAGTGACTGTTGAAATGGAATCTCTTACCTAGTTGGGCCTCTAATTGCATGCATTTAAGAGGAACTAAGGTAGACCATCATCAGTGTTGCCTATAAATTATCATATGGTTATCTAAGCGAAGCGAATTTTTAATTTCAACTGTCGATTTCAGTCGTGCAAAAAATATTCTCTTGAAAAAATGCAAATCGAATCTGATGTGTGTGTGTGTGTGTGGTGTGTGCGGTATGCATTTGTGGTGTATGTAATTACAGACTCTGCATGGTCGTCCCACTTCCGACGCGTTGGGATGCTGACTCATGCAGGCGAGCACAGGCGATGACAAACACAATCCAAACACACACACACAGACACATACAAATGCTCTCTCACACACACACACATATAATAGCCACGCTAACCAATACAGCCACAACAAAAGCCAACCATGACCCACGCAAAGCTACAACTCGAAATCGGAAACTCAACAAGTAAGAGAAAGATGGAAAAAGTGTAAAAGAGAGAGAGAGAGAGAGAGAGAGAGAGAGAGAGAGAGAGAGAGAGAGAGAGAGAGAGAGAGAGAGAGAGAGAGAGAGAGAGAGAGAGAGAGAGAGAGAGAGAGAGAGAGAGAGAGAGAGAGAGAGAGAGGCTAGCTAACCGAAACTTGAATGTTAAATTTTGTTATTTAGCTTTTTTTTTTTTTTTTGCTGCCCACGCACTGAACTTGAAAATGTTTTACCAAAACAATGAAGCTATTTTTACACTTTGCTTTTAAATTAAAGGGGGGGAAATGGAATCGACAGCAAAAAATAAAACTTCAAAACCAATTAAAGGGGCATACAAACCAGTATCACTGCAAAACCTGACCAAAGAGCAAAAGTAATTTTGTTAAATCTCAGCGAAACAAAGAAAAATCGTTGTGCTGGAAAATGTTCCATGTCATTGCCAGATACGTATTTGTTGTTGTTAGATATACCCTGTAAATTAAATGTAAATAGCAATGGCTTATCATAGAAGTTAATTTCAAGAAAAAAATAATATGATTAGCAGAAATAATTTCTTTGATGTTTATACATTAGAAATTGCTGGAAAATAAAGAGCTGCTGCTGGCAAAACAATTGATCTTTTAATATTAACAAATAAATAAATAAATAAATATCCAGTAAAAAATTTAGAGTAGTAGCTTAATATAGAATTGATGGGATATTTTTAATATCAAGAAATTAAAATAAATAGAAATAGTTAAATGAAATAAAGACTAAGATTTAATCACTTATTATCATATTAGAAATACCCTATATTCGTAAAGCCTGAATGGCTAAGTCTGTTTATCGAATTTATGGGAATATAGATATATAGTTTGAATACATTATATTTCCCATTATAGAGCATCTCTTAGTCGTATACCAGTTCGTTTGGTTCCTTTTGTGATTTGCGCGTTTGGCGTTTAAATTTAATTGGAACTGCAAATCGTTGGCCTCTGGTTAGCACATAGCAGGTAGATGGTAACTGGTAAATGGTAAATGGACCATGGTTCGTTGGGTGCGCACTTCAAGCCTGAATTGTTACGCTCGTGGTTTGTGTCTAGTCTGTCAATCAATTGTAATGAATACGCATATTTGTGAAACTCCACATCAAGCGGCAGAGGAGGAGGGGAGGGGTTCACATGCCACTCTCTATTTATGATGGTGTACCTCCAATTAACCCTGAGCCGTCTCTCAAATTGGCAGCCCTGACCTGCCAGGTGACATTTTATAAGTACTCGTATTTTGTCAGCTGTAATTGAAACATTTCAGTTCTCAAATTACATAGCTATAAATATGGGCTACCTACCGACATTTACATAGAGATTTAAGCATTTACATATATATTTGTTGTAGCTCATATCTTTTTGGCATCAACCAGTTCTTTTAATATACCTTTATCCATAGGAGCGTGTATACATGTGTATCTATAAGCAGCAACTCTATAAAAGACAACTCGTGCCTCTTCTTTATTCGGCTTTGTTTTACGATAATTTCATAGAACCACAAACAAGTTTTGCCAGATAGTTAACAAGAAAAGTTAACGATGCGCAGGTTTCTTTGTAAATCTGCATGGCAAATAATCTTAAGCTAAACTGTTTTTTAAGGGCTTTCCACAGACACAAAACAATTTTTTGATACTTTGCCAAAGAACAAAAAATGATACCTACTTTGAGTCAATAATGATATATGAAAAAGCTTATAGTCTTAGCAAAAATATATATTAGGAATTTATGCAAATTTAGTCAAGTCTATTATATTTATATGAACTTAAAGAACTGCGCAATTTGCAGGCATTTGTAGAATTTCCTTAGCCACATTCCTTGCAGCAATTTCCCAGAAATGCCGAAGAATCGTTTTGTAACGACTTTGTGGGTAATTTCAATTTGCGACTAGCCCTATTAGAACACATTCCACGGCATGCCCTGGGAATTGTGTGCAGTCTGCTGGGTAGTTAAATTCTCAATTTAAGGCCGTGAAGATAAACCGCAAATTGAATTAGGCCCCAAAGCTGCCGCTGTTGCTGTCGAGCCAAGAAAGACTTGTGTATTCAAAGTAATTTGCAAAGAAATTACATAAAGGAAAACAAGTGCCGGTGCCAACAGGCAACACACACCACACACACACACACAGACACGCATAGTACACACACGTATTCACACACAACGCCTACATGCAATTCACAACGACCGCAGGCCGCGGTTTGCCAATTTAACTGAAATAAAACGCCCACATGAACCACATGATGTCTGCACCACTCACATATACACACACACATTGTGGGGGCAAACCGGCAGCCCATTACAATTCATTCATTGAACCAAAATAAAATAGAAAAAAAAAACAAAAACAACAAATGCAGCGGAAAATTCAAATCAATTTGGCGCAAACCGCAAATCCAAACCGCAACTATCTCAGCGATTCGCATAAATCTAATAAAATTAAAAGCAAAAAGAGTTCAGCGCATGCGTAGCGCGCAGCTCAGAGGGGGGAATGCCCCTAATGCTTGCTCTCCCCCACTACAGTAGCTGCATAATTTTGCAATTTAAATGCATTTCACAGTGCATTGTTATGTGTGTGTGTGAGAAAGAGACAGATAGAGAACACATATAAAAAGTACATTGACTTACAAATGGCCTCACTCTTTCACATAGATGCGCAAATGAATCTGCTTAAAATCCATGAAATTAACCAGAATTATATAGCCTGGATGGGGAATTGCTTATACTAATATTATAGAATTTCATGCATTGAAACCACAAAGGCAAACCCACTCACACGTGGGGGCGTGGACATGGGAAATGAGAGGCCTACACATATGGAAAGGGAAAAGTGAGACGGGCTTACGAGATGCTTATTTGTATAATGAGGGCAAGTCTCTTAACTTGACGGTAGAGTAATATCAAAGGATAAACCATATGCAGAGCCATGGTTGGGGAAACTTCTTCGGAAATTCAATTAAATAAAAAAAAAACCATTATACCCTGATTTCCCACTTTCAATGGGTTCAGGGTATAATAAATTTTGTATTCATAATATTTATTTAAATCAAAAATTGGAGACTCTAATATAAGATCTTATTATATGTTATCAGATCTATTTAATACTTCATATTCTTGCCTTGCATTCATTCAAATAGAAAAGTTATTATTATAATAAATTGCTAGCATTTTGACCAACATTTAATTATTCAGCAACTAAGCAAAACTGCTAATAAATAATTATAATTTTATTCAGAATATCTCTGAGTCAGCAAGACCCAACTAGCGTGCTCTTAATTATTTTGCTATAAATTTCCTACTTTAAGAAACTCTTTAAAGTTCTCTATCCTAGCCTGTTGCATGCATGAGCTCTATTTGGCATACCTTATGTTGACTCTCTTTATTGGGAATTTGCGGCAATTGGCGGGCCTACTGCTATACAAAGGTAGCCCAGTTGCAACCCCAACTGTTTGTGGCACGAACAGTTGTCGGTGGCATCTGCCGCGCTTGCGCATGACAAGCGACATGCCAATTGTCGGATGACATTTTGTAAATTGTTTTTGGTTTGTGGGTGAGGAAGTGTGGTGCAGGTGGTGAGGGGAAATGCCAGCGACAGGCCACACTTGTTGCCTCTCTCAATACAACTGTTCATAATTTGCGCCATGTGCCAAATGGGGCAGGAGCAAGGGCTCGACCGCTGGACGAGGGTTGCGCAGAATTAGCATAGCAGCTGCAGCTGCCCCTTTTATTGTTTTTTTCTTGCTATGCCTTGGCGGCACCTTGTCCACTTCTGCTGGCTAGGCTTACCCATTCCCATGACACCGGTCGAAAGTTCAAGATGTGTCGAGTTCAGAGTTTATGCCACATGATAAGGCGGCGGCAACAACAACAGCAACAGCAACCACAGACTCAACGTGGGCTGTGCCTCTGGAGGCCCCCAGACTGTGCGTCGTGGCAGTTTTTGGCAGCTGGCAGCAGCAGCAGCAACGACGACGACGGCGGCGGCATCGGCCCACGCGGCGGCTGCGCAGAGAACCTGGCGAAACACTAAAACGAGTAACGGAAATGTGTGAAAGGGCGACCAGTGAATACTCTTTAAATTATAGAATATTTATTTTGGGATGTAAAATTAGTAGACAAATTAATATAATATGACAAGCACCAGTTCAATTGATAAATAAATAATAATTGATAATAAATAGTAAACATTAAAAAATACTAAATAATGTATAATATATAATATAGTATATAATATATATACTCTATATATTTATAGTACATAAAATATAATAACTAAAAACATCTTAATTATATAACAATTCAAAAATGACTTTACTTCATATATAAATTAAATATTATTCCCTTACATATTGCCTAATAATATCACAATACCTTTTGGCAAGAGCAATGCTTTAAAAAATCGTAAAACATATAAAAAGAGAAATACTTTGACTTTTGATTTGCAATAAATAAAGCAAGCAAAAAGGAAAAATAGCTGGCAGACTTCGTATTGAGTGTTTGTCAAGTGGGCATGAATGGAATGGAAGCCCAGACGCTGATCGAGCGGCTGCGCTTGTAATCCACTTTACGACGACCGGACGTGGTTCTCGTTGGCGTCGTCGACGTCGACGTCGAAGTTGATGTCGACTTTGCAGTTCCCACTCACCACAGAAAAAAGAGAAAAAGAAAAAAACCAAACAGGAATTGCAGCCTGGCATTTGACTGGGCTTCAAAATAGGACGTTGAATGCTCAAGAGTTACAAAAGCCTCGTTCAATTTCCATATTTTATGGGTCTGAAAAAAAAAGAGAGGAAAAATGCAGCAGCAGCAGCAGCTTGCTATGGAAATATATTGTATATGTATATATTGCATCCTTATAGATATGCAACATGCTAATCATGTATTCTCGATGCTCAAAGAGCTCTTCAAAGTTGCTTTTCTAAAGTGATTGCAAATATAACTTAAGAGGTTAGAGAGGAGGTTAAATACTGTTCAAAGTTTAAGCAATTGTTGTAGAGATTTTGCTATAGAATGAATAATAGATATTTGTCTTTGAATATATTACGATAGATATGTAGAAAGAACTCGTAAAAGTTTTTACTCTATCAATATATAAGAGTGCTTAACTCTTGAGTAAAATATTTATCGAAAAGCGTTTAATATTTTTCTGGTAACAATCGAAATCTCTTATTGATGACAAGTGCTGCTGTCAGCGCAACTTGCAACCAATTGTTGCACACATTTATAAATAATGTTGACACAGAATGACAAAGTGCTAATAGAAATAATAAACCAAGCGTTTCAAATTAAATCAATTAAAGTGCAGCCAAACAAAGAATTCCTTCGATTGGCATTCGGCAAGCAGCTCGATGATCGGTAGCTGCTTGAGCAGCAGAGCATCAGGGGCAGGGGTAGGGGCAGAGGCAGAGTAGTTGATGTCAGAGATAAATGCAAGATATCAGAGAGACGACTTGCGCACACAGTCAAAGATTGGCAGTTGGAGTCTGGGACAAACGCAAACGACATTTAATTGACAGTCACAATTTATGCAAACGGCTGCAAAAAATACACATAAATAACAACAACAAAAAAGATAAATGAAACAGAAATAAAGTAAATATAATAAACAAACAAGTGCAGCCGCAATTGCGACTGTGAAGCGTGGAAATTGCTTTGACATGAGGCAAGCAAATCAAGAACAAGAAAAAAATCCAAGCAAGCAAATCAAGCTGAACGCGCTTAATGTATGCATAGAATTTGTGGCGATTTGTTGGATAAGATCTAATGGCCATATGAGATGAGGTAAATAACGATCTTCTAGCAATATGTAAGTTGCAGAAGGAATGACGAAATTTAAATAAATGATAAAATTATTTACAGCGAATGGAATATGTGAAATATTATAAATATACATGTAAGAAATAAATATATAAATATAAATATATATATCAAGACTAAATAAAATTAATTGTAAATCTTATATCGCGAAATATTTTATAATATATATCATAAAATATAAACAACAAAAAATAAAATATATCAAAAGTTTGTTGCGTGCCCTAACTGAAACATTTCGGATGATGAGAGCATATTAAATATATTATATATATTTATAAAAAACTTTAAATATATTATCTATAAAATAAATACTGCTCATGCAAACCTTTTGCCTGTAGTTGAAATCTTCTCTCTGGGAATAAAGTAAAGTACGACCAAGCTTCGCTTGTTCAATTCCATTGTAGAGTCAGAGCGGCCTGAATTTATAATTCACAAAATATAAATTCCACTAATTCCAAAATTGATTTTTTTTTATAATTCACTCAAATGTCCCAACTAAATTGTTATTATTATTAGTAATAAAATTAGTTTTACCCTTAAAATTAAAAAATCATACTATTTATTTAATTAACTCATACATATTATTTTTATAAATAATAAATAAATAAAATAAAAATAAATAATAATAATAAATAATAAGTATACCAAGTAAAAAAAGATAATAGAGTAATACAATTAATTCTTAAGCAAGAATAAGAATTATTGTAAATATCACGTAGCGGTTTCTTGTAATACTAGATCTCCTTTTATCATATTTTATGTTCAGCAGTCATTTAGAATTCAATCAACATTTTGATCATTAGCAACTTTATTAACCACATCCAATCCATTAAGATTCTCGAGACTTACCATTAAATTTAGTAAATGTTTAAGCTTAGACTATAATACCTTCTGCTAAATGCCACTTTAATGATAATCACTTTTGTGATGTGGCAAACTGTAAATACCAAATGAATATGTACGCACACACATACCCACACATTCATTCTTTATTCATTGCTTTTTTTGTTTTCTTTATTCATTTTCCTTGCAGATCTTCAATCGATTCGACGGCTCTTGGAACATGATGCCAGCGGCTCGGTTTGCCCCTCGTGCCGCATTTCCTTCGATAAGGGCAAGCGACGGAAACTGATCGACACCTGCGGACACGAACGCTGTTATTCCTGTATGTTCCGCAACGATCAGTGCCCCATGTGCATGAACAGTTCGCTGAAAGGTGAGTAGTGGTAGTAGTGGTAGTAGTTGTAGCAGTAGTAGCCAGTGTCTGTCTCTGTCTCTTTCTTTGTCTCCGTCTTGTCGTATCTTATGGACATGCCATATAAGGCGGACAAATATGTGCAACAACAGCCGAACCCTCGACAGCTCTGACTGCAAGGTGTTGTGTCGAGTGTTTTTTTTTATGCTGTTGCTGCACTCTTATCTCGGAATTCGCCTTTTAAGAGTATATATGTTTTATTTTTTTATGATATCCTTTCAATTTGTACACCAAATACTTGAAAACAAAAATTTAGGTGTAAACACTTTGAAAATTACAGCAATTATTGATTCCACGGAATTTAACACAGGCCGACATACAATTTTAATGGCTTTTAGCCTGATTAAAATAATTTTAATGTGCTCTGACTAAAATGTATTTTTTATGCAAATGCAAGTCAAGTCAAGTCAATTAAAAATGTACAGTTCGGATGCTAAAAATATATTTAACTACTCATCATCTTCATTTGGCTCGGTTTCATTTTGTACTTGTCATGTATCGATGCTTCAGTTGATTGCCAAGTACTCATTCAGTGGACTACTCAAAGCCCTACAACTCGTTCGAACTGTATCACTTAATTAGCTATGCTAATAAGCTGAAGCCAGTTTGCTGCTTAGGGTTCGGTTAGCGCAGACACACGTTGTACACTACACCTACTATATTCCCATTAGCATAAATAAAGTGAAGACGACAACGTAGCTCTGCCAGCTCATAAATTCACACGGACACGAAAGTGTCCAATGGGCAGCTAGCCAATAAATTCAGCGACAAGTTGGGCACAGTGCGCACAGTGGAGCAGAGCATTAACTAAAAACGGGCATAACTTTCAATTTTTCATGGGCAGTGGAGCAACGGTAAGTTGCGCTCTGCTCGAGTACTTTCTGAAGTTAACCGACTGGCCCCATGTAAGCCTACTTTGCATGCCAAGTCACACACTCAGCGCACAGGGCACACACAACACACACAGTTGGCATATGAATTGAACAACAAACGTTGCGACTGGGAATAACAAATGTAAATGTACTTCTGGTTATAGGCATACATAATAATATACATATGTACATATATAAAATAGGTATTATAAGCTGCTGCCGTACAGAGGCACTACAGAGCGTGCGATCGATCAATCCTCTGATCAAGCTGGAGTACCTATAGAATAGGTATTTATTTTGGCACGCCTTATTTATTTCGATTTGCATATTGTCAAGTGTCCAGTGAGCACTTGCTATAGTCATAAATATAACTAGATCAGGCTGATCTATTATCGGGTATATAAAATGAAACGACGTTCACTCGCAGTTTTGATCGTTGATCTCTATTTTTATACCCTGAACCCATTGAAAATGGGAAATCGATAAATTGATATTGTTTTTTCAGCCTAAGCTGAACACTATTAAACATAGAGACTTCAGATTTACTGTGTATATGCAATTTACGAATATACACATTTTGTAATTTACAGAGTTGGGATACCACGCCCCTTTCGCCACCAATTTGAAAAAAAAACGAGTATCAATTACTAGAGACTTGTGCTTTGGAGTGTACACACATTTACACATTATTATTACATTCTGAAAGTTTCATTAAGATTGTACGTCTACAAACGAAATTATATAATATTTATTATTGAGTGATATAGCATTCAGCTTTTGTCAGGCAGCTGCCTAGGGGAAATCCCCTGGGCGGGTAAATCCCCTGGGCGGGTAAATCCCCTGGGCGGGGAAATCCCTGGGCGGGGAAATCCCCTGGTCGGGGAAATCCCTGGGCGGGGAAATCCCTGGGCGGGGAATCCCCTGGGCGAGGAAATCCCCTGGAAGGGGATGTACCCATTGAGTGATGTAGCAGTCAGCTTTTGTCAGGCAGCTGCCCAGGGGAAATCCCCTGGAATAATCGATAAATTGATATTGTTTTTTCAGCCTAAGTTGAACACTATTAAACATAGAGACTTCAGATTTACTGTGTATATGCAATTTACGAATATACACATTTTGTAATTTACAGATTTGGGATACCACGCCCCTTTCGCCACCAATTTGAAAAAGAACGAGTATCAATTACTAGAGACTTGTGCTTTGGAGTGTACACACATTTACACATTATTATGATATTCTGAAAGTTTCATTAAGATTGTACGTCTACAAACGAAATTATATAATATTTATTATTGAGTGATATAGCATTCAGCTTTTGTCAGGCAGCTGCCTAGGGGAAATCCCCTGGGCGGGTAAATCCCCTGTATCAATTAATAGAGACTTGTGCTTTGGAGTGTACACACATTTACACATTATTATGATATTCTGAAAGTTTCATTAAAATTGTACGTCCACAAACGAAATTATATAACATATATTATTGAGTGATATAGCATTCAGCTTTTGTCAGGCAGCTGCCTAGGGGAAATCCCCTGGGCGGGGAAATCCCTGGGCGGGTAAATCCCCTGGGCGGGTAAATCCCCTGTTCGGGTAAATCCCCTGGGCGGGGAAATCCCTGGGCGGGGAAATCCCCTGCGCGTAGAAATCCCCTGGAAGGAAATGTACCCATTGAGTGATGTAGCATTCAGCTTTTGTCAGGCAGCTGCCCAGGGGAAATCCCCTAGGAGGAGATGTACCAATTGAGCCCAAGCGCAGTCGCTGCTCGACCAGCATCGACTAGAGCCTTCTTACTTGTTCATAT
>JAWNOM010000198.1:0-16430 GCA_035045965.1 Drosophila aldrichi
CAAAAAACATATATATTAAAGAGAAATCATTTAAAAAACAAGTAAGAAAGCTCTAGTCGAGACTGCCCGACTAAGAAATCCCCTGAACCATTCTGAGAATTGATATTTCAATACACCTCCGCGTTTTTTTTGCTTACAAAAGAAACACACACACACATACATATGTACATAGGCACATATAGGCACGCACGCATAAACACGCATAAGCTGCAGTGTGGGCTTCTCATGGAAACTTAATTGTTTAATAACTTTTTTGTGGACGTACGTTCTTCATGAAACTTTTAGATTGTGATTATATCATTACTATGCGTGTATATGCCGAAGCTCAAGTCTCTAGTATTTGAAATACGCCTTTTACAAAAGTGAGGGTGAGGGGGTGGATATAGGGGCGAGGGGTGAATTATAACAAAAACTGAAATTTTATAAAGTGCATATGAGTCTACATTTAAAATTTGGAGAATTTTAGCTAAAAGATGTAGGAGATATAATTTTATAACTGGCTTTCGATAAGGTTTTTCATCGATAAAAAAATAATCGGACGAGTTATCGATCTTCTGTGATAAACTTGATATGCGCGCGCTATATACGGACATTTTAAAAAAGTTGAGGTCTCTAGCTATTGTAGATTCGGAAATCGACGCGTTCATACATACGGACAGACGGACAGACGGACAGACGGACAGACGGACATGGCTAAATCGATTCAGTTTGTCGCCCTGATCAAGAATATATATACTTTGTGGGGTCTGCCACGCCTCCTTCTCCCTGTTACATACTTTTAACAAAACCATTATACCCTGATTTCCCATTTTCAATGGGTTCAGGGTATAAATATATGAATAAACAAACAGTTTATCAAAATACAGACAAAAATATATATAGACATAAAACTTAATAAAAATTAGTTTAACACAGACAAAAACACGAAATCGAATATAAAAATTTCATAAAAATAGTTTATTTGATAAAAATTTTGAAAAACAACAAAGAACAAAATATTTAAACCAAAAACTATAAAATAAAGGAACATAAAAAATGGCAACATCAAAATATATTCCATGGAGTAAACAAAAATAACAAAAAATAAAAAAATCATATAAAAAATAAAAACACTATTAATATATATTATATATAATAAAAATGGAATAAAAACACAGTTTCACTTAAAATAAATTGAACAAAAACCTAATATAATTTTAAATTTTTTTACAAATATACGTAAGTTTTATAGTTATTAAATGTACACAAAAAAAAAATCAATTTCCATATTTACGAAAAATAAATGAATGCAAAATTAAACAACAAATTTGCTTAACAGATTTAAAAAAGTATAATTCGCCTATAACCAACAAATTTATGCAATTTCAAAAAAGTAAATAAGAAAATTGCCAACAAAAATGTGCATAAAATTAAAAATAAATAATTGTATTTCAACATATTCCCGGGAACAAAAAATAAAAATAAATAAAACAATAAAAAGGAATTATCAAATAAATTCTATTCGTTTAAAGGTTTTTTTATCGCTCCCATCCTTAATGCTATTTGCTTTATAGCATACCAATACAGTTGCACTTAAAAGAAAAAAAAATGTCAAACGAACTGCTTTTTGCTTTTGTCGGTTGTTTTGATGATGAACAAAAGCAGCAACAACAACAACAACAACAGCACAGATTACCACCACAATCACAAATGCAATGTTGCAATTTTTGCACACACACACACACACATACACACACATGCATGTGCAACACATTTGACATATCATTTTCCATTACATCTCACATTCAGCTGCATTTTACACTTTACTTTTATATTTATATAAATTGTTTTATTTCATTTTTAATTTGTTGTGCACAAATTGTATATGAAATTTATCTATATACACATATACATATACATATATATATTTAAAATAAATGTATAAAAAAAAACAACAACAGACAGACAGAGACAGGCATTTTGTTTATATAGCATTAAACTGTGAAAGGAACCACAAAGCAAATGCAAAAATTGGCATAAAAAATTAACAATTAAATTGTTCGCATCTCAATGACAATGACAGACAACCGAATACGCTTTAAACAATAGCGAAAAAAGTACTACAACAAAAGATTATTATAATGAAAGTAAAGAAATTATTGAGTACGTAAGTTGATTGATAGATTCCAAGTCGAAAATCTAAAACGATTTAGTATATCTGGTACTTCTTGGCCTTTACTTTTGCTAGACACATGAATCTTAAAGGAATATAGTGTTGTAAAACGGTAAAAAAAAGTAAATAAATCTCAATTGTTTTCATAAATTTCAGATTAAGACGAATTTCCTCGGTTAAGACTTTTCTTAAGCTATGGAATACCATGTCAAACTTGAATTACAGCTCAACTGTATATATATATATTGAAAATCTCATCAACATTCCTCTTCACACACTCTCTCACATTCACACATTCCCTCACAGACAATCCCAGAATCGTTCCCGTCAATTTCTTATAAGTTTCCCTTCAACACTTGAGCTCGAAGCCAGCTCGATTTCCGCCGGAAAGGAAAGAGTGTTGGTCAACTGGTCAATTTGCAATTTAGACCAGCACATTGCACAGTGTTGACAGCTGCCAATCAACAGTGTTAATTACATTCGATGCCACAAACTGTAGCTAAAATTGTAGACAACTCGGAGCAATGAGAGTGCAGCTGAGCAATGCAGACCGAATAAAGAGTTGTCCGACCTCTGACCGCAGCAATGAAAGGTGGTTAGCCACACACACACACACCCACGCACACACACATTAGCATGGGAGTTCAGCAGCACAAATACAAATATATCCATATATCTGCATGTCTAGGTAGAGTAAGGCTTGGACATCATTATCGCAGCTGTTGATGGCCATAAAACATGGGCACAAAAACCCGAAAATTGCGAAAAATTTTGTGTGTGTGTGTGCAAACAGTAAATTGAAATTTGAGGTGAACGTGCAGTGTTGGTAAGCGAATGTTTTCCTTTTTTTCTACTTTTTTTCAGCTCCTGTGCATGTAATTGAAAATGTGGCTAGCAGGAAAACTGAGCGCCTCAATCACAAATGACAAGAGTTGCCAAGTGCTGCGGCATTTATGATTTAACAGCTCGATAAAGCCACAATCGAGAAGGAGAATGCAATAGAGAGAGAGAGGGAGGGAGAGAGCTGTTCCAATTTATACGGCCTGCATTTATAGCTAAGCCGTAAGCATTCAATTTGTCTTAATATCTGTGCAAATTGCATGTCATAAGTTCGATTGCCAGAAACTGCAGCCAAAAAAAAAAAAAAAACGAAGCGAGCAAAAAAAAACAAGAAATTGGAATCTGAAACAATGGCAGATCGAAAAATCATGAAATTGAGCGCCTGTCGTCCTGCCGCCGTCCTCCCCCCGCAGCAGCAGCAGGACAATCAATTTTATGGCAAGAGCCGAAAAAGCAACAAGGACAAACAGCCAGCGGAGAGAGAGAGAGAGAGAGAGAGCGCGTTATGAGCATCAAATAAACATAAAGCCACGCTCGTTGCCCGATTTAGGTTTATGGGTCGCACAGTCAACATCAACTAGTCACGAGCTTTAGTGCAAGCCCATATCTATTGATATACTCGTTACTGGACACTCTTTTGCTGCCAGCTATCCCCTCAATTCTCTTTTTGCTTTTGCTCAATTTTGCTCATTCAATACGCATGCAGCCAAATGAGAAGTGGGCATATTGGTTTTAGAGTGTCATAGATATTGAATTGGGAGTGCATATATACCTATAGAGGTGGTGAATCAGTAGATTCATCACTCTGCATCTCCTCAAAGAGTTTCCATTTCGCCTCAAACGAACGAGTATTAGGCAGTCGATTATATACCATTCCATAGCCTTCTTACTTGGTTTTCTTTTTCGATTTTGGTGCTGCTGACACGTGGCCGCCATTTTCAATTTATGGCGCACTATTTGGACATGGATTTACTTTTGGGGCCTGTCAACGAGCGAACGCGAACGCCGCTTCATGCATTACGGTAAATAAATCAAATCAAATCAAATGAATTCTGATTTGTGTGTGTGTCAGTGTGTGTGTGTGTGTGTGATAGAGAGGAAACTGTCACTAAAAATAAGAAACATAAATGTAATTTCCTGCAAGTGCTTTTAATGTAGGCCAAACAAAATGTGAGATTTATGTGCGCTGCCATTGGCTTGCGGTGTCAATGAAATCACCTTTTCATTTGGATTAATCTATTTCTATCTGTTTTGGACTATAAATCATTTCCGCTCCTTGAACCTGTGTCAATTGGAACTGAATGTGGTTTGAATAAAATAAGCTAATCATAGCATTCAATTGCGATCAATGCATTAGAAGCACAAAAATATGATGGAATCGAACAAAAAAAAAGAAGCAAAAAAAAAAAAAAAGTAACTTTGATTAATTTATTCATATCAATATCAATATTCTATAGCTGTAGTCATAGAAAACTTAACTTCACGGATTTCATAATTTTAGCTGCGTGAGCTTAATACAACGGAAATGAAGTTCTTTGAACTCTGCTTAAGCCAAGTATTAGAATCTGTTTAATCTTAAGAGCACACATAGCACATGGGTTAATTAAATAGGCTGGCAAGGATTTTAGTTCACAATCTCTTAACAGTTAAAGCTTACGAGCACTTTTGAAAGGAGATTAGATGATAAAAATGCAGTAAATCTTTCAAAATCTAACTCTTAATTCATATAATACAACAAAGGCTTCTTATCGATTTTTATCGATTTTTGTCGATTTTTTGTTTACCGATTTTTACCGATTTTTTGAAAAGTCTATTGTAAATTGCATGCCAATTTCATACAACGCTCAACGCAACCGGCTTTTATAGCTATCATATATTGAGTAAAGCTCGGTATAGGTGGATTGACTTATAAAATGAGAAAATCTATCGATAAACTAATAGAAAATTCAAGATATTCTTGACTTGCATGGGTATATGAGTATATGATGATTAATCAGAGCGACTAATAAATACTTCAGCTTACTTCTTTTGATAACAAATACATATGTATAAAGCATAAACATTTCTCCAACTGCCTGTTAGCCACATTAATAGCTCGCAGCTGTAATTGGGCTATCAATGTCTATGTAGAGTCGAAACTTACATGATTTTAATGCAATGCTCAAAAGACCTTCTTTTTTTGCGGACAAAATATTTCAAGCTGTGCAAAGTGAATTATACAAAAAAGTGGTATGGGTGTGCGTGAGTGTGCGTGTGTGTGTGTGTGTGTGTGTGTCTGCGTATGAATGAGCGAGTGTTATGCACACTCGTATGCCAACTCTGGCAATCACTAACCGCCGACTCATTTATGAATCCAATTGGTCAACACAAGCGCTGGAAGCTGAGGCATGCAACAGCAGGCAACAGACAGATAGACGGACAGACGGACTGACTGACAGCCAGGCAACGAGGCAGAGCAGCCCAGGCCAGGCCAGACCAGGCAGTCAGGCAGTCAGGCAATGTGCTTCATGAATAAACCATGAGCGTTAACGCCAGTTAGCAAAAACAACAGCAGGCAGGCAGGCAGGCAGGCAGTCGTGGCAGTTGTGGCAGCCGGGCGGGCAACAAAAACTGAGCCAGGCTGTGTAGCCTTGCAACGATGAGGCAGCCAGGCAGCCAGTCGGCAGAGCCTACGCTCTGTGCCACGCCTTTGGGCACTTGCAAGTGCTTAGCATATTTTGCACCGATGGCGTTTGTGGCACGTAATGGCCACAGTTGCACAGTTGCACAGTCGCTGTCTCTCTGTGTGCATGTCTATATGTGTGTGTGGCACTAAAAGTCTTAATTATTTCAAAAGGTAACTGTGCCACAATGCGCATACGCCATGTGCGCCAAGGTCCGAGCGCAAATGTTCACTGGGCCTTAAACATTCGTTTAAATGTTGCAAGATGCATGTGGCAAGTGCAGCATGTTGCTAGCTATCAAACGATTGCACGCATGACTGCCATTACACACACACACACACACACACACACACACACACACACACACACACACACACATATACACATATAGTTTAGTATATGTTACATAAACTAATTTGAAGCATATCTAAGAGGGGCAAGTGGCAAGCGCTGAGAGTTGCATGCAACTTTAAGCAGTTGCAGCTGCAGCTTATCAGTTTTAGCCAGGCAAGCGCAAAAGTAAACAGTTTGTGCATACAAAAACTGAATTTCGCCCGCTGCTTATCCGCCTGCCACATGCCACATGCCACATGCCACATGCCACATGCACGCATTGCATTCTTGAGTTGAAATCTCAGCTTTTATTATTTTTGAACACAAATTAAAATTAAATTGGACAATCGACAATCGACTCGCTGCAACAACAATGACGAAGTCAAAGTCAAAGTGGAAGTGGAAGTGGAAGTGGGAGGGGAAGCTGAAGGGAAACAGCTGGAGCGCTTTGTTGCTTTTGCTGTACTCCAACTTTTGGCAAACAGTTTTAAGCGTAATGCCTCAACACTCATACGCCGCGTGGGCCGCCACTCGTAACTGCTGCCAGCAAATACACAAATGCGGCCAATTTTCAAGTCTCGGGCTCCATTCACTGTGCCACGTGCTGAACAAGGAGAAAACAGGGCTGGCAAAAAAAATAAAATAAAAATCAAAACAAAACAACTTTCGTTTTACACAAAAAGTGAAGGACTTGCAGATACCCTGTCAATTGAGCAGAGCTAGACAAGCGAACTCTTTTCCACTCACATATATACCCGGAAATACCCTGTAAACCAAATCAATCAATCACAAAAAAACAAGAATACCCCTTAAGTTGTTCTTGTTGCTTGTTACCTCCAGCATCTGAGAGCCAGCACGACCCCTTTCATTCACATTCAATTATTACAGGGTATGGCAGAAAAAAACTTGATCGTTAGCAGGAAATTTCTGGCAAAAACTTCTGCTGCTGCCAACTTTTGCCCGAGTCTTTTTATGCGCCGTTATAGTTTATCGTTAAAAAGTTGAGCCAGCGTCTCTCTAAAAATAAACCAGAACAAAACCCGAAAACAATTTGACTGGCGGCTTGACGAATCTGTAATACGCTAGGTCTTCACGAAATTTCAACATCCAAATTTTCTAAGCTGACTCTAGAGAGCAATCAAATAGTACTTAGTTAGGTAAAAGAATTACTAAGGTTAACAAAGAGGGTTTATACAACATGCTTAACATAATGATATAGGGGTAAAAAAAAAGAGATTAATATTTAAGTAGATCCTACTTAGGTCCGATCTTAAAGAAGTCAAATAGAAGTCAGTACCCTATATATATCTCCATCTAAGCTTCATAGCCCAACAATGATGTACTAAACCACAAAGAACTTCGATGTTACCTCTGATCAAGGTATTGCCAAGCTCAAATATATTATTTTCCCTTACACCTCTAACACATTTCATTCCCATTCCATTAACTCTCTAGCTCTACGCCTTTCTGTGTCACATATTTCGCTCAAGAACCAATATACCTTCACTCGCCTTCGCTAACAGAAATATAAGTTGTATTGGGATTTACGCAATAGCCGCTTCAACTCTTGCAAGCCACGCCCCTTTGCTCCACTTTGCTCTCCGGCTCGCAGGTGAGTAGCCAATACTTGTACTTTTTGAAAAGCTGATGATGACGTGGCTGATCGCCCTCAGCCCCCCAAAAGCCGCCCACTAACTATATTTAAGGTTTATTTTTGGTAAACCAAAGAGCACATAAAAAAAAAAGAAAGATGAAAAGAATTTTGTATACTGAATGCAGTTTCCATTGCGAGTAGTGCTGAAGTGTTAATAATGCACTTTTAGCAAGAGCTCAAAAACTTCTTGTTGAGTGGGAAGCAAGACTTTAGATATACATATATATATGTATGTGTGTATGTATAGGTAAACTGTAAACTAGTTGGTAAGCCTAGTCGACCTGTAGTCGACCTTGATGGCGGAACGTTGTTGTGCATTAATTTCGCATAGATTGAAGATTGAAGCACCTACTAACTGAGTGCGTGTGCAATTTATAAGAACGTGCCTCACACACACACGCACACGCACACTCACGCACACTCACGCACACACTCACACCTACAGACAATCAGCAGCGTGTGTATGCTCAAGCTATCATTCATTCTAACCATTTGCAATGCTCTCTCTCAGTCTGTGCCAACTTTTTGCTTCAGTGCTGCAGCAGCACACACACATACACACACACACGTACACACCTTGGCATTTATCTGTGCCAGGAAAACGTTTAATTAAGTCACTTGAATGCGCAGCCAGTTGCTGTGGCATTTATTCTCAATGATGTTGCTAATGCTGATGACGATGATGGCGTCTGCCACCAAAAATGGGCCAAGTGTGTCTCATCTATACCACACACACACACATGCATACACTCACACACATATACACTCTCCCCCTTGTTTACTCTGTTACCTGGGCGACTTTATCAAGCATGTCAACTGCTTACAACTTCTACGCACAAATATTTCAAAGTGCGCATTGTGATTTTTTTTTTATTACATTAAGTATTATTTGAGGTGTGCGTGTGTGTGTGTGCGTGTGTGTCTGCTCTATTCATTTAGATGAAGCATAAAATCGTTTGGAGTGGCTCATATAAAGCTGACTTAGACAAGGAACATTCTATCAACATTTTACTGAGAGCTCAATTTCAGGGCTTAAAGGTTTTTCAATATAGAAATAATAGTAAGAAAAGGTTAAGAGCGCCTGAGGAGAGCACCCCACAAAAAAAAACTATTAATCTAGCCAATTTATAACGCTCTATATAAAAATTACATTATTAAAAGCTTTGAATGGCTTTTAAGGGTTTAGCCATTTTTATATAGTTTCATCTTCTGAATGGAGTTAAGTCTTAGCAAATCTATTATCAAAGTGAGCAATATGTTTATTATAGATTATTTTGGTTTGAATTCTTGATAGCCAAAGGAAAATATATGGTCATTTAACTAGATAAAGTAAATAATATGTGCATTAAAATAATTGAATAATTTTATTTTATTTATTTATATTAGTAGGAATACTGCAGATGGGATCTGGGTAAAAGATTTTCTTAACTGGGACGGTCTTGTTCTTGTTCTTTTTCTCTCCCCTCTTTCTCTATCTGTCTCTCTCTCTCTCTCTCTCTTTCATTTTTAAGAAAGATACGCCTACAAATTATATTTGATCTCTTATTTTATTTCTAACTATTTTATTTCTATCAATCTTAAATACTTCTATCTATCTAACTTCTATCCTCTATCGTCTATCTAACATCTTCGACTGCCTTGCACACTCTATATTCGATCTGAAGTCTTCTATCTTCAGTCGTCTAACCTCCTTCCTAGAATTTGCATTGCAATTGAAAATTTCTAGGTATACCCAAATTTTAATTTAACCAAAAATTGTTATTTTCCCTACCACAATATAATTATTTCACTAAATTTATATACAGCTATGCATGTTTTAAGCTAAATGAAAATAAAGTTCCTTTGTTTTCTGCAGCTCAACTAATGAGAATTTCTATGCTGCAGCTGCAATGCAGTTCTCTGCGCCTTTATCTAATCAGCGCAAGTGATATATTGTGTGTGTGTGTGTGTGTTATAATGAATATAAGTGAGTTTAAGTTTATTATATATTATTTAAAGTACATTTGCTATGACCTGCTAACCACAAAAAGACAAGGCAACCACAGAGAATCACAGAAGTAAAATGCTTTTTGCGGTACAATGCATAACAAAATATACATACATATAGACATATATGTATATGTGTATGTATACATGTTGTTGTTGTTAGTCTTGTTGCTCCTAAAGTCATGGTTGTTGCTGAGGTTTAACATTATTTATGCTAGAGACCGATAATTCCCATGATTAATGCGCAACTAGCAGTTTGCACTGTTTGCAATTAGTGCAGGCAAATGTTTAGTTAAGCAAGCTGTGACTGTATGCATGTGTGTGCGTGTGTGTGTGTGTGCGTGTGCATGTGGTGTACTCTGTGTGTGTGCATGTTTGCTTTATTTATTTTTTGCTATGCGCCATTTATTTACAGCGTCTGCTTGAATTCAACGCACACTCAAATATGCTTAAGCCAACAACAGTGCGGTCCATGCAAATATAAACACCAAGCCAACAACACACACACACACACACACACACATACACAGACACAGCCGTACACAAGCTCATTATGTTTAGATACTGTTACATAATTAAACAACAACTGACATTTGAGTAAATATAAACAAACACGTGAGTTGTGGGGGCACTCGACTGTAGTTGGGGTTAGATTGAGTGCTCAAAAAAAAAAAAAAAAAAGGCAAGAGTAGGAGAAGATGTATACAAATGAAACCCATCTAATTGAGTGACTAGCAAATGCTCTGTTAACCAGTGCGACTACATGTATGTAGTATGAAATAACAAATGGAACTGAGATAATCGGATTAGCAAAACATATATATCGTATACTTGAATATTCTATATTCATATGATAGTTCTATCGATTCATGAGGCTTTTATATTACAAAGTTTCAAGATACCCAAGAGCTATTTATGCTAATATATATAGATATGGCAGCTACTCAGCAAAGCATAGCACATAGTTATAACTTTTATCGATAACATTTATTATCGGTTGTGAAAAAAATAACATATACTAAAAGATATCAGAGTTATATATACATAAACTATTATTCTACTATTAATCTAAACTTTCCAATAATATTATATCGATCCAAAATTGTTATCGATTTCAAAAGTAATTAGTTTCACTATTGACAAAACTTTATATAAGCACAACTATACAGCACATCAAATACAATCAATTATATATTATAATATAATATTATAATATAAGATACCTTTAGTCGCTTAGCTGTTAATAAAAACCTGGTATATCGATGTTAATTTTGATCGAATTTGAATAATGTGCAAAATTAATAAAGTTCAATGTAATCAAAGTGAATTTAAGATCAAAGCAGCTCAGTTATAATGTTATATGCCTCATGAATTCCGACTTGGATGGATTGGATACCAAGGTATATAAAATTGCCAGAAAAAGAGGAATGGCTGGAACAAATTAGCTGAAATTTGTTCACTTATATGTGTATAAAGTAGGGCGAACGATGGGGTTGATGATGATGGATTAATGTTAGTTACATCATGTACTATGGCAGTTATGTTAAGTAGCTCTAAAGAGGTTTTCTGTCTTACCCAACCATGCCCTAGACAGAACAAGCAACAATATTAAATAGCTCTACTTCAAGCATGTGTCAACTAGCCTCTACCTTCCTCTGAGTCTACCAACCTCTCTCTAGCTCTCTCCCACCTAACCGCTGCACATTTCAATAATTTGGTTTTCATTCAATTAAATGATTTAAACCACTTGCAATTATGGCCAAAAAATAGCCACTTTTCACCATAAAACAGAACTTTTAGAGTTACGCCAGAAAACAATAAAAAGAAAAGCCGCAACATAATGCGTTGGGCGCCAGTAAATCGGTTAAAACAATTAGATTTGCATTTGCACACAATTAAATAGGCTTTTGCGCCCCTTTGGGCCCGGCCCGGCCCGACCCGCTGTGCTTTAAAGTGTTTAATGAATTCACTTTGAGAGCGAGTGAGAGAGAGACAGAGAGGGACTGAAAAAAAAAATGGAAAAGTAAAACACAACACGAGACTAAAGCCAAAAATAGCAACGGGGGCGTGCCAGAGCCAACAAGTCAATTTGTCAATTTAAAACAAACTACAACAGCAACAAGAACAACAACAACAACAACAACTTGACATGTAAGAGCGCGCCTGCAATAAAGTGCACGACTAGAAAATACCCTGAAATGTAAGATGAATTGAAGATGCAGAAGTGAGATGAATTATTCTTGATTTCCTGTATGGTAAATTGAAGCAACAACAACAAAAGAATAAGTTTGGGCAAGTGGAACGACTAGTAAATACCCTGAGATATATTGAACTTCTTTTAGAGGAAATAAAAGTAATTTAATGTGTAGACTATAGAGGAACAACAATGGAATATATATAAATATTATTACACTATAGACTAAATATTTGACAAGTCCAGCTTTTGAAGTTACAGAGATGAAAGCATAAATGTAGACAAACAGACAGATATGAGTATACATACATATACGAATAACTTGAAGGGCTTATAGGGCACGCCTGGCATGTAAACAATATACCCCATTCTGCCCATATTGCAACACGAGTTCAGGGTATATAAAAAACTGAAAGGAAAACAGGCATCGACAACAGCGACATGCTGTGTGAGAGCTGTGCACAAAAATGCGAGGTGTAAAGAAAAACAATATATATCAATATACAAGAATATATATATATACATATACATATATACATACAGTTATATATACATATATGTGTATGTGTGTGTGTGGGAAATGTGCGATGGCAGCACGCTGAGCTTATAAATCTGAGTGAGTCAGTCAGTGTGAGTCAGTGTATGTGTGTGAGGTCACAATGTGCAATATTCAATGTGCCAAAAGCCGCACACAAACAACAATCAAGCAGAGAGAGAGAGAGAGAGAGAGAGAGAGGAAGGGAGAGAGAGACAAGGATGGTGGGGTCAGGCAACAGGCAATGGCGACATTCAGTCAGCCATGGCAGAGTCCTCGTTACTCGTTGCTCGGAGTTGAGTTTCGAGTGGGGCGCGCGCGCTTCCGTTGAAAACAAAATCAAAGTTAAGCACTCAATTTTCAATTAAGCTCACAAAATGCACACGAACGCACCACACACACACATACACTCACCCACAGCAGCCAAGCGCCTTATTCAACCAACGCTGAGCTATCAAAAAAAAAAAAAAAAAAAAAATTGGTATAAAGAGAAGAAAAAAAAAGGGAAAGTGAAAATAAAATGGTTTGGTGTCAATGAAACACTCACGTACCAGCAAACCATGCGCACCACCAGACGCAAGCACCCGCCCCACCCTCCTCCAGCTGAAGCAACACAAACAGAGCCGAGCCTGGCCCTTAGGCTGGGTCTATCAAACGCGGATATATCAAGTCTGTGATGTCATTAGAGAACACTTGATGTGATAGGAGCATGCAAGACGAGTAAGAAATACAACTAAGAAGATAAACTGGATAATAACGAAGAGACTACCGAATACCCTGTTATGTGTGTGTGACAGAGAGAGAGAGAGATGCGGAGGGTGATCGAAAGAAAGTGAAAAGGGCGAGGGAAAGATCGAGAGAGGGAGACGGGTAGAGATAGGAAAAGAACGAAAGAAAGATAGCGTCAGATGCAGAAAGAGACAGACAGAGAGAGGCATACAGAGAGGGATACGGAGCCAGATAGAGAGAGGAGCAGGTAAAAAAAGACATAGAGAGAAAGAAAGACAGAGGTCAGAGAGAGAGGTCAGAGGACAGAAAGTCAGTCAGAAGTAGAGAGAAAAGAAGATACAGAGAGAGAGAGAGAGAGAGAGAGAGAGTGAACGCGCCACAGAAACACAGACACCAGAGAGAAAGAGAGAGAGAGATATAATTTTTAGCGATAGATTGAAGACCTTCTTAATAATATTATATTGATAAAGAAATTATATATGCGAAAAAAAAATGAATGCAGCCAAATGAATAAATATTTTCTTTAGAATATTATGTCAATGTAAAAATGATATAAATATAACTAATGCCCACAACTTTAGCCAGTGCTTCGTCAACATTAGGCAGGTGTTTAGCTTACATGTGCTGTGGCTTGTCTCCTGCCAATATGAAAAAACTTTGTCAGAAATCCTTATCAAATTTTAGGCCGAAGCGGAATTGGTCAGTCCCCAGTGTCCCTGACTGAAGAAGGTAAATAAGGAATCGAAGAGCCAGCTGAACAAACGCAGAAAAAGTAATTTTTAAAAGTGCCTAATAAATAAATTAGGCAAATTTTATATATGCATATAGATATATTTATTTGTTATTTGACAGATAATGACAAGTTAAGCTGAATTGAGAAGTTAGAAAGTTCTCTCTAACAAGTGTGAATAACATAAAATATTATTATTCTACTTTCAAATATGTTGGAATATTTAATGCAGCTAATAAATTCGTTAAGAACTGAACTAAAAATATATATTAAAATAATTTTTATGCTTAAACTATTTTTCTACCAACCAAGAACTTTGCTTTATGCTCTTAATGTTATTTTTATCAATTGTAATGCAAAAACAAACTCAACTAAACTCATTAGCCAGCTAAGAATAGCATCAAACGTAATCGAATGTTTAATAAACGTTTAAGTAATTCTTTGAAATTTCTGGCTAAATTCTTAACAACTCTGGAAATTAGTTGAGAAACTCCTGATAATTCGCATTGTAGAAGAAATGAGTTTGATGCTAAAAATAAAATGAAAATAAATAATTATAGGTGCTTTTGCATATCAGATCAAAGTGCGTATTTCTTATAAGGCGCTGACTTTTTGCCAAGGGTTGCGCATACCTCATTTCCTGGAAATCAAAAAATCACCTGCCACACATACGCACACACGAACCAACACACACGAAGGCCGAGGCAGAGGCAGTGGCAGAGGCGGGGCAGAGGTGAAGGCATCGCAGTCATTGAAATGCTCAAGGCACTTTGTATTAAATTCACTTTGCTTGTCACCTGCCAGTGCCTGTCTGCCGCACCTGCCCACCCACTGCTACTGGCATGCCACACCCCTTTACTCTCTCTCTCTCTCTCTCTCTTTCTGGCCCCTTTTTTCGTGTTGTCCTGCTGCTGTCTGCCACAGCGGCCAAGTTACCTTTTAGTGTCTGAGTCTGGCCAAGCGCATGACACAGCACAGATCCCGCCAAGGATATTTTTATCAGCTAACTCCCTAGCACACACTCTCTCTCTCTCACTCTCTCTCACTCTCTCTTGCTCTGTCTATCTTTATAGCTGTTGTATGAAGTAGCTTCTTGATTTCCTTCGTTATGCGGCTTCAGCTGCTTGCTGTTATCGTTACACTGTGTGCTGCTGTGTGTGTGTGTGTGTGTGTGTGTGTGTGTGTGTTTCTTTCAATACGCACTTTTACTTTATAGCAAGACGCTGGCCCCTCTATATTAAGTGGCAGTCAAGCCGTCAATGTAATTTCCTTGACTTTCTAATTACGCGCGATACATACACACACACACACACACGCACACGCACACAGATGTAACTGAATGTCACTGCGCTTGATAGCAACTGCCATTTAGCCAGTCGATTAGCTGCAGAAGTAAAACCTTTAATGTTTAATCTGTGCTGCATGTTTTGTCAGTTATCGTTAACCAGCTAAGAAAACAACAGCAAATTGTTGCGCCCCCCCCCCCCCCCACACACACACTGACTGCTAAAAGTCACCTGCCCAGAAGAAGAAGAAGAACCTCAACACAAACGCCATCAGCAGCAATCATCGAGCGCGACGTGAATAGTTCAGAAACAGCAGCACTTCAGCAGCTCGTTCAGCTCGAGGGCGATTATTCAAAATGGTTGGCAATGCGGCCTCGAAGACAATCACATGAATGAGAAAAAAAAGAGAGAAAATAAAACACCCACACAAGTATATTTAGCTTCCCAGCAGTCAGGCATGTCATATGGGGCGTATACGCAACGCGCCTGTTTACTTGGCGAGGCGTGCAACAAAAATACAAAATAAATACTAGCAAAAATATACAACAAAAATACTACAAATAACGAGCAAACTTTAGTCAAAAGCTGTTAAATTTCCAAGGAAATTTAATTTATATACATTTTATTTTTTTTGTTTTATTTATCTGTCTATAAAAATAAATTTTATTTGCGGTTTAAGGTGTAAAAGCTAAACAAGTAGCTGACAGTATATGTATGTATATATGTAAGTGGCATGTGGCATGTGGCGCGTGGCGTGTATGTGTGCGTGTGTGTGTGTGATGTGAAGACATGCTCTAACAAACATCCTGGCTACTTAGAGCCAGTTTCAACTAACGCAATTGCCTGTCTGTAACTTAAGACGCATTTTAAGCATGCTCTACCCCTCACTCTCTCTCTCTCTCTCTCTCTCTCTCTCTCTCTCTCTCTCTCTCTATCTGTCTATCGACATCTGTATCTATATCCATGTCTATTTAAACTGTGTGTATCTTATTAATTGAAATCTTATCGTTCTGTAACATGGCCAGCAGCGTGAAGCGCTTGCGGTAAATAGCTTCATTTATGGCTTAGAGAAGCATTGCTAGAAATTCGATTCATGAAATTGGCCAATAAAAATATCTATTTCATTGGGGGGGTGAAAACGTTTTACAACACTTACTTAAAAAAGAAAAAAAATAAATAAAAATATGAGACGGATCTCTCAGTGTGAGTGATAAAGACAAGAAAAATATTGCAGTATCCCCAAAGTGCTAAAAAGTAGACGTGAAAAGAGATGGATAAATATACATATATAAATATATCCGTGAATATGTATGTATGAAAGCTATGAA
>JAWNOM010000199.1:0-200000 GCA_035045965.1 Drosophila aldrichi
CTTTGGCATAGATGTTCCTTACATCGAGTCTTGTAGCAGTCAGCTTTTGTCAGGCAGCTGCCTTAACTCAAGTTACTATGTACAGATACAGATACAGATACAGATACAGATACAGATACAGATACAGTTACAGATACAGATACAGATACAGATACAGATACAGATACAGATACAGATACAGATACAGATACAGATACAGATACAGATACAGATACAGATACAGATACAGATACAGATACAGATACAGATACAGTTACAGATACAGATACAGATACAGATACAGATACAGATACAGATACAGATACAGATACAGATACAGATACAGATACAGATACAGATACAGATACAGATACAGATACAGATACAGATACAGATACAGATACAGATACAGATACAGATACAGATACAGATACAGATACAGATACAGATACAGATACAGATACAGATACAGATACAGATACAGATACAGATACAGATACAGATACAGATACAGATACAGATACAGATACAGATACAGATACAGATACAGATACAGATACAGATACAGATACAGATACAGATACAGATACAGATACAGATACAGATACAGATACAGATACAGATACAGATACAGATACAGATACAGATACAGATACAGATACAGATACAGATACAGATACAGATACAGATACAGATACAGATACAGATACAGATACAGATACAGATACAGATACAGATACAGATACAGATACAGATACAGATACAGATACAGATACAGATACAGATACAGATACAGATACAGATACAGATACAGATACAGATACAGATACAGATACAGATACAGATACAGATACAGATACAGATACAGATACAGATACAGATACAGATACAGATACAGATACAGATACAGATACAGATACAGATACAGATACAGATACAGATACAGATACAGATACAGATACAGATACAGATACAGATACAGATACAGATACAGATACAGATACAGATACAGATACAGATACAGATACAGATACAGATACAGATACAGATACAGATACAGATACAGATACAGATACAGATACAGATACAGATACAGATACAGATACAGATACAGATACAGATACAGATACAGATACAGATACAGATACAGATACAGATACAGATACAGATACAGATACAGATACAGATACAGATACAGATACAGATACAGATACAGATACAGATACAGATATATTTAGCGTAATGATGAAGCTTCTCGTAATCAGCTTAACGGCTCAAAAAATTCTTCATTTGCGTGTTGAGCGCATAGTTGCTATTCATTTGTTGTAGGAATGCGATTTATGTATACAAGAATGTTAATGGAATGCTGAATTCATCTCATTATAATGTGTTCGGGCAGTTGGAAAGTTCACAGCCGTATAAACTACATACACTACATATTCAGTTAAACAATCAGCACGACCTGCCAATTGAGCTGTTCGGCGCATTAACGAACATCAGCATTTAAATTGCAAATTGCACGCGTAGACAGAGAAATGCGTGATTGGTAATCCTCCAAGCTGGGCCTGATCCGTACGGTCGCCTTTGGCAGCTGTTGTCCCTACGTGTAGCGGCCCACGTGTGCATTAAATGTATTTTAAAACAATAATACATTATACTCTACATATTGATGATATTTTAATGGAATACATGCATGTATTATTAAGCGGAAACTAGAAGAGATATGGTATGCTTAGCCTGTATCGAGACAGGGAATATTTCCTGAGAGAACTCTATAAAATGAGTAACTTGACTGGCTAGAAATAGGCTAAAAATCAGAGGGAAATATAGTCACGGAATATAAAAATATATTTAATAATGTTTTAATAATAATTTAATAAAGGTATTTGATCTTTATCATCAAAAAGTTAAAGTTACTATGTTATATACATATATTTTAAAGCTCACATATATTATTATTATTTTTAATAATTTTCATAATATTGCCCCCAAGTTAACTCCACCGAATGCCCTTGCAAATGCCTTGCCAAATAGCAAATATCCATTGGCAGAGTATGAAAAGAAAATTTCATGGCCATTAATGTGCGATATTTGGTTTGATGGGTTGCGTTTTTATTATTATGTATGAATGTGTGTACACATACACATGTGTATGTATGTATGGATGTGTGTATCAGCCAATGCTCATAAGTGCAATAAAAATGCAAAAGAGAATTCGAATTGATTACGCGCAGACACATATGCACACACACACACACCCACACATATACACATATACACTGTAGAAAAATGACAAAAAATTATTCATTAACACATGCGTAAAACGCAGAAGAACATTGCCATAAATAAATAATTGATGAATTGCAGATGAATTTTCATATTTTATGATGTTTAAGTAGTGGGGCCGCGGCCCCCTCATACTCGCACGGGTAGCCGTGCGAAGTGGGCGGTGCTTTCACCGCAACCAGCTGTGCGATAATATTATGTTAAAATATACAATTTCGATTCAGATATTCTGTTTTTTTTTTTTTTACGATTCGTGCCAGGCAACCAGGCAACCAGGCAGCGCTAGGCCACAATCTTTCGCTACTTTGTCGTACAACGGTGCGTATGAAAATTGATTGTTGCTTTATTTATGGGGCTCGCGTTCGCAAAGTAGACATAAAAAATTAACGCAAACATAAAATGCAATCATGCAGCCCAGTTGGGTCTGGCAGCGAACGCATTTGTCGCGTTTGTCGGCTCAACATTTGTCCATTTGCTTGATTTGCTTTTACGTGCGCCGGGAGACAGGCCACGAACGGATGTAGTCGGACCCCTCGGCCGGCCCACGTGGCGCTGTCTCGCGTTGGCCCGGCAATAAAATGCGCCAAGCTCTGGCTCTGGCACTAACGAGCGCCGATTTTACGATCCCATTGGCCACCATCATCGAGCCTTGGCCACGGCTCTCTGCACATCTGTTTGCTGTCTATTCGGCCGCTCCCCAATGTGCATGCACAGCGAACGCTTAATGATTTGTTATGTGCTTTTTTATGCCTCTTAAGTGCATTGTGTGTGCCACTAAAAAAAAAAAAAAATGTCAGCCAAATGTGTTGCTTTGCCCGCTAAAGCCGGCCGTGCACCGGACAGCTGATTGAATAAAGATTGTGGGCACAAACTTATGAAACGATTTTAATTAATGAACGGCTTTAGCCAGCCTCGACACTTAATTGTTGCTTCAAGTTCAGACCACTTGATGCAAGTTTTTGATTTAGCAGCTAACACTAATTTACAGCTGCAATTGAAATGCCACAATTGCCGGAGCGTGCAAAATATGTAATTAAACTTAATGAGTGTGAAATGCTCAAATACTTCACATTCCCAACAACAACAACAACAATAAGAACAACAAGTTAATTCAGAAAATTACAGAGCTGCTGCTGCAAATGCTGTCAAGCAAATCAGCTCATTCATTTGTCAATAAAACGACAATGGGCCGTCTCGAGTGCACTGCCAGCAGGGCACTGACAGCCGGGCCAAAAACAAAGGCACGGACAGACAATCGGCTCCCCTCTCTGGCTTCACCCCCGGCGAACCTTAACATAATTGCTTTCGAATTGTTATAGACTCTCTGGACTTGGTTTGTTGATAAGGACTCAAAGCGAACACTTCACGTTGCACTGAACACTGAATGCTCTAGCAGCTGCTTAATTTTGCATTTATTGCTGGGAATATTTATTTGAGCTGCTATAACTAATTTTATATTACAGATATCTAGATCTCTAAGAATTTATCCAAGCTTGATTTAACTTTTTAGAATTTTCGGATAAGAATTCATGGAATTTTCATTTTATGTTTATTTTAATTTAAATATAAACATATATTTTTAATTATTTTTTCATAAAATCAAATCATTTATATAATATATAATAATATATGTATATATGGTAACATCATTTTATTTTGTATTTTAATTTAAATGTAAACATACAATAATTAAAATCAAATCATTTATATAATATAAAATAATATATTTAACTGGTAGCATAATTAATTAATTATTATTTTTTTTTTTTTGTTTAAGCATACATATATGTGGTTCATTATTTTAATAAAATCAAATCTTTCATATAATATATAATAATATATTTATTATACAAATGTATTTTTTTTTTAAATTTTAACATACATATATGTGTTTTATTATTTTAATAAAATTAAATCATTTAATTTTTAATTACCGATTCCGCATTTCAGTAACAAAGAAAACTAATTTTCTATAATTTTATCTTAAAGTATTTTAAAAAATTTTAAAAGAAACTTTTAAGAACTACTATTTGCTAGTTATCGATAATAGATCTATTCGATTATCGATTCACCCACCTCTTTTCCACCTGGTTGCCTAAATCAATCGGTATTCGCTTTGTTTTCAAGCAGCGAGTGCTTTAGAGAGCATTTGCATTATTAAAATTAAAACGAAACGAAAGAGCATGAAAGAGGGGGAGTTTCAAGCCGGCAAGCGCTCATTTTAATTATGCTAAGCTTAGTTGGTTATTAAATTTTTGACAAAATGTGCATAATGAAAATGCATTTCGTTATTTTTGATGCCGTCTGCCTCTGTCGAGCTCTCCCTGGTTGTTTGGTTCACGTATTTAATATGAGCTCTTATGTATGTGTGTGCGTGTGTGCGTGTGTTTGTTGAACTTTGTTGCGCCTCGTCGCTGATATTGTTTTGGTGTGTGCGATTTGAACTCTAAAACGATTATGAGTGTTGTTGTTGTTGTTGTTATTGTTGTTCATATGGCAGCGCTAAGTGCATTTGGCATTGCTCTGCCCCCAATAAATGTTAGTTTTGCAATGCACACACACACACACACATACACATGCAGCACATCATTTGACGGCGGCATATTGTTAAAGCTTTATGATAGTTAACTATTCAATATTTTCATTTGCGTCTAACCATAACAGTTACTACGCGCAGTACAACAATACATGTCCTAAAGCTAAATTTCAAACAGAAATCAGTTCTTATTTTTATAATAAATAGATGCTGTTAAACAAGTTGAGTAAATATGAAGAAGTTAGTCTGATTTAAGAGGTATTTATTTTTAATTTTAAATATATTAAATACGCTAAACATAATAATAATAGTCATCTATATACATATATATATTACTTACTTAAGTTCCATCAATTCCTTTGCTCATCAAGTCATAGTAGCAGCATTTACAGGGTAGCTCTCAGTCAATTCTCCAACATTTCTCCGCTCGTCATTGTTATGTTTTCTCTAATATTTTGTGAAATGTATTATTTTACCAACCATCCATCCATCCATCCATCCATCCCATCCATCTACCCATCCACCTGCCCAGCCATCCGCTGTTGTTTTGTATAAACAATTTGCACATGATTTTATAAAATTTTATCTGCACGTTGCGTTTGGTTGAGTACAAAGGAATTATGCAGTATATTGTTTCGGTCATATCAAATAATATTTGTGCCGATGAGTTTTGAACAATATTTGGTGTACATTAACCTTTTGGGGCTTAGAAGTTTTTAATTATTGCTGCTCTCTGGCATAATGTTACAAATTCGCTAACAAATTTGATAATTTTGAATAATGAAAGGGCGCTGTGAGTGCAGCGTGTATATGCGGTATGTGGTATGCTATGAGGACCTCTTTAATTCTATTAATAATTTATGGAATAAAATTATAAATAAAATAGCATAAATACAGCCATAACTCGTATTCATTGAAGTACATGAATTAAATTTTAATAAGCGTCTGCTAGGATAAGGCTAAGACTCGCTCAAGAGCAATTTCACATACTTTTTCGACTACTTTCAAGCCATTATAAATACCGTTTTAAATTTAATTATGTAAGAAATTTCTTTCGACTAGAAGGGCTCAACGAAACCTCAATTTGGGAACAATTGCTACTGAGATAAAAAGGTAAAATAAAGGCAAATTTTAATAGAAAAACTTATGGATATTCTTCTTCTTTCATTCTTTCTTTTTATCTCTGTCTGTCTTACTTTTTTCCTTTGTCTCGGTCTCAGTCTCATCTTGTTTCCATGTGAGAAATACATGCCTACTGTCTATCTCCCTTTGTATAATCGTATTATCATCAAGCATATGCTTAAAGCAAACGCTCTTTAAAGTGCACTATAAAAAGTGAGATCCGTTTAACGGTATAACAACTAGCTGTACTTTCCATTCGCTAATCTAAATTGATGTCCCTCACTCACAACGGCCACAATCGGAATTTTATCATTCAATTAAAAAAAAAGAAAACGCATGCATACGAAATGTGTGAAATGAAAGCGGAAAATTTTCACACTATCCCTACGCTCTTCACACACTCCATGCCATGGCTAAACAAGTGAAAATGCTTTAGCCGGAAAATGCTCGACATGCTGTTATCCTGTGTACTACAGGAAAAAGAAATCAAGTTTATAAACATGTTGTTTTTTTGTAATGCATGTAAAGTTTATGCAAAAACAACGTAAGAATTTTCCATTTAAATGCAATGCAAAATTCCTTTCTTATGTTTAATAAGTTTAATGAATCTCTATTTGATTCATTTGCAGAGCTACGTCATTTTATATCTTACATACATAGCATACTCTCTCTCTCTGAACATTTGGCTAGAGAACAGGGTATTGAAATAGGAAAAGAGATACGCATTGGTGAAACAATTTGCGCGCCGCCGACGAAATAATGAAGTGTTTAGTTGATTATCTCAACGCATGGGCCGAACGAAATGGTAGAGCTGTACGAATCCGCAATTCCAATTGCAAAAGCCCATTTACGTAATGGGCACCCAAGTCGAATGCAATCAGACAACGTTGGGTTTGTTTTTTCGGGCAGATAGACAGACAGAACAGTATCAGCCTACAGTACAGTCTATGCTGTCTATAATGCGCAAATAAACAGTCAACAACTTGGCCATAAAAACTCTTAAAATTACCTCAAGTCTGTTCTGGCAGTCCGGGTTATTCGGGTTGGCTGTGCCACGCATTGCTTATTGAGCGCCTTTTTGTGTTGAGTAGTGCCTACTTTTAGGCGCAACGCAATTGCAATTGATAACCCAAACTGCGTGTGTGTTGGTGTGTGTGTGTGTTCCATGTTTCGTGCAGTATTCACATATTTCAACTACAAATCAAACAGACGCCAGCTAAAAGGTAGGGGGGCGTGTGCGTGGGCGTAGGCACAGTTCCCAGTTGCAGGTGCATTTGATTTGCAAGTTTGTTTGCTCGATGGCTTAATTAAATTTGATTAGATGTGTTTAGCGTTTGCTTGTCGGCAATTAGTTACTTTCCCATGGAAATTGATGGGCATATTGAGCTAAGTGGCTAATTGATTGATGACTGGCACTAAGGCAGACAGACAGACAGAGTCGGTAGTGCATTGCATTGCCTAATTGCATTTCAAGTACAGTCAGCAATCGCAATGTAAACTGTTGCGTTGACTTGAGGTAGAACAAGTTGTATTTGGCTTTCAGCTGCGCAGACTTTTGTGCTTTTGCCGGCACGCAGATTCCCGCCAACAACAACAACAACAACAACAACAGCGTCCATCAGATTGGCAGCGCCTGCATAATGCATATAGAAACAACCTTGGTCCGAAATGCCCCAGAAGAAGAACTGTGCATTGTTTGCAAAGAATAACTTTGCTTTTGCCCCCTCCCCGCGGGGTGCTGGCGCAGCATTGGCCTGGGACGCTTGTAAAGTGCCAAAGTTTGGACTGCGCGCATGAAATTTTTACTTTACTTGTGTACTGTAGTAAATTTTGTACTTTTCTTCCATTTTGTGTGTTCTTTTCTTTTTTTTTTTCTTCTCCCTGATGATAACCTGCAGTGGGTATTATAAAATTAGCACAATGTTTGTCAATATGCTAATTTATATTTTTAATTCAGCTAATTGTAAATGTTTCTTAGAATATTCTAAATATTTTAATGCTCATTAATTAAATAATAGATGAATAAATTATAAATAATAATTATGTAAATGTTTCTCAGAATATTCTAAATATTTTAATATTCAATAAGTAAATAATAAATAAATAAATTATACATCATTTGAATACTCATTAATTATAACGATCTAGGGATCAGAGATATTGCAGATAAATTTTTAGCGAGTCTGATGATAAATTGTCGATGGTCTCAAGAGTAAAACCAAACTGAAGAGAATATTTAGATGTACAGTAGAATCCGGTTATAACGACTCCGCTTAAAGCGTCCAACCGGTTATGTCGACGAAAAATCTGGTCCCCAGACAAACATTTCTGACAAACATTTCTATAACGACGCAAAAACGACGGTCCCTTGAGTGTCGCTATAACCGGATTCTACTGTAGTAAGAATTTGTTGTTTGATAAATTAGCAGGAAGAGCTGATCACATTTCTTAAATAAGTTATGTTATGAGTCTATGATCTTCAGTCCTTCACAGCATTATATGATAATACCACACATCATCTTCATACACAGCATTAGTTAAGAGAATCTACTTTTATTTAAAAGAAAAAAAAAAAAAAAAAAAACGGTGCTCAGGCCTTTACTGCTAAGCCCTGAGATCAAGGGCTCTGTCTCTGTCTCTGATAAATATTTACGTCCGCTTCAGAGAGGGTATTTCAGAGTGAGCGTTCCAGAATGCAGCTGTTCTATTATATTTTTCTTTGTTTTCATTCTCCCCCTCGACATACTCCCAGAGCACTTCAGCCCTTGGCGCGTGCTCATTTCGAGTAGTTGAAATTATTTTATAGTATAAAACTTTAGTTTTTTAAACTTTGCCTCATTCGCTAGCTTACTCGCTCGCCCTCTCTCACTCTCTTTCGCTCTCTCTTACTCTCTGGCTTGCTGCTGTTCTGTTGTTTTGCTGCTGGGCTTCACGGCAGCGCCTCGTTCTCTTCTCTTTTTTTTGCTCTTGTTGTATTTTAGCATATTTATATTTTAATAAGCATTCTTGCAGCTGCGCTCCGCCGCCTGTTTCAATGCTGCGAGTAATTTTACTGCAATTTCTGACAGTTTTAGAAAATCATGGTGAGCAGAAGTTATGAACCCATGAATGCGTCTGTCAGTTGCAACTGGCAGCGGAGCATGCGAATGGCTGGCAACGGGGCAACGGGGCGTATGATTGTTATTAATTTCGCATTATATAGAAATAAGCAGGCGCTGGTTTTTTGCAATAAGCAATAAGTGTCAGCCCAAATGATATTTAGTGTCAGCCTCGAACTGAGTGGAAAAACGGCTCTGAGCATACTCAACGTGCCAGATGGCAAGCAGCACTCCGCCGGATATTGTAATAAATGTTTAAGGGCACGCATAGCTGGAGCATAATTTTCCAAAGAGGTAAATTATGCACTTAACAGAGATAATCGGAGCTTAGCGTCATTAACTTTTCATTATATTGCAAATATGTTGTTTTTTTTTTTTCTAATTCGTTAAGCAACGCTCAAAGCAATTCAATTTGCCAGCGCATTGTTCTGCTGAAAATGCAATTAAAACGATGTCTATATAAATATTTAAGCTAAAGTCGTATAATGACAAAAGCGTCAGAAGCAGCAACGATGATTCAATTTCGTTGATGCATAGCTTATTGTTCTGTTTGCCACAATTGTTAACCGTTTACACTTCAATACATTGTGGCTAGCAGCTGTATATGTGTGTGTGTGTCGGCGATTGTTTATGGCTTATGTGTGCGTTAGCATTGTATGACATTGTGTTTTTGTAACAAAATATAATCATAAACGTAATTTAATCGCGCCAAACCGCGTCTGTCACGTACTTGCCAACAACAACCGCACACCCACACACATGTAGACACACACACACACACGCACACATTACGGACAGCGGCGCTAACATTGTTGGCAACGTTGACAGCAGAAACTGTTATAATAATTCAATAGACAGCCATGCCCCAATAATATAGTAAATTCGTTGCGAATCGTTGCGACCTGCCAAATCTATTGATCACCTGCGTGTGTGAGTGTGTGTGCGGGTGTGCGGGTGTGAAGAAATTGATTTTGTTATCCAAGCACGTCACACACACACACACAACTATTGTCTATTGAATTAAATTGTTTTCATTACAAATGGCAGCCAAAATGAAATTTGTGCGCCAGCCGCAATCCGAACAGCCAAGAAAAAAACAAGTAAGAAAACTCTAGTCGAGAGTGCTCGACTAGATACTACCCTGAACCAAACTAATAAATATTCACATTTAGTGTGGTTAAAATTTCAATTTTTGAAACAATTAAAAAAAAATTAAACAATAATTCCGCCCGATCTGGGGTTCGAACCCGAGACCTCTCGATTGAGTGGCGCGCTGCTATTCACTACGCCACTTCACTTACTTACAGTTTGATGGCAAAACAGTAATACATTCACTGCTGCAGCGCCATCTAGCGAATCTAAACTAAACTAATTGTTTCTTTGAATGGATGTGTGCACACTTATAGAAAAACTGTTGTGGCTGAATAGTAAGCTCATTTAAATAAATATATGTATAAATATTTTGAAAAAAATTAAAAAAAAAGAAAATAAACATAAATTAACTCCGACCGCTCTGAGGTTTGAACCCGAGACCTCATGATCAAATGACGCGCCGCTAGCATCTGTACTGGCATCTGATTTGAACTTGAATGTTTGTATTCGATAAAAACATAACGGGGTAATTTATCGAATTCTAGTGATAAACTCGACATCCGCGCTGTATATACGGTCATTTTAAAAAAAAATTCAAGTCTCTAGCTATCATAGGTTCGGAAATCGACGCGTTCAAACATACGGACAGACGGACAGACGGACAGACGGACAGACGGACAGACGGACAGACAGACAGACGGACAGGGCTAAATCAACTTATCTCGTCGCCCTGATCAAGAATATATATACTTTGTGGGGTCTGCCACGCCTCCTTCTGCCTGTTACATACATTTTAACAAAACCATTATACCCTGATTTCCCATTTTCAATGGGTTCAGGGTATAATAAAGAGGCAGCCAAAAAAATGTCTGACGATGTGATTTGTTAATTTCCGAAGAAATGCAGAAATTTGTTAAAAGATCTCGGAAGCTATTTAAGGTAGAACTAAACACCGAAGCAAAGCCTAACTAAATTCTAAGTTAATAATTCATATTTTTGTGAAATAAAATGGTAAGAAATCTTTATTAAAATACGTAATTCTTCATTCAATTCTTTTGGGTAAGCAATACAGTTGTTATTAAAGAAGGTTTTATATGCTGCTGCTTTACTTTTTTGTTTTTCTTTTTTTTATAAAAAATAAATATAAATATATACATATATATATATATATATATATATATATATATATATATATATATATATATATATATATATATATATATATATATATATAAAAACTGGAAATATTTGTCAGAGATAATTACCATTAAAATAATTAAATAATAATAAAATCATTAATATATGTTTAGCTTAATATTACATACATATGATATAATATTACATTTTTTTTTTTTATTCATTTTATATTATATACATATATTAATATATGCATCATTTAATTTAATATGTAGTCTAGAAGAAGCTGAATGCAAATTTCTGCAATTTCCATTGTCATTTGTGCTGATTTATTGTCTCAAGAAAACGTCTTTTGTGGCTCTAATCATCGAACTTTGTCACACATGAGTTAGTTGAGCAAGTTGTCTGCCATTTTTATACCCTGAACCCATTGAAAATGGGAATTCAGGGTATAATGGTTTTGTTGAAATGTATGTAACAGGCAAAAGGAGGTGTGGCAGACCCCAAAAAGTATATATACTCTTGATTAGGGGACGAGTTGAGTCGATTTAGTACAATACCACTGTCTATTTCTTCTAGGTATTTCCTCTACGTATTTCGAAGTATTTCCGCTAAGTATTTCCTCTACGTATTTCCTCTACGTAGTTCCTCTACGTCTTTAATGCTGAGCTGATCGATCACACACTCTGCTTCACTTTACTGCGCTGACCCCCAGCAGACGACTGAAGAAATGCTGCAGCTGCTGCCCTTTATATAGCGCAACTTTTACTCAAGCACTGTCTCTGTCTCTCAAAGGTTGAGCCCAACAGCAGGTAGCGCTCGTTGCAGTCGAGCTTCAAGTGACCAATTGGAGCGCTCTCTGCTGCTGTTAACATTCTAGTTTTATTTTACCTAAATACAAATACGAAATGAGAGCTGCTGCGCATACACATAGACCACTTTAATGATCTTCTGCACTTCTTCTCTCACTGCTTTTACTTTTACTAAAGTACGGTCTCTCTTAAATGTTGAGCCCATGCCTGTTTAAGCGTGCGTGCCTATGTGTGTTTGCGCGTGTGTGTGTTTCTTTTGTAAGCAGAAAGACGCGAAAAATTATTGAAATATCAGTTCTCCGAAAGGTTCAGGGGATTTCCTAGTCGAGCAGTCTCGACTAGAGCTTTCTTACTTGTTGTGGCTGGGAAGGTGGGGGTGGGGTGATGGAGCCGTGCCTTAAGTTCGAGATGAGCGTAAAACGCAACATCAGCGAAGCTTCAAGTTGTCGCCCAGACATGTTGTCAGGAACTTTTGGCTGCTAAGGTTGATGGCTGAGCGGATGACCCCAGTCACGTGTGGGGCAAAATCAAAACGATTTGTGGCTGTGGCTGCTGCGTTTACACCGGGTGCGTTTGAATCTTTTGTTTGTTGGCGCGTGTGGAACGTCGTGAATGCGCGTAAATTACGGCTGACAAGTGACGTCTACGGCAGCGGCAATGCCTGATTGATGTGCTTGCCTATGCAGCGAGTGCAACTTTTGCTAAGGGCTCCACTACTCCAAAATTGGAGCGCTGCACGCATGACAGCTGCCATGTGCCCATGTGGGATAGCTCGAGCTCGGGTTCGGTCTCGGGCTGGCTGTAAACCACAGCAGATGCAGTTTCTCCACAGACATGTGTGCGTTGTCAAGCCGTGCCATGGGTTGCGTTTATCCCTGTCACCTTTTAGTTTTCGGCGTTGACAAGCGCATACAGTTGACAGGGCTTCCGCTTTACGGCAAGTGCATTTATCTCGGCTGGCACAGGACGGCGGCGGTGGCCCACAGCGACTGCCTTTTGAATAACTTGCCATATTAGCGTTTCCGTTTTCGTATCCTTTCGGCTCAGTTCAGTTGAGTTAGCCCCGGCCCCGGCTCAGCTCGGCCCAGGGCTCCTCTGTGGGTATTTGACAAAAGGATTTGCCTCTGATTTAGCAACTGGCCTAAATTTCACACCACACGCCCAGTGAACGCCTCTGACGGACAGCGCGACAAGGACTCGCTGCCTGCTTGGCAAATGTCTGTGTGCGACAGGATTAGCACACACACACACACACACATATGCCGTCCCATTATGCTGCCCCCGCTATGTCTCTCTCTGTCTCACTCTTGCTCTGATCCGCTGCAAATTAGCTGCCTAATTGTTTGCCAAAGCCGCAACTTTGGGACGCTTCTTAGCGAGCGGAACTCGCGCTCTGCTGCCCTGTCGCACAGCCGCACAGCCGCTTGCCAAATGACAGTTGAATAATGTGCGCTACATAAGCAATTAACGCGCCTACAGGGCTTACACACCAACACAGACGCACACATGGAATATCTTGTAGAGGCACACACACTTATCTCTCTCTGTGTCTCTGTGTGTGTGTGTGTGTGTGTGTGTGTGCGTCTACAAATTGAGTCAATAATTTGGCTCTGCCGCAGTGTTCGTTCGCTGGCACATTGTGCATAATAAATAAACGCCATGAAATACGCGACTTAACACGCAATGTGCTCGCTCTCTTTCTTCTCTATCTGCGTGTGTGTGTGTGCGTGTGTGAGTGAGTGAGTGTGTATGCGCCATATGACACCACCTTGACTCATTAATTACGCACTGGCATTTTTATTTTCATTGCATACTTTCATACAATTTATTATTACAATGCGAGAAGCCAGCTGCAGAATAAAACGACAACAACAATAACAACAACAACAAGTTCTGCTGAAATACAAATTGCCTTTTTTTTTACTCACATGCATTTGTGTGAGTTATTGACAGAAAGAGACACGCACACACACGCACATGGAATTGCGGCGAACAGGACAAGCCACAAATGAAACGTTCGCCTCGTCCTTTTCAGCTATCGCTGCTGTCAGTTGCTGCTTATTTGAATAGTTGCCGTTGCCGTTGCCTTCATCTGATTGCCGCTGGTTCTCAATTCAATTGGCTATTCAGTGCTCGGGTATCACAGCTTTAGCATTTCATTTGCACTGCCCTCAAACGACATCAAAGTTTTTTTGCTTAAAAAGAAAAAATAAAATAACTGAATGAAAGAAAAGAATTTGATGAGATTGTTAGCATACTGTTTTTAACTAAAATGAAATAGATTTTTAAAAGTTCTAAATGTGAATTTATAAATATTTTAATACACTCTCGTTAATTGAAAAACTATTACTATTATTGATAGTGGCTGAACTAAATGGATAAATGCTGCAAGCGATATTATTGATAGTCGATTTAAAGTGTCAAATGTTTAGCAAGAATGCATTTCATAGCACTTCAAGCTTTTTTTTATTAAATAAATAATAGAACAAAGTACATATTACTTTGTCTTAATAAACAAATAATAAATTAATAAATCAAATAAATTAATAAATTAATTAATTACAGATAATATACTTACTAAACGGCCCAAATTGTATTTGAAATACTAGAGGCTTGTGCTTTGCAGAAAAAGCAAAAGAACAATTAAATTCCTAAAGCCCAAACTGCAGTCCAAGAGCAGTCGCTGCGCAGTCAGCACAGCGCGTGAGTGTGTATGCGTGTAAGCATGATCGTTGTCTGCAAATATGTAAGTGACTTTCACTCACACTCTTAGAAGAAATTCAGAGAGCAGCCAATAGCATTGAGTTCGTTTTCTGCTTTGCTTGCTCTCCGTCAAAAAGTCTTTTGTGCATGTATTAGTGTGTATGCAAGTGTTGCCTTCGCTAAGCATATCAATTTGCTCACTCACTCACTCAGCTCTCGCTAAACGCTGTTCATGAAAAGAGCATCACACGAAAAGTACCCAACAGCTCAAGGCGCTCAGCAGAAAACAAAAACGAACAGAAACAAAGTCTTTGTGCGAGCTAGAGCGAGAGAGTATGAGTTTGTACGATTGACTTCGCGCACAGAGCGTAAAGAGTGAAACGATGACCGCTTGAATAAGAAAAAACAAAACAACAATTAAATTCCTAAAGCCCAAACTGCAGTCCAAGAGCAGTCGCTGCGCAGTCAGCAGAGCGCGTGAGTGTGTATGCGTGTAAGCATGATCGTTGTCTGCAAATATGTAAGTGACTTTCACTCACACTCTGAGAAGAAATTCAGAGAGCAGCCAATAGCATTGATTTCGTTTTCTGCTGTGCTTGCTCTCCGACAAAAAGTCTTTTGTGCATGTATTAGTGTGTATGCAAGTGTTGCTCTCGCCAAGCATATCAATTTGCTCACTCACTCACTCAGCTCCGCTAAACGCTATTAGTGAAAAGAGCATCACACGAAGAATACCGAACAGCTCAAGGCGCTCAGCAGAAAACAAAAACGAACAGAAACAAATTCTTTGTGCGCGCTAGAGCGAGAGAGTATGAGGTTGTACGATTGACTTTGCGCACAGAGCGTAAAGAGTGAAACGATCAGCGCTTGAATAAGAGAATTGAATAATAATTGTTTCTGGCAGCATTCAGGGCATATGCAAGTCGTGTCGTTTATTTTCGTTCTTTTCTCTTATATGAAAATAAAAATTGTATTATATTATTAATTATAATCAAAATTTTTATTTTGTTGCTCTGAACTTTAACAAAGTGAATTCCAGTATCATTAGAGCTGCAGCTGCATTAAATAAATATTCACTTTTTATATTGTATATTTTTATACCCTGAACCCATTGAAAATGGGAAATCAGGGTATAATGGTTTTGTTAAAATGTATGTAACAGGCAGAAGGAGGCGTGGCAGACCCCACAAAGTATATATATTCTTGATCAGGGTGACGAGATAAGTTGATTTAGCCCTGTCCGTCTGTCTGTCTGTCCGTCTGTCCGTCTGTCCGTCTGTCCGTCTGTCCGTCTGTCCGTCTGTCCGTATGTTTGAACGCGTCGATTTCCGAAGCTATGATAGCTAGAGACTTGAATTTTTTTTTTAAATGACCGTATATACAGCGCGGATGTCGAGTTTATCACTAGAATTCGATAAATTATCCCGTTATGTTTTTATCGAATACAAACATTCAAGTTCAAATCAGATGCCAGTACAGATGCTAGCGGCGCGTCATTTGATCATGAGGTCTCGGGTTCAAACCTCAGAGCGGTCGGAGTTAATTTATGTTTATTTTCTTTTTTCTTAATTTTTTTTTTCAAAATATTTATACATATATTTATTTAAATGAGCTTACTATTCAGCCACAACAGTTTTTCTATAAGTGTGCACACATCCATTCAAAGAAACAATTAGTTTAGTTTAAATTCGCTAGATGGCGCTGCAGCAGTGAATGTATTACTGTTTTGCCATCAAACTGTCACTAAGTGAAGTGGCGTAGTGAATAGCATCGCGCCACTCAATCGAGAGGTCTCGGGTTCGAACCCCAGATCGGGCGGAATTATTGTTTAATTTTTTTTTAATTGTTTCAAAAATTGAAATTTTAACCACACTAAATGTGAATATTTATTAGTTTGGTTCAGGGTAGTATCTAGTCGAGCACTCTCGACTAGAGTTTTCTTACTTGTTTGGGTTGATGTTTGTTGTGGTTGTTGTTGTTGTTGTAGTTGTTGCTGCTACTGCTGCAATGTGCGGTCGATTTTTTCCCAAAGAATCTGACGCACTTATCGCAAATTACTTTGGCAGTTGCAACTGCGCTGCTTTTGTATATAAATTCAACAATTTACCCATACACGTGCATGCATGCGTACATGGCATGCACATGGGATTGTAAATTACACAGACAGACAAACAAACACACACACAGAGAGAGAGACTGAGATGACTCCAGTATATCTGTGCTTGTATCGCTTCAGGCAAATGAATTGAATTTGTAGATACAGCTTCTTCTTTGGGCGCACAAAATGAGACGTCAGTGGCCAGGCAACGTGTTACAACAAAAATGTGCAAAGTTTTTGGCCAACAACATAGCGTGCAGCGTGGCGTATGTGTAATATTCCTTTGGCTCCCAAAACTTGATCAACAGCAGCAGCAGCAGACAATTTGGTCAATGCAAATGTAACAAGCTGCAACAACAGCCATTGCAACATTGTGTGGCACGTTGAACGCTGTTGCAACAATTAGCCGCATGGCTCATTAAGAGCGAGCGACAAATTTTTTAAACATGCCTTGCAGGCGTTACGATTGTCAATTAACTGTTGTTCGGGGCGTTTCAATAGTGCGCTTAATGGACGCTCGACTGCTGCTCTGCATTCTCCTGCTGGCGCAGCTCCTCCTGCTCCTCCTGCTGCTGCTGTTGCTGTTTTTGCTGGAGCACTCGCATAAGTTATTGTTGTGTGTTCGCTGGCATAAGATGTTAACGCGCACTTAATGCCACTTAAAAATATACATAAATCGTGAGTCGCCTGGCAAAAATTGTGCTGCTGTTGGGGGCAAGCGGAGAGTTGTGGCAACTGTTGCCCGGCGGTCACTTGTCCACTTACACGGCTACTTACAACGCTGCTTAAGCATATGCAGATGGCCATGTTTTCAGCCAATACCCTGAAACGGGCCGTCTGTCGACAGCAGCAGCAGCAGCGGCAGCAGCAGCAGCGACTGTGACTGCGGCACGCAATTAAGTGCATTTAATTAATTATTGTTGATAAAATAATATTTTTGCAATTTATTGTGCATTCGCTGGCTGCTGTCGGCCTGAGTGGTTCGCTGTTTTTTTTTATACCCTGAACCCATTGAAAATGGGAAATCAGGGTATAATGGTTTTGTTAAAATGTATGTAACAGGCAGAAGGAGGCGTGGCAGACCCCACAAAGTATATATATTCTTGATCAGGGCGACGAGATAAGTTGATTTAGCCCTGTCCGTCTGTCTGTCCGTCCGTCTGTCCGTCTGTCCGTCCGTCCGTCCGTCCGTCTGTCCGTATGTTTGAACGCGTCGATTTCCGAAGATACAATAGCTAGAGACTTCAACTTTTTTTTAAAATGTCCGTATATAGCACGCGCATATCGAGTTTATCACATAATTTCGATAATTTATCCGATTATTTTTTTATCGATGAAAAACCTTATCGAATGTCAATTATTAAATTATATCTCCTACATCTTTTGAGCTAGAGTCTCCAAATTTTAAACGTAGACTCATATATACTTTCTAGAATTTCGGTTTTTGTTATAATTCACCCCCCACCCCTATATCCACCCCCTCACCCTCACCTTTGTAAAATGCGTATTTCAAATACTAGAGACTTGAGATTCGCCACATACACGCATAGTAATGATATAATCACAATCTAAAAGTTTCATGAAGAACGTACGTCCACAAAAAAAGTTATTAAATAATTAAGTTTCAATGAGAAGCCCACACTGCAGCCCATGCGTGTTGATGCGTGCGTGCCTATATGTGTCTATGTATGTGTGTGTGTGTTTCTTTTGTAAGCAAAAAGACGGGTTCAGGGGATTTCGTAGTCGAGCAGTCTCGACTAGAGCTTTCTTACTTGTTTTTGTTTTTTTTTTTGTTTTATTTGTTTTTCTTTTTTACTTTTTTGGTTTATTTATGCATATGTGTGTGCATCCATAAATAACGTGAGCGAGGCCGTTTGCATGCGCTTTTGCGCTGACGTTATCAGCCCTCTGCCAGCAGTTGGCCAACGCTGCGATATCGCACGGCGCTGCCTATCGATGGCGGCAACATCGGTTGCCATGGCAGATCAATTCGAATAACAATAATTTCTTCCGGTCGAATGACAACGAACGATGCAGCCAGCGTACGATGCGCACAGATAGACATAGACAAGGCGGGACGGGAGTTGACTATAGGCAGCTGGCATTTGCATACCGGATGCGCATAAGTATACAAGGATTGACAGGATGTGCGGGCCGTGCACTCGCTCGCTTTGTTTGCTGCCATTCTGATGAGCCCCACTGCAGGCAAACGTTGCGGCCCGTGGATAATTTGTTTTGCATTCGCTTTTGTACTTATCGAATTGAAAGCAAACATTTTATTGTGAACTGATGAATGAAAAGCAAGCAAAGCTCTCTATATATTACGAAAGATTTGCAATAAAATGTTGTTAGTTAATTTGGGGCTAGCAAAAGATTTACTATGTTGCCTTAGTTAACTCTGCTTAAGAGATAATGAAGTAGAATTATAATTACTAGAATTAATGGAAAAGGTTTAGCAAAAGTGAAAATTGCATATTGAAACGGTATTATTAAGAGATTAGATATTACACGAAATTGAATTGAAAACGAAGTGCAATCTAAAGTGCATTTCAAACGTCCTTTGATAGTATTAAAGTTACTTATTCGAACTTATTCGAATTCCAAGGATCGTCTGATTCACAACATGCCATAAATGCACATACAGAAATATTTTACTTAACTAAATTTAAGCTCTTTCCAGATAGAATAGACTAGAAATTGAAGCCACACAACAATATTACAGAGTTCAACAAAATTTCATTGAAAACGCCATAATTTTATGCTTACCTCCATAGAATGTCATTTTACCTCAATTTTATCTCAATTAGACGTCATTTAGACTTTGCTATTCGTGGAAAATTTTGTTTAGCAAATATGTAAAAACTTTTAATCATTTCTAACTAGCAGCAGAATGAAATTAATGTTCTGTAAGCTCGGTTGATATTTCAACTGGCAAGTTCTATAGAATAGTTTTTCGCTGTAGCTGCGGGTTCCGAATAACATTTCTACATATATAATAAAATTTTAGAATTAAGTATTTATGAGAGGGAAATTTTTGGCAAATATAGAATTTAGCTAATGCTCACTACAGTTAGCTGTTCTTAGAGACATCAAGTTAGTCATTGCCAAAGCTAATATACTCATTTCAATTTATTCAGTTAGACTTCTTAACATTTGTTTCATAAAATGAAAAATTTTGGATATTTCGCCTTTCTTATATATACATATATGTACATCAAGTTAGTCATTGCTAAAGCTAATATATTCATTACAGTTTATTCAGTTATCTAACACTGAGTTTCATAAGTTTGTAATATTTCGCCTGCCTTCAATTCGCTTTGGCTAAATGGTTTACAAAGACAATTTGTTTATTAATATACGCTTACATAAATTATATTATATTGACTAATTTGTCAGCGCAATATTTTAATGTTCGTGCTGCTTGTGTCTCTCTCGATTAATGTTTATTATTTTTAGTTCACCTGCATAGCCGCATTCGCAGCCATTAATATAAATAATTTCAATATAATATTTTGCCGTTGCATCATAAATTATGCTTAATGTGTAGTGAGCCGCACTAAAAACCAAACCATTGTTAATAACGCTTTATTATATTGCCAATAAAATTGCGGGCCAAAACTGAACTGAACTGAACTGAATGTTATCTCATCATGATATACGAGTATGTATATAAAGTCGTGCAGTTATGTATTTAATTTATTTATTTAAATTTTTTTGTTGCTCTCGTTTTTCACTGCCCGGTTTTTTTTTAGGCGTGGCTGTTGAGTGAACTAAATCCTTTAATGTGCCATCACCTTTTATGGATGCAGCATGATTTTTTTTTTCACTCTGAAAAACTCATCACGTTCGAACTAAAAAAAAAAAAGGGGGAAAGTATTGTCAACTGTTTGATTTTTATAAATTTTCTGGGAGCTCTTTGACATATCAGCGAGCAAAAACTTTGTCGAGCACGGCTGTGGCTTAAATCACTTGCTGCTCCATAAATGGGGCACAATCAGCGCTTTCTACATGTCAAAATCACTAGCCAAAAATGCAGCAAAAATCAGCTGGCATACAATGCTGCCTCAAAAAATACTCGATAAATTTATGTGATTATTTTTATGTATTTACTTTGGCATATTTTATATACTGAAGATTTTCAATCTTTCTTTTTTTATTTTTTATTTTTTGCAGTCTGTCAGCGCTTTTTATGCAAAGTTATATGCATATGAATTTTATTAAATATATTTTGATTTTTTTTCTTTTTCTGCTGTTATTAATTCACATTTTTTTTTATTATTATATTTAATGTACTTTTAAGCAAAAAAGATATTGGCATGCTTTGTTTATCTACTCTGCTGCTGACTTGCATGGTCCATTGTGGCTTGTGGATGATTAAAATATTAAAAATAAAGTTATACAGTCGACTCTCGTTATTTCAAACCTGCGATATTTCGAACCTCTTATTAATTCAAAGTACTCACGAGTCCCCTACAAAATCTCTTTATATTTCGATCCATTTAATATTTCAAACATTCGATAATTCGTAGTATTTTAAGAGTCCCTTGAATTTCGAAATAACAAGAGTCGACTGTATTACTATACATAAGACTATGGTAGATCATAAATTAAAATAAACATTATCAGCTTATACTTTAAATATATTATTAACTGGCATTACATTAAAGATGCCTTCTTATATGTTTCTTTAAGCTCCCATTGCAATGCATTGATATGATTTCTAGTTCTAGTTCTTATATTACTTAAAGTAGACTTAAGACTTGCGCAGTCCATTTCCCTGCCCTATTGACCAATCATCGTTTAGTATTTAAATCAAACATTATGCGAAATTCGATGAGTTTACAATATTCTTCTTCTTATATTTTTCTTTAACTTCCCATTATATGCTTTCTAGTTCTAGTTCTTATATTACTTAAAGTAGACTTAAGACTTGCGCAGTCCATTTCCCTGCCCTATTGACCAATCATCGTTTAGAAAATTTGATGAGTTTCCAAATAGTGTGTTTAGCTTTAAGTAAAACTTGAAACTATTTAAGACGTTTATACATATATCCATTCGTAGTTCAGCAAGTCAAATTAGCATAGAGCCTGGGCCTGAAATAACAAGGATTAGGCGAGTACAAGAGCAACAGCCACTACTTACCCAAAAAGGGCTTATCAGAGGCAACTGCTTCGACAGCTGCCATTGCCACAGGCAAGGGCCACGGCTGCTGCTGCTGTTGCGGCAGATAATCCGGCGTACAAATCGAGCTTGGAGTTCTTCAAAAATTGTCAGCTAATAATGCAAACAATGAGAGAGCGGCAACAGTCGTCCGGGCTGAGGCGTAAATTGAGCATAATTTCAAGGGAAGGCACTTTGAGGGAGTGAGTGGGGATACTCATCTAAAGCGGCACAATTAGCGGGTTTAGTGGGGCAAACTTTGCGGCCAGGCCATAAATTGGCGGCCACAATGCCTGCAGGCGTCCAGATAGAGAGCGGCAAATGTCAGCTGTCAGTTGTTGTCCTGTCTGTTGTACTTGCTATTATTGTTGTTGTTGTTGTTGGCATTGTCCTTGCTGTTGCCATTTTGTGGTTACGCCTGGTCGAGCCAGGCAGCTGATTTCGTTTCGTTTGCCGTTGTTTTCATTCCGCTTGATGTCGCTTGCCAGGCATATTTCTTTAATGAATTTAATCGCGCGTAATAAACCGTCGCAGGCTCAATATACAAGGCTCTTATAGATGCTCCATACACACACACACACACACACACATACATACGCAGAGGCGTATTCAGAGCAACTACTGTTGCTCTGGTCCGTTGGCCGCTTATATTGTTTGCTTAAAGTCTTTGTGGCCGTTTGACGTTGATAAGCATTCTGATTTATTGACAAACAAACTGTATGCCCATGTATCTCTGTGTATGTGTGCGTGTGTGTGTGTGCGAGCGCTCGTGGCATTTATTTAAATTTATATATTTATTTATGGCCATTGACAATACAAACACAGCATTGCTGCTCCATCTCTCTCTCTCTCTCTCTCTTTCTGTATATATAGTATATGCATATAGATGGACACGCGGACGGACATTGTTTCGCTCTGATGTTGCGCTTTAAACACACTTTTCAGCTACGACTTTTTGTATGCATTGACTCGTCTGCACTTCCTGGCGTATTCAATAATTTAAACTTCCTGCATAAACCGGAAATGACAAATAAAATGCTGTGTCATACACGTGTGCACTGCGAAAAATAGCTAACGAATAAATTTCGTAAATTTCGTTTGCCATCGCCAAATGCAATTGAAATTAAATTTTAGAACCGTGAGAGAGAGACTTATTTTTTTTTTAAGTGCATCAATTGCATCAATGAGAGGGTTTTAGAGACCGAACTGTGAATCACTCTCTTGGAGATCTGCATGGGAATATTTAAGTGAACAATAATTATATATATTCTATATATATATATTCTATGTGTTATATTCTGCAGTAGAACTCTTCATTATACCCTGAACCCATTGAAAATGGGAAATCTGGGTATAATGGTTTTGTTGAAATATATGTAACAGGCAGAAGGAGGCGTGGCAGACCCCATAAAGTATATGTATTCCTGACCAGGGTGACGAGCTGAGTCGATTTAGCACAATTCGTCTGTCTGTTTCTTCTAAGTATTAGAATAAGTATTTCCGCTAAGTATTTCCTCTTTCTTCTATGTATTTCCCCTACTTAATACGTAATTCCTTTACGTAGTTCCTCTACGTCTTTAATGCTCAGCTGATCGATCATTTTACTGCGCTGACCCCCAGCAGACGACTGAAGAAATGCTGCAGTTGCTGCCCTTTATATACGGCAACTTTTACTCACACACTCAGCCGCTCTCAAATGTTGATCTCAGCTGCAGGTAGGAATAGTTTTAGTCTAGCATTAAGCGACCAATGGGAACACTCTCTGCTGCTGTAAACTTCTGAGTTGCTAATGGGAACACTCTCTACTGCTGTAAGCTTCTGAGTGGCTAATGGGAACACTCTCTGCTGCTGTACACATTCTAGCTTCGTTTTACCTAAATACAAATACAAAATGAGAGCTGCTGCATACACATAGACAACTTTAATGATCTTCTGCACTTCTTCTCTCCTTGCTTATTTTACTTTTACTCAAGCACTGTCTCTCTCAAAGGTTGAGCCCGACTGCAGGTAAAGCTCGTTGCAGTCGAGTTTCAAGTGAACAATGGGAACGCTCTCTGCTGCTGTGAGTATTCTAGCTTTGTTTTACCTAAACACACACATCTTAATGATATAATCACAATATAATCATGAAGAATGTACAACCAAAAGCAAATTTATGAAACAATTAATCCCATGGTAAGCCCACAATTAGGCCCATGCCTGTTTATACATGCGTGGCTATGTATGTGTGTTAGCGTGTGTGTGTGTTTCTTTTGTAAGCAGAAAGACGCGAAGAATTATTGAAATATCAGTTCTCCGACGTGTATAAATAAATAAATAAATAAATAGATAAATAAATAAATAAATAAATAAATAAATAAATAAATAAATAAATAAATAAATAAATAAATAAATAAATAAATAAATAAATAAATAAATAAATAAATAAATAAATGAGTAAATAAATAAATAAATAAATAAATAAATAAATAAATAAATAAATAAATAAATAAATAAATAAATAAATAAATAAATAAATAAATAAATAAATAAATAAATAAATAAATAAATAAATAAATAAATAAATAAATAAATAATTAAATAAATAAATAAATAGATAAAAAAATAAAATAAATAAAATAAATAAATAAGTAAATAAAAAAAAATAAATAAAAATATAAGATTATTAATATTATTATTATTAGTTTTTTTATGTAAAACTAAATTAAGCTGCCGCTAAAGGTAGCAGTGATCTTGTTAATAATATATTAAACTTTTTACCAAAAAAAAAAAAAAAAAAAAACAAAAATTATGAAAAAATAGAAACATATTCTATGCATAACTATTAAATTAATTTCAAAGAATTTGAATTTTGATTTGAAGCTAATTTGTTGCTATTATAAACCTTTGCCTATTGTAGCACATTGAATTCAGTTGAATATAGTAGCTCTTTTTCTAGTCCAGTGCTCTCGTCTTGTGCGAATTGTATTTTCTGGTTACTTAAAGGGAGTTTAACGAGAATGATTGCTTTGATATTCTGGTTGACGTTTGACAGCAAAGTTTATAGTCGTGTAAGTGCGTGTGTGCATGTGTGCATGTGTGTGTGTGTGAGTAAAGAGTGTACTTATGCTTGGCTATAATTGCATCATGGCATTTCCCAATGCTACAGCACGGAAATCACATAAATTACGTGATTTTCGGGTACGCTACTTTGGCCAAATCCGAGCATTAAAGTCGTTGTGAAAAAATGCAACATATATTTTTTGTGCACACACACACATACACATACGCACATATACAGACGCATGCAGAGTCGTACATTGAATGACCATGAATTACATAAAAAGCCGCAAATTCCGAAGTCAAAATGCGTTGGCCCAAAGCATTGCTGCTGTTGCTGCAAAGCATACCAACGCGAATGCAACCGTTGTAACTGTAACCCAATGCCCATGTTGTCCTTGCTGCTACAAAAAATATACAGCAAATGGCAAATGAAAATAAAAAAAAAGGTAATAATAAAAATAAATGCAAATATATATCGCAATCCTTTAGGCGCACGGAACATAATGAAACGAAAATGCTACTGTGGCAGCTACAGCTACAGCTACAGCTACATCCACAGCTCGATGTACGGCCACAGTTCTGGCAAGGACAGTGGGACAGTCGGACAGCTTGGATAGCCGGGCTCCCAAATGCACAATGCGCCGTCCACAACCAAAGTCATTCGCCCTGTCGCCCCGTCGCCATCAACCGCACTCTCTATCTACCTCTCCCTCTCTCTCTCTGTCGGCTGAGTAAGGAAAATAAATAAAAACATGCAAATATTTCTTTGGCCAACATTTTAACAGCCTCCGCCTGCAATCTGCCCGTTTGCCGTTTGCCAACCAATTCGCAGCAATTTTCATACGAAAATGTTTTTATTTATTCTCTGTAGGGCTGCTGCTGCTGCTGGTCCAGGTCCTGTGTCTGATCCTTGTGGTCGCTGCTTGATTTATATTGATGAATGTCCGTTTGTTCGTTAGTTCCGTCTTCACAGGCTGCCAAAGAGATTTACTTGCTGCATGCAGCAAGCTTGCGTGGGGCGTGGCAGTTACTTTACACCGTTGCCTTTGTTGCTGCACTCCGCAACTCACACACACACACACACACACACACACACATACTCTTACTTATGCTCGGAGCCAGAAATTATTGCATACTTTACGGAAATTAACCGCATTTCCATTTCTTGCACGCATGCAGAACGACCACAGCACCACTGCCACGCCCCTTACACCTAGCAACTGTTACATTTCCCTTTTGCACACACACACACACACACACACCCACACACATGTAATATAAAATTTAATGACTTTATTTTTTCTCTGGCATACAATATTTTAATACCCTAGCCAGCTGGATAAACAAAATCTTTTGCCATACGGTAAAAGTTCTATAAGTTCTGGCAATCGACTGATACGTATTAGGCTTTAAAAAAGTTCCAATTTTATGGACATCATGCTCAACAGGATTATTGTGAAGCAACAAAAAGTGTGCGGCTTTTTGAACATGTTGGCAATATAATTAAGCCAGCGTAAATGCATTTTTCAATTATGGTAAAAATAATCTATTTTTTTTTTTTGGTTTTGTTTTATTTTTATACTTGTATTGTTTTGATAAAGTTGTACTACAACAAATTTGTATTTAATTGCATTTTATTTTAACAATCGGTTTAGTTGTTTTGTTTCAATTGCAATTTACATTGAGACTAATTTTGGGTTATTTTGAATAACAAAAATTATTTTGCATTGAATTATGAATAAATAAAATAATAAATAATACTATTGCAAATTATTTGCCCAGGCACAACTATAAGTAATTATAATATTTAATATACATATATATTTTTAAATTAAATATATGTTTAATAATATTGCATAAAGAGCATTCGCTTTTCGTTCAATTGCAGATATTATTTAAATCTTTGCTACTTTTGTGCTTTCGGCTGAGTTTCTCTCTCTCTCTCCCATCTATAGGATGTGAAGTGCGTGCAGGTTGAACGGGCGGTGGGGGGTAGCTACAGTTCGTGCTGGTAGCAGCACATACATGCATACATACATATACATATACATATACATACATATATTCCAACATATTTCTTTGTGACATTTTTCTTGTGCATTATTAATCAACTGGGAATATTTATAATTTATGTTGACATGCACTTATTTATAAAATTCACAACACATCGCGAGCAATGCCAATAGGGGGTGGGGGGAGGGGGCAAACATCATTAACGAGCGCCAACTGCTTCTAGAGGATGAGGGTTCGTTTTCATCTATGGGACGTTGTATGTATGTATTTCCGGGGGCCAAAAGGCTTGACGTCAGCGAAATGTGTTGAATATTTAATGCAAATTGCATATTAGTCGCATTTCGAACTCAACGTCGCAAGACTTGAATAGCTAAAAAGGTCACGCAATAGCAAACAAACCGAGCAACTTGTAACCCTTCAGCCTCTACTGATTTCCGTCTCAATAGATGTGAATTCTTTCATTTCTATTATTTCAACAATTGCTTGCCTTTTTCTCATTCTATACCCTGTGCAAAAGTATGATGATTAAGTGGGGTATGATAAAGGTGGAATGGTATACAAATGGAAAGTAATTAAGGAATATTTATATTATAAAAAATTTATTTATAATAGAAATACAAGAGAAACCTAAAATAAATATATATGTATATGTAATGGAATACATTTAAATATTCTTCAAAAAGAACAAACTGAATTTTTGGTATTTAATCTATAATTCATCGAAAATGAAGTTATTAAATTATATTTTAATTATAATTATAATTTGGATATTTTTGTTTATCATTTTACAGCTACAGGATAGATAAAATTAAATTGATATAGGTACCAAATAATATAAATACAAGAGAAAACCAAAATAAATATATATGTGGAATTCATTGAAATATTCTTCAAAAAGAACAAGCTGAATATTTGTTATCCAATCCATAAATTCATCGAAAATGAAGATATCAACCATTTACAGCTACATTTACCAATTTATAGCTACAAGATAGATAAGAGATATGGATAGATAAAATTTATAAAGGTACAAAATCATATAAATACAAGAGAAACTTAAAATAAATTTTCATTAAATTAAAAATAACAATTTTCTTTAAAGCCAGAGCGACATAGGTCTTCAGGCAACTTAAAAAAAAAAACATTTGTATATTTAATGGAATTAATTTAAATATTTTTCAAAATAAACAAGCTCAACTCTTGGTATCTAATCCATAAATTCATCGAAAATGAAGATTTAAAATGCTTTTATAATTATAATTCTAATTTATATATATACTACAGGATATCTGCTAGTCGATGCCATTAATATACGATTTTTAGCAAACTTTTAATGCAAGTTGTTTTGTTCTACAGTGCCAGCAAACAAAGAGCCAACTAGTTTCCATTCTGAAAGTGTTTTGCTGGTGCTGCGTGAGGCACGTAGCAAATAGAATCTCATTTCCGCTGCTTCGCAGCTGGGCATAGAAATTCACATGCAAATCGTGGCTAGGTGCAAACTGAAATGAAAGCAAGCCAAAGATAAGAGAAAACAAGTAAGAAAGCTCTAGTCGAGACTGCTCGACTACGAAATCCCCTGAACCCGTCTTTTTGCTTACAAAAGAAACACACACACACATACATAGGCACATATAGGCACGCACGCATGGGCTGCAGTGTGGGCTTCTCTTTGAAACTTTATTATTTAATAACTTTTTTTGTGGACGTACGTTCTTCATGAAACTTTAAGATTGTGATTATATCATTACTATGCGTGTATGTGCCGAATCTCAAGTCTCTAGTATTTGAAATACGCATTTTACAAAGGTGAGGGTGAGGGGGTGGATATAGGGGTGGGGGGTGAATTATAACAAAAACCGAAATTCTAAAAAGTATATATGAGTCTACGTTTAAAATTTGGAGACTCTAGCTCAAATAATGTAGGAGATATAATTTAATAATTGACATTCGATAAGGTTTTTCATCGATAAAAAAATAATCGGACAAGTTATCGAAATTATGTGATAAACTCGATATGCGCGTGCTATATACGGATATTTTAAAAAAAAGTTGAAGTCTCTAGCTATTGTATCTTCGGAAATCGACGCGTTCAAACATACGGACAGACGGACAGACGGACAGACGGACAGACGGACGGACGGACGGACAGACAGACGGACAGGGCTAAATCAACTTGTCTCGTCGCCCTGATCAAGAATATATATACTTTGTGGGGTCTGCCACGCCTCCTTCTGCCTGTTACATACATTTTAACAAAACCATTATACCCTGATTTCCCATTGAAAATGGGTTCAGGGTATAATAAGAATAAGAGCTAGCCAAAGCTTACAGCTGCTCGTTGGTATGGCCGCAAAATAAATGAAGTCATGGGGAAGTAACATTTGCCGCTTACGATGCGATGCGAACCGCTGGGATGCGATGCGTGCAGCGCATCATACGTACATATACCTATTTCCCGAAATTATTTCCGTCAATAAAGACACCTGTCCGGAAATGCAATTTGAGCTCTGTTACACTAATATTCTATTGATGACAATTTGCAACTAGTTGATTGCAATCGTGGAAAAGAGCTATTTTGATTGAACATAGCTGACATTGCTGTTGCTGTTGTTGTTGCTGTTGTTGTTGCTGTTGTTGTTGTTGCTGCAGTGAGCACAAATGCTCAATTTCAATTGCAATTTTTCATAAAGTTCAGGCGCAAAACGCTCGATGCAGATACGAATGTGAAAACGGATGTGGATGCGGATTCGGATGCGGATGCGGATGCGGATGCGGATGCAAATGCAAATGCGGATGCCAATTGGCACGCTCCGGCTGAACATGCCATGTGCGTAACCTATTTCAAATACTAAGCGAAACGGGGCGACAGACAGAAAGAGAGAGAGAGCGAGAGAGAGAGGGAGCGATAGAGCCAGAGCGAGAGCATGCAAATCGAGCTGTCGCCTGTCGGCTGCACAATACAAAACAATTTGCTAGCGTTGCCACCGCGTTCAGCGTTCGGCTACTGTCAGTCCGTCAGTCAGCCCTTTAAAATCCACAACTACACACACACATACACACACAGTCGGGGTAATACTTGTTACTAGCGCGTCTAATATTAACAATGGCACAAGTGTAGCTGCTGCAGCAGCAACAACAACAACAACAACAATGAGAGCTGCGGCAACTGCAGCCGCCAGCAGTCAGCTGGCAATTTAATGTAACAAGCATATTGACTGCTGACAAATAGCATTGCAATGTCAATTCATCAAAAAATAGAAATAAAATAGTGTAGCTAAATAAAAAATAAAGAAAATATATGCAGCACCATTGACAGAGACAGCCGGAGCGAAGGCCAAGCGTTCCTGATCCTGGCACGCACTTGCCATTGCCATTGCCATTGCCATTGCCATTGCTGGCTCAGCATCAGCGGATGACTGCAAATTTGCTTAGCTGCCAAACAAACATCGATAGTCGCTAGTGTGTGTGTGTGTGTGTGTGTGTGTGCTAGAGACTTTTACAAATTGTTTTGAAATGAAATTCAAGCACCATTGAGATGCTTGTGGTTACGCCAAATTCCTCAAGAATTGTTCTTCTTCATTTCCAATTGGAAAATTTACATTTGCTACCTAAATGATCAGCTGACAGACCAAATCATTAAGCTAATGGCTTCAGTTTGTATTCCATTTCAAGTATACTTTAATATTAATTGGCCAGCAGAATCGAAGGTTATGTGTGAATTAAATTGTTGGTAAAAATAATCAAGTAAAATACTTTAACATATTTAACATATATTTATTTATTGCGGGAAATAAATTAAGTTCTCTTGATTCCGTTTTGTCTCTATGTTTTACAGGTGTGTCAGATCTAGCTTTTATTTCCATTAAAAATGAGTATGAGATGCAATAGCCAGAAATAGAGGCAGACTAAGCAGAAGTCACTGTCCTTAAGAGAGCTATAAAACAGAAGATAATGCTGTATATGCCATTTAATAATTATAAATTTGCTTGTATATAAGCTACTTAGTCTTATAAAACATATATATTCCTGAGCAGCGTCAACCGATTTGACTATGCGTGTTTAGTTGCTCACATGGCTCTTCATATGTCTGTCTGAAAGAGAAAACGCACAGAAGAGCATCCAAGTTGTCTATGTGTGTGCAGCAGTTCTCATTGGATATTTATATTTACGTAAAACGAAGCTAGAGCGCTTGCAGCTGCAGAGAGAGTTCCCATTGGCGCCAGAGTGAGCAGCTGAGCGCAACTTTGATTGAGCGACAGTTGCCCTCTGCGCTTGCAGCTGCAGAGAGAGTTCCCATTGGTCAGTTGAGGCTCGCCTACAACGATCTCTACTTGGCGCGAGAGTCAGCAGCTGAGCGCAACTTTGAATGAGTGAAAGTTGCTCTATATAAACGGCAGCAGCGGCAGCACTTCTTCAGTCGCCCAGAGCTTGTCGAGGTCATTGGTACAGGGCTGTAAAGTCAAGTGAAGTGTGTGTGTGTGTGAAGCGATCGTTCTGCTAAGCATTAACGACTTGGAGGAAATACTTGGGCGAAATATTTAAAGGAAATTCTTGGAGGAAATTCTTGGAGGAAATACTTGAAGGAAATATTTAGAGGAAATACTTGGAAGAAACACTTTTGGGTAAGACTTATATGAAATATTAATAGGAAATTATGAATATGTAATATTTTAATATGTAATTTTCTTCCGTTCTTTATCTATTCCGCTACTCCAGCATTTTTTCTTACATTTTAATCTGCTTAGCAACAATTCAACTGATTTTTGAGCTCAACAGCGGGCAATACTAGTTCGTTTAAGGAGTGCAGCTCTGCATGGATAGAAGCCTCTGGAAACTAAACTGACTACGTAACTATATACGTACTTATGCATATACATACATATATAACATGTATATAGACAACGCCAAAGAGTTCATATTCATGTCATTTGCAATACATCGAATGTATTGCAGTCGTATAAAGTGCACTTGCACCTTACTCCTAACATCCTTGCTTAAGTCTATTCAAGTACTATATTCATCAAAGAAAGTGGGCTTAACCTGCACCGCCTTCAGCACTTTTGTAAAATTGGCGTCTGTTAATTTATCTAAATTCATAAATCTCTTCAAGTGTCAATTTTTAACAGGCACTCTTAACCTACCCATAATCCACATAATCCAAGCGAACTGAAGTCCATCTCCATCACCTTGTTCAGCATTGGGGTCCATTGCTCTATTCCCCTAACAACAAATTGGCTCAATTATTTCCGTTTGCAGCGCTTGTCCGCTTCTTGTCCGAGGTCCGACTTTATTTCGACAGCAAGGTATAAAAACTTTATTAAAAACTTTGAGCCCAAGCCTTTTTTTTTGTAGAAATTTGCTTGTTTTATTATAGGTTGTCTGCCGGCTTCGGGCAGCGAATTGTGTTTTGTAGATATACATACATACATATATATGTATATGTATTATATTTTATATAAAATATACACGCACATTTAGGCAACGGCATTGCACTCCAGGGGCGTTGAAGAAATCAAATTAAGAAAATTTCCCTTTTGCAAAACTTTTACGCCTGTTTAGAGTTTTGTAATATTTCAACGCTTCGGCGTCTCCGTCTCGTACAAATGCTGCTGCCATGTTGTCTGGTCTTGTCTTGCTCAAACATCTACGGATGAACTGTTGGCTGCCGCTTGGTCTTAGCCCCATGTGGTTACTTCTAAAATGCTAAATGGTCCCAAAGCAATTGCAGCCGCAACAGCAGAAACAACTGCAACAACACCAATAGGGGCAGGCATCAGTTGGCTTTAAACACCAGGGCAGGCCAATGAAAAATTCACTCTTAGGCACACGCTTGGCTAATCAAAAAGAAAAACAAAGTCAAAATTAAGCTATTCATAAGTCTGGGTTTTTTATTTTTATATTCAATAGAGCGGGTGTATCGGTTTTAATGGGAAATATGTAACAATATAAGAGAATATATTTTCTGTAGTATTTTATTTTCTTGTTATGTTAGACTAAAACTTGTAAAAGATTTGTTTTATCTGAAACTTAGTTATTCATAAAATATTCATAAACAAAACAAAGGCATAATACGATTTTAATGACAGGTGGAGTGTTGTCTAAGCGGCTGATTAATTTATTTATAATTGTTGCTTAAGCAAACTTTGGAAAAAAATATATTATACATACATATAGAACCAAATTAGAATCGTTGTTCTTTCCTAATGAAATACTAAAATTTAACTTTTTAGATATTGTTATAATATAATATTAAATATATATAAAATTTTTAAATTTATGTAATTTTATAAAATACAATTTAATGTAATAATTACAAATAAATAACACAATTTATCAAGATATTTCGTATTATTTTAGTATAATATATAATATAATATTAAATATATATAATATTTTTCTATTTTCTGAAAAATACAATTTAATATAATAAATACAAATATATAACATAATTCATCAATTTTTCGTATATGCTTGGAACTATGTATGTATATAAAAATAAATTAAAGTACTTCTACCTAGAATTATTTGTATATATGAAATCTACATTAGAGCTTTAAGACATTACAAAAAGCCGCTTAAATTTTTAGTTGTTGTTATGATTAGCCAGAATATATGGTTTTAACTCAGTTAATTTTAGCCATAGTTATATATAAATAATAACCGTTAACATAATTAAGAAACAAATAATAAATAAAATTCTTCTTTTTAGTTTGCTTAGTTGACTCAGAGAACTTGCTTCTATTTTATTTTTGTGTTGTAGAAATTGTAGGATTATTAGGAAAATCAGAAAAAGCTTTGAATGCAGTTCACAGTTCATTTTCTGTGGTCGCTCAACAATTTTCAAGGTCAATTGTTTGGCCTCTGGCCGTTGTATATGTATTTTTTGTTTAGCCATATTCCCTTTCGGGTTCAATAATGTCATAGAGCGTGTCGCAGGCCAGGCGCCAAAATTTATGACCAAATTGTTGACCTGAAGCCTTTGTGCCGGAACCATTGAATCTTCGACCGGGCAACGCAGCCGCAGCCGCAGCCGCAGCCGCAGCACGTGCCGGGCCCAGGAAAATAATTTAGCCAAAAACATGAGAAGCTCACCGTATAAATTATGCACACACAACAGCCAGCTGCTCGAAGGTATTGTCTAACCGACTCGCCCACAAATGCAGCGCCAAAGAAAAAAAAAATATATATATATATAGAAAACAACAACATCGTAGGAGAATGAGGGAGAGAGAGAGAGCACACACATTACTCACCGCTTGGCCTTTTATTTTATTGTATTTTATCTTTTGGATTACTTTTTGCCATGACCGCAACAGATAAACTCAAGCATCTTGAGCGCGAGAGAATGGAAAGGAAAGGAAAAGCAAAGGAAAATGCTGAAGCTATTGTTGCTAGCCGACATCGCCTTGGCTGGCCCCACTCCCTGAGGGCGAAACAAGACAACGGCAATGGGTCCTAACAATTGCGCATGTTAACATACTTGTAAGTAGTTTTTCCACTTTGCCATGTTATTCCAGCAGCACACCGCACCCCGCACCCCGTACTCCGCACCACAATCGAGCCACAGCAGCAACACCAACAGCATTGAAACTACTTGCGCGTTTGTTTTGGCCACCAACTGGCCGCTGGCCAATGGTTGCCATTGTTTTTGTAATTATCTGCACGTTATTTGTGGGTCAATAAAACTAGATATTTGCTGTTTGACCAACGTTTAACGCTCTCTTCGCGATACGATTTATGGCTTAAGCGAGGGCTAATTCTGAATGCCGCTTAACATGCAAACAGATTAACATTCTCTGTTGCTGCTAGAATGAACTTTCCTTCTATATATAGCATAGCAAATATTTCAGATGACTGCAGTAGACGGAATTATTTGAGTCAGACTCGACTCAACACTGAATGAGAAAATTCAACATATCATAGATATAAATTATAATTGATATACTCGTAGTCATATTATTAGCGACGAGTCTTCTATTTATGGTCTACTTTTATAGCTTCTTTAAATATGTTAATGCTGTGCAAGCAATTAGTAGCTGGGCTATATATTTTTGTTCGTTATTCGTTTTCTTTGGAAATAGACGCATGCCCAAAGCTGATTTATTTATGTGCGCTTCTGTTGCTTCATTGCCCGTGGCAGAGCGTATCCTGTGCCTGCGGTAATTGTAGCTGCTGTCAATGGCTCGCATGGCACATAAATTTATAAGTAATTTGCCTTGGAGGCGTGGCCCGTGGATGGGGCAAACTGACAGCATACCTTGTACAACTACCCTGTGCGCAACGTCGCTCTGGAGGGTTGCATGAGTCGGAGTAGTAGAGAATAAATATGTGGGAGCTTTATATTGAGCTAGAATTTATATCAACTGTTTGATATTAAATTTATATGCATAGTAAATAATATCAGCAAATTAATTTTATTATTATTTTTATTTATTTATTTTTTTTTTAGTTGAATTTAAAATATTTGTACACTATTATTTTTCATTGTTAAATGGTTTTCATATATTTATTAAGAATATCTTAGTTTCAATTATAATAAATATAATATATTTTTATAAATATATATATATATATTTTTTTTAATTTTTAATTTTTTTTTTTTTTTTGATTTTATTATATTCAGAAACATTTATGTATATTAAAAAAAAAATAAATAAAAATATTTTCCGCAATTAAAATTAATTTATATTTCAAAAATTCATTTTTGTTTATATATTTTTCATATATTTATTATAATTGAAACTAAGAATATAAATATATATGTATATAATTTTTAAAACTTTAAAATTTTGTTTTATTAAACTCAAAATTATTTTTATATTATTAAAAAAATATTTTCTGCAATTTAAATTAACTTATATTTTAAAAATTAATTTTTGTTATATATTTTTCATATATTTATTCATTATAATTGAAACTACGTATATAAATATATTTGTTTTTAATTTTTTATTTCATTTTATGAAACTCAGAATTTTTTATATATATGTATGTATATTTTTTAAAAAATATTTCCTGTATTTAAAATTAAGTTATATTTAAAAAATTAATCTTGACTTTTTCTCATTATATTTTTCATTAAACTTCTACTTATTGGTCTTATTAAATTTTTGCAGTACCTTCATGATATTTGAATTTACAGGGTATATTGGTGTTAATTTCTTAATTGGAACATCAGCTGAATGTTTTGTTTTTGGACTGTGGCAATCATTAATGATAAATTACCAGCATTTGGTGTTTCCATTATTTAATGAAGTGACCGGCGCGCTAGAGCCTGCCTTTATTGCGCGATTCGTAGAGCCAGCTATCAAATTTCCAGCAATTTAATTTCATCGTTTTATGGCTGCTTTTACTAAAACTTTCTGTGCGAGCAGCAAATATAAATTTAGATGCAAAATCAAATAACTTGCGGCTTCCATCCACTTGACCCATCTACTACACATTAATAAAGTGCATACTCAAATAACATGAATTATAAATGTACCTTGCTCGTGCTGCTGCTAATTGCAAATAAATTATGGTAATAGGCCTGCTTTGTCATAAATTATGCGTGTCGCATTTAAATAGACATATACCGATTTTTTTTTTCATTTTATTTAATCTTTAAGCTACTTACTGTGCACTTTGCATTTGTATATCCTGCTGAATATTTCATCAGCCAGATGCTGAAATTATGATAGAAAAGAAACAGGTGCCAGTCCATTTAACAAACTTAACATATCAAATGAGAAGTTCTCGACTCTGAGCAAAAACTAGAAGCAAAAATAGCAAACTGAAAGCCAAGCCATAAAATGCCAATGAAAAAGAATTAACTAACAACAAAAAAAAAAAAACCTATGACATGTGGGTGTGGCAACGTCAATTGTTTAGGAGTGAAAATTCCATTTTGTGGTAAAGCAGAGCCAACAAAAACTATAAAAACAACAACAAAAGCAACACTAAAAACAATGGCACAATGGAAACTCAGCTGACAATTGGCGTCCAAAATCAAAAGCACAAAAATTCTATTTTTTATGAACTCAATGTGCTGAAGTGGGTATATTCATTTGGCATGAGTGTATGTAACGGACATCATGGAATTGTCTAGGATTTTAGAATAGAGATATATATATAATATATATATATATATATATATATGAACTGTGTGCTATGATTATTTATATATATATATATATATATATATATATATATATATATATATATATATATATATATATATATATATATAAATTTGATCAGCATGCGGATTTCAATAATCTATCTGGCTTTTCTTTTATTTATTTAATTACTTATTAAAGATTGGAATTAAGTAGAATTCAAATTTAAAGAAAAAGCTCTGGCAACCTTTAGATGATCGCGTTTCGAGTGTCAAGTATTCAATATATCAATACTACTTGAAGTCTTTGAATATAATAAGAGTTACGAGTTTTATTCATATAAATGTTATATATAATTATGTTTAAATTAATAATAATAAAGCTTAAAGTTTTATTCATATAAATATTATATATATTTATAAAAAATAATAGTAATAAGGCTTACAATATAATAATTAATTATATTTTAATTAATGCATATACCTGACATTTTCATAAATTTAGTTAAAAAAAAAGAATAAATTTTGTTGATTTTTAAAAATTATTAATAATAATAAGGCTTACCAGTTTTATTCATATAAATGTTATATATATTTATGTTTAAATTTATAATAATAAGCGTTACGAGTTTTATTCATATACATATTATATACAATTATATTTCAATTAATAACAAATAGTCTAATAATAAATGTTAAAGTATTTAGTTAAAAAAAAGAATAAATTTTGTTGATTTCTTTTTTATTTTTATTTATTTATTTATTTATTTTTTTTTTTAGGATTGCCCAGTGAATATATCAAACCACTGGTTAACTCCAAATTGTATAATGACTATATTTACAGCAGTAATTTATGCATTTAGTTAACAATGCACAACTACAGTCAGAAGCTAGGGTATCTCAGAGTCATTGACTTCCACTGCTTGCTCTGTCATGCCTGTGTGTGGCTTTCCTTTAGTTGAAATCGCCTGTTATTGTTGTTGTTGTTGTTCGCTGGGAATGGTGATGTCTTGTGTCAATGGTTGAACAGGTGTATGTGGGCATATCTGTGTTGATGTGACCAAAAAATATGCACAACAAACGTGCAAACAACAAACACATAGAGCGCACCAAAAGCAGCTGTTGCCATGTTGCGATAGATAGTCCAAGAAACGGCCAACATTTTGAACTCTCTCTCTCTCTCTCTGTATGAGACAGTCGCGTTGTCAGTGCACAAAAGCAACAAAAAATCACAAAAGTGAGGGAAAAAATCCAAGTCGAACAGCAAGCAGGATGACCAGGAGCGGCAGCAGGAGTCGGAGCAGGAGCAGGACTAACAAGAAACGTAACGATAACGAAAAACAAACTTTAAAAATTGGATTCTTCATTTGCATCGGCAAATCCAATCAAGCCAACGTAAAGACCTCGGCCAGACACATGCACAACATAAAGCCGATGCAGAGACATGGACCAGGTGGCAGGAGGCAGCAAGCAGCAGGCAGAAGGCAGCAGGTAGGTGGAGCAGGTAACAAACGTGGTCGAAAAGCTTTCAATACCCAACGCGGTACTGTATGAAAGTTGGCAGCGCCAACAACACTTGCACATGCTGCATCTGTATTTAAAGAGGTAAAGAAATAAGAGCGAGAGAGATGGGAGAGAGAGAGATGGGAGATAGAGTGAGAGGTAAGCTGGCTACGTGTATAAAACGTACAACAAATGAAAGGTGTGCGCCGCATGTTTGGCCATATAGTTGACCGTTGCTTATGGCTTGGCCAGCTCGGCCTTCCTGCTGCCGCTTTCTGGTGTGTCCGGTTGAAAATTGGTAGCGATTTGTATTGCCATCGCCAGTACAATAGAGTCTGGCCATTGTGCAGAGTGCCCAGTGCCCAGTGTCGAGTGCCGTGGAGTGGCTGTTCAAAAGTTTTGCCATATACAACCTTCCTTCGGCTTCGGTTTTGGTTTCGGTGTCGGCTTCGGCTTCGGCTTGATGCTGTGCTATGGCAAAAATTTCTTATTTGTATGCCTGGCTTACCTGCCGTTATCCATCTGTCTTGTGCCTTCATCAACTTGGCCTGTATTAAGTCGGCTGTGCCCACTCCCCAGCTCATTCTCACTCACTCTTTGTTGCTGGAATGCACACACACACACACACACACATACACACAGATATTGATGAAAAAGTGGGAGTAAAAAAAACTGTAGCATACTTTTTAGGGCCGTTCGCTTTGGTTATTGATTGCAGGCATACGTTTGCCATTTTATTACAAGCCCCAAAAATGGCCAGTGGCAAAAAAAAGTGCAGCAGCATTGTTTTTTGGCCACGTTAATTGCCAGCGAAACCAAACATTTGCGTCAGACCAACCACAGGCAGCAATGGCAGCCGCAGTTGCAGCCGCACTGCCAGCATCAGCACCGACGTCGACGTCGACATCGACAGCGACATGGACGACAACATCAACCGCCACTTAAATTGCCCAAACCGCGACAAGTGTCCTGCTGCCATGAGTGCTGCCATGGTTGCGGCCGGCCATAGACACGGCCCATTGAAGCGCACAAGAAAACCATTCATTAGCGCTTATCAAGGCTCGACCTCAATGGCACTTTGATTTTGCGCTTAAGCTAAACTACACGACGTTTCAGTCTGCCCTTTTGCTTCTTTTTTCGTTTCACTGTTTTCTGTTTTCTCTCTCTTTTTTTTTTTGACAAGCCCTGGCTGAGGACGCCTCGCAATCGCTGACGTTTATTGTAAATGGCTGTCCAATGAAAATTGTTGTGGCCTATCAACGTCAGCGCGTTGGTGCGTGGTGTGAGCGCTGGAAGGTAGTGTCCTCAGTCATTAGTGCGGTGGCAAAAAAAAAAAAAAAACTTGTCGAGAGGATCGGAAAAAATAAATATACTATATACACAAAAAAAAATAACTGGCACTTTTATCGGCCTACACACAGCGCCTGTTGTGGCCCTTGCCACGCTTTAGTTTAATTGGCACTTGACAGTGTGGACAACAGGCTGCTGGCATTGCCGGTGCTATCAATCAAATTGGCTCCTTCAACTGCGGTTATCGGGACATGTGTGGCAGATTATAAGAGATTTGCCTATTGGATTGGACAAATATTGAGGGGGAAGCAAACGAAAAAAAAAAATTGATTGTGGTAGCAGCATATTCAGATATACAACTTTTTTATTTATTTATTTTTTTTTTTTTTCACTTGATTTCTTATACAACATTTCATTAATATATACGTAGACAATTTAGTAGCTGCAATAGAAGTATTTTTATACTTATATTGTAGTTAGTTTATTTAATTTAATAATATTTTAATTTATTTTACTCATTTTTATAATAACACACTCTTTTCTTAGCTTTCTCGGCAACTGTAGTTAGTTTATTTAATTTAATAATATTTTTATTTATTTAACTTACCTTTTTATTCTAATTCATTGCAGCTAAAGGTCTATGCTGCTATGGATAGCTTTATCAGAAACGGGCGCTACTTCTTACTATTTAATACAGTCGACTCTCGTTATTTCAAACCTGCGATATTTCAAACCTCTCATTAATTCAAAGTACTCAAGAGTCCCCTATAAAATCTCTTTATATTTCGATCCATTTAATATTTCAAACATTCGATAATTCGTAGTATTTTAAGAGTCCCTTGAATTTCGAAATAACGAGAGTCGACTGTATTATATAAAATATTCGTATAGTATGAATGGATGAATGAAAAATGATTATCGAATAGTACAAAAATATTTAGTTCATTAAGTCTCATCTGTTTCAAGTCTCCTGGTGAGAGTGAGAGCGAGTCTGTATACAATTTTTCGCTTGTGTTCGTGAACAGAGCCTAAAAATTAAAACGGTTAACAGTTATTTGCCAGCTATGCAAAAAAGTCTTAGTACATTTCAAATGTAAGTTTGCTGAGCTGCTAAAAATCTTTCTCATTGTGTTGAGATTTTCTAGTCTTTTCTCTTCTTTTTCTCTCACTTTTTCACTTTATTAAATTTAATTATTAAATCAATTTTGTATACGGCTGTAATTGGATTATAATTTTTTTTACAAATTATGTTTTTAATAATATCTCTGACTTTATGTTGCTGAGAATTGGAGCATAGCAGGCGGGCCCATCGTTTTGCTTATATATGTATGCATATATAATATATTATATATGTATTATTATATATTATTATTTTTATTATATTACCACACTTCTTGTTTACTTGGGCTATATGGCATCAAATTTTTAGCATTTTCTTTTTGTTGACACACATTTCGTCATCATTTTTTAATTAACAAATAAAAGCATTGTGAATAAAATATAATGTGATATTATTTAAATAAATCTTTAATTTCTGTTTTCCTGTTTTCTTTTGAGTCTTCATTTTAATTAATGTAAAATTATATAAACATATTTATTTATATTTGTGCATTCATATTTACAAAAACTCTTGAATGACCGTAATTATTTGTCATCCGCCACTTTCCACCTCTCCCATCGGACTAAGGCAGACGGTAAATGTCCGCTTAGCTGGTCAGCCAACTCTTCCTCTTATAATTTGCAAATCTTTTGATACCCTGAGTCCAGTGAAAGTCTGAATGGTTTATGTGAAAAAATGTTTAATAAGCAGAGAGAAGAGACTATATATATTGTATTCCTGATCAAGACTATGAGACGAGCGCATAAAATTGTATACCTTATATGTATATGTTATTTATATATGTATAACTGCATAGTATATGTTGTACGACTATAAAATTGTAGGACATTATTTATGTACTATCACTAATTTTTTGATTTGATTTTGTTTTTTAAGCTAGCTTCGATAAGACTTTCTCCCACATATTCACATTATTTTATATTAATATAAATATAAATATTAACGAATTCTCATTTAGCAAGTTCACACAGCTCTTTGTCATTATCAAGCCGGTGAATTGAAAATTTCCATTAAAAAAAAAAAAAAAAATATTCACAGGCACAGCAAAGTATTTATTGAATTAGCTCTTAGTTGCATACAGGGCATCTACGAGTCGTGCACTCCCTATCATAGCACTCTTGCTTGTTACACATGTTTTCAAATTTGTCTGCAGATTAATGGCATTTTTGAGTGGTTGTTTGATGATAACGAAGGTGCGAGCATCACAAATCCTGACATGTTTCTCTTGTTTTTCCTGTTTCGATGTGTAAATAATAAAGTTTATGCTCAAGCGGGCGTTGCCCACCCTGACTGTCTGTCACACACACACACACACACACACACTGGCCGATTATTGCTGTTGTTGTAGGCGTGCAGCTAATGTTTCATTAGATTGCACTGCCCCTACCAGAGGCAAGGACTAACATAACTAGGGGAAGGCAGACAGCGTCAGCGTCAGCGTCAGCGTGATTTCAAATAATAATTAAAACCCGACGAATGTTGTTTGATGTTTTCATGGCGCACACACAAGCAGCCGTACGTGTGTGTGTGTGTGTGTGTGTACATTTCAGGCAATAGATTAAAGTCAGCGCATGGTAAGCCCCAAAGCGTATACTAATGGGCAGCCAGGCAGACCCCATGACTGGCCAGCGGACTGTGGGGCTGTCGTTGGCTGCCTGACGATCTAAATGAGCGTTGCAGCTATCGCTCTGGGTGGCCAGGACAACGCGACGGCTGCACACACACACACACACACACACACATACGTGCACACAGAGTCCTCGTTCTCGTGGTCGTTGCTGTACATATCCTGACAGCCATTGCTGCCAAAATGCTGTGTTATTTGAATAATTGAAAGGCTCACTCACACACACACACACACACACTCTCTCACTCACACAGTGAAATAGATGAGCATACGGCCTGAAGTGCTATCAGCGCCCAAGGACCAACGGCGGCAAAGGGAATTATGCATACGTATTTGTGTATGTCTAATGTCCGGCTGCACAAAGTCCAACGGATTTATAACTGATTTCTGGTGATTTAGTTGGCTCACAAAATGCAATGAGACGAGGCACAGTTTGTGGTCCGCTACTATGCTCCATATGCCATGACAAACCGAATCTCATTTGTGCAGCCTGCACCTTAAATTGCACAAATGCCAGAGAGAGCTCAGCTCAGCTCGGCTCGGCTCAGCTCAGTACGCAAAAGTGTGCCAGAAGCCGGCGCAAAGTTAATTGAATTGCTATCGAAGCATATTCAATCAATCTAAATTAGTTCTGCGGTGCTGCCGCACAAAGGCTAAAGTCTCGGTGCGCTGCTAAACGTTTCGGCCATGTTAATTAGACGAGTCGGTTCGGTAAAAGTTTCTCACTTTTCAGTGCTCAACTTGCGCTTTCTTTTGGCCATGCAGCGATAAGGGGAATGATAAACATCCCCCCTTTCGCATTAATCAATTATTGCCAGGCAATTTATTGCGTTGTTTTTTGGGGGGCAACTGTCAGTTGGGCGTTTATTAAAAAATTCATGAGAAATTTTAGCGCTAATCGAATCGACTCGAGGCGCTTTTGCTGTGCTCTTGCAGGAAATTGGCAATATAATTGCTTTATATATATATATATATATATATATATATATATATATATATATATATATATATATATGTATATATGGAAAGCCGACAGATGTCAGCCCGTTGACAGTGTCAAATTCCAATCAAAATGCAAATTAATTATAAACAAAATCATTTGACATTTGTCTGAGCATTGCTTTGATTAAATTGCATTCCAGCTGCTCGTCTTCTACTTCAAGACTCTGCCTACGGCCAACATGAGTCTTGACTCACATGCGATGATCTGCCAATTGCAGTGCCTGCTTCTATCTGAATCAAACAATAATTTATTTGCCTTTGGTCCCAAAAATATATACAAAGCAGATGTATGTACAGCGATATTTATATCGATAAGTTGTTGCAAAGCTCATTAGTTATTCACGAAATGTAAAATGTATATCAATAATTGAGTTATCTCGCTTAGAAATTTAGCCGAATTTTATATAAATAAATACCTAACCTCTGTTTAAACAAAATGTTTGTATTATAAAATTTTTAATTTTTACCATTATATTCAATAGAAATATAAAGCACAATAATTTAAGTAAATGTTTAAAATAAATGATAATAATATTAATAATAAATAATAAATAAAAATATTATAAATAAATATATAAAAAATTTTATTGCTTAAAAAATGTTTAAAATAAAATAAATACATATATAGAAATATAAATAAAAATATTGTTAATAATAAATAATAAATATTATTGCTTAAACAATGTTTAAAATAAAATTAATATATATAAATATAAATAAAATATATATAAATAAATTAATATACAGTAGAATCCGGTTATAACGACTCCGCTTAAAGCGTCCAACCGGTTATGTCGACGAAATTTAAATAGTTTAATGTTAAAAGCTATTACGAACACGGCAGCCGTAAAAAAAATGTAAAAAAATATTTTTTTGCTCCTTCTGTTTAAAGCGTCCGCCGGGTATAGCGACGTAAAATCGGCGGTCCCTTGAATGTCGCTATAACCGGATTCTACTGTATATAAATATAAATAAAAATATTATTAATAATAAATAATGAATAAAATATTTATATTATTGCTTAAAAAATTTTTTAAAATAAAAAAAAAATAAATAAAAATTATTAATAAAATAATATGAATATTATTAAATATTGAAATAAAATAAATATTATTAATAAAATAATATGAATATTATTAAATATTAAAATAAAAAAATATTATTAATAAAATAATATGAATAGTATTAAATAATAAAATGAAATAAATATTAAAAATATCAATTTGTGCCAAAAGTTGTATATGATTGTTCAAAAATTAAACAGAATAATTAATAAAATAAAATTAATACAATTTTCCATAAACTACTGCTACATTTAGCACCTACTTTCACTTTTCTGATATACTAACATTTTTATACAGCTATAAATATCTAAACATTATATAGAATAGCATATAATTTGTAAATTTGTAAATTTTTAGCTTACCTGAACGCTGAAATTTGCTCGTTAATCGTTGAGCTATCCCCCATTTATTTATGATCTGGCATAATCTCTGATCTCCTATCAAGTTTGTCCATGAACGTAAAGTAAAATGGAATATTCTAAAATGGCAATGAAAGTGGCAAAGGCAACTGGAAAGTTTAATGAAATTTTTAATGAAAATTGTGAGTGCAGTTTTTAAGCTCGGTTAAGAAGTTAAACACTGACAGCAGAGTGCCAGCAGAGTGCCCAAAGTGCCGGCAGCGCCAGCCAGGTAGAGGCTAATCAGCACGCATCTAGCGACACTTTTGCCACTTGCCGATGCGTAAAGCAAAATGCACATCAAGCGCTCGAAATTGCAAATGGGAGCAGCGTGGGGCGTGGGTGGGATGGGGGGTGTTTTTAGCATATGCCCTCAACTCGGGGAATTTGAAACTGGTTTAAGCAGAAGGAAAATCAAATTTCGCAGCAGCAGCGTTGACGCGTTCGGGCGACTGATAACCAAGCAACTGCCATGTGTGAAAATTTTTAATACATCAACTCAAAAGCGGACCACAATGCCAGCAAGTTGCTGTGTGTGTGTCTGTGTGTCTGTGTGTGTGCCCACAGCAAAGTGCAGCCCCAAATGAAATGCATAAATAAACTTTGCACAGGGATCTGGCTGCAGAGCAGGACACGTATCCACGTCTGGCTCACTGGTCGGGTTGTGCTGCAGCCGTCAAAGGCAGACAAACAACAAAAAGAGTCGCTGCACCCGCAACATAATCATGTTGAGCAGGAGCTTACATATATACACATACATATATGTATATATATATTTTAGATATATATAAAATACATGTGCATGCTATGCTATGCAAAACTTATTCAGACACACACACAAACAATTTAAATATAAATAATTTGATTACTCATGCTCGTTGTTCATTCTCATTTGCAGCAATTGTTGCTGTTGTTGTTGCTGTTGCTGCTTGTCCGTTTATTGTTGCTACTGCCACCTCATACATAATAAAGTGTCTGGGCAATCATTTGATGCCCGGCCCAACCGTCGAATGGCCATGTCAGTGAGTCCCGCTCACTGCCTCTGCCTCTCCACACCAGCTCGTCCTGCCGCACCCGCGCTCCAGCGGCGCAGGGGCATAACTTGTGTCTGTAGCTGGCCGCAGAACCAACTAAATAATTTAGTTGTACGGAGACCGACTGGCTGTTGCAGTGTGTGGCTGACCAGTCAGCAGCCCACAATTCACTGCGTTTTTATATAATATTAAGCGCGATGTTAATAAGCCGCCAGAGCGCCAAATGAAGGCAGCGCCATTCAGCGTTTTGTGCCGACAAAAACATTAAAAAAAAAAACAAATTTGCAACCCAAATAGAGATGTTAAGAAGTTTATTTAAAAAGCAAAGCATATAGTTAATTGATTTATTGTAAAGCTTATGTTTAGTGTGAAATTTATGGGTGCAAAATTCATTTAAAGACGAGTTTAGTATATTTAAAATTAAAGTCAGCAGCTGATTAACAATCTGATACAATGGCAGGCATAATGCATCTGATGACCTGAGGCATCTGATTATATTATTATATTTGTAAAAAAAAATAATAAAAATAAATAAATATATACAATAGGCTTTTACACTTAAAATTTATACATGTATTTATATTTATAAAAAAATAATTAAAAATAAATAAATATATATGTATAATAGGCTACAATTTTTATAATTAAAATTCATATGTATATTTATTTTTATAAAATAAAAAATAAAGAAATATATATAATAGGTTAAATTTTTTACAATTAAAATTTATATATATATTTATGTTTATAAAAAAAAAGAAATTATTAAAAATAGATAAATATAAAATAGGTAACATTTTTAACAATTAAAATATATATACATATAAATTTATATTTATAAAAAAAAAAATTAAAAATAAATAAATATATACTATAATAAATTAAATTTTTTGCAATTAAAATTTATACTCATATTTATATTTATAAAAATAAATAATTAAAAATAAATAATATAATAAGTATGTATAATTAAATTTTTAACAATTAAAATTTATATATATATTTAAATTTATAAAAACAAAATAATTAAAAATAAATAAATATACATATATAATAGGTTACATATGTTACAATTTAAAACAAGTAAGAAAGCTCTAGTCGAGACTGCTCGACTACGAAATCCCCTGAACCCGTCTTTTTGCTTACAAAAGAAACACACACACACATACATAGGCACATATAGGCACGCACGCATGGGCTGCAGTGTGGGCTTCTCATTGAAACTTAATTATTTAATAACTTTTTTTGTGGATGTACGTTCTGCATGAAACTTTTAGATTGTGATTATGTCATTACTATGCGTGTATATGCCGAAGCTCAAGTCTCTAGTATTTGAAATACGCCTTTTACAAAAGTGAGGGTGAGGGGGTGGATATAGGGGCGGGGGGTGAATTATAACAAAAACCGAAATTCTATAATCTACATATGAGTCTACATTTCAAATTTGGAGTTTCTAGCTCTAAAGATGTAGGAGATATAATTTTATAACTGGCTTACGATAAGGTTTTTCATCGATAAAAAAATAATCGGACGAGTTATCGATTTCTAGTGATAAACTTGATATGCGCGCGCTATATACGGACATTTTAAAAAAAAGTTGAGCTCTCTAGCTATTGTAGCTTCGGAAATCGACGCGTTCATACATACGGACAGACGAACAGACGGACAGACGGACAGACGGACAGACGGACATGGCTATATCGACTCAGTTCGTCGCCCTGATCAAGAATATATATACTTTGTGGGGTCTGCCACGCCTCCTTCTCCCTGTTACATACTTTTAACAAAACCATTATACCCTGATTTCCCATTTTCAATGGGTTCAGGGTATAAAAATAGTTAAATATAAAATATAATACTTACATACAATAGTCTATGTCATTTCAGTTCATTACAGACATTTCAACTATGATATGTATGTATATACACAAGCTTATATAGCAACCATAGAAAAGACTAAAGACTAATAAAAATGCTATTTAAATTAACATTATATATTGGAGTACTATATATATTTTTATTATTATTATTTTTTTTTTTTTTGCAGTTTTTTGTCTAAGAATCTATAGAGCATTTCGCTCAAAACCTTATTCCATTAGTCTCCCAGTATGCCATTATTATTTATTTAAGCCCAATTCTATTTAAGCGTCAGTCCGCTTCTGATTTGTTGCAAGGGCATACAGCGAATTGAGCTCTGTTTTATAATATACTACAAATATTTGATATATTTATCTTCCTCTTACTTCTCTGCACTTGAACTGCTTTAGAGGATCACTTGTTTATGTTGTACTTAAGTTTTCTATACACTCTTTTGACTTTTAAGCGAATTGTGCTCAACATTCACATACGTTTTGCATTCATTTCAGTTGTAAACATTTGTGTGCTGCTGCAGCCGCCATAGACGTCATTGTTTGATGGCTTCCAGTGTTTCTGCTGCTGCTGCTGCAAGTGCCGCATCTCCTAGCTATTTAGGTTTTCCTTAGACTGACGCTTCCTGTTGCCTTCCTCAGCCCACTTCAGAATAGATTTAAAAACTACTCGTGCTGCTGCTGCTGCAGCTGCTGTTGTCCTTGATGGTAAATGTAACGCATTGTTGTCAGCCTTTTTGTGTGCTGCCCTCGCAAATGCAAACATGAAAATTGCATAATCCACGCATTACGATTTATGACTTTTGCAGCGAGCTGAGTGATGGCAGGACAAACGAATGTTAAGGAAATAACGCAAAAAGAACTGAGAGCCAGCGAGATGTCTGTCATTTCTTGGCAACGCCATTCGCCGTTTTATGAAAATACATTTTTCATTTGCTTTCATGTCTTCGTGTACTCTTCATATATACATATTTTATTTTTGTTATTTCTACTTCCTTTATCCCTTTCATTTTTAATGGCATCCATAAAGCGTGTAGTACTGCATAGCAGCATGCTGTTGCCTGAATTCGTGAGCTCCAACCGCAAGCACACATTATCGGTAACATTAGCAGCAACTCCTGAGGTCAATCAGCAATTAACTGTGCAAATTGATGGACGCAAACGCGGTCGCTGGCACAAAGTGCCGTTAGTGGCGCCTAACTTGCGCCTCCACCCCAGTTTCCAGCCAGCCCCTAGCCCATCTTAATTAGCTGGCGATGCAAGTGCAGTGCGCCGTCTAACAATGCCCCGACCGCAAGAGGCTTTCATTACGAAATCAGCATCAAGGGCCAGGGCTCGACACGGCCCAAATCGGGCAGCGAACCAAAGTACGGCACTCATCTGTCCGGTAAGTGCATAATTAATTTGATATCCGTGAAATACGTTGGGGGAGCTGCGCTTGAAATGCGCCTAAGTAAGCGCAATGGCCAGAGTGCAGCTCAAGTGGTACGATCCTTGAAGGCAGCCCATGGCTGGTGTCCTTTTTGGCATGCTTTGTTTTTAAGATATTCCCGCTCTTTATGGTGCGCATAAATTTCGTGACATTTTTTGTGCTATTTTACGAGGCAGTCCATTAAAATGGGGGCATGGCCCACCCTTGGGCCACATGTGGCAGCCGCCCGAAGACAGTGGCAGACGCAGACGCTGCGAATAAAATGAAATACATAAATTTTGCAACGATTTGAGAGACCGCATTTTATAATTGAATCACGTACGACATTTTCACAGCAGCAGCAGCAGCAGAGGCAGCAGCAGCGCGGAAATAGGAAATAAGTTTGCCACTGATATAAATTAGAATCTTAAGGGATTGCCAATGCTGGGCTCTGCGCTCTGCGTTGGCTGCTCTTGGTTTTCCTGGTTTTCCTGGTGTCTTAGGTCGAGTTAGTCAATAACTGCGAACAAGCCGCTCAGTGCTCAAAGGGGGCTTTCGTTTGCTCTCGCAAATTTATGTCTGTGTTTCGCACCCTGTAACTCCAGTGCCAGAGCACTTAGAAAGGGGTATTTTGGTGGTTGTGCTTACGTGTATAACAGTTGCCGATATGTGTATGACAGTCAGGGTTTAACTACGCCTAGTCGAATTTCAACTATCGGCACATATGTGTCTATGTGTTCTGTCAAAGAGTCTATGGAGATTAATCTTTAAAATATTTCAAATCTAACAAGTAAGACAGCTCTAGTCGAGACTGCTCGACTAGGAAATCCCCTGAACCCTTCTGAGAACTGATAGTTCAATAATTCTCCGCGTCTTTTTGAGCTAACTAACTTTGCTGTGTTATCTCCACATTTTGCTTAAGTTTTTGCATAATTAAAAGATTTAATACGCTAGAAAATTGTTGAGAACCCTGGGTTGAGTGATTAGGTATAGGTACGTCTTAATAATGATCATCAAAATGGTCCCATTTATCATAAATATATGCGCTTAACTTAAGAAACTAAAGTTAAACTGCTTACAGGGTATTTCCAAGTGTGCCAAACTGCAACTAGAACAAGTTTGATTTTATTTTTGTATTGCTTTTAGTTTCTGTTGCGTTTTTCTTTTACTTTTTCTATAGATTTGTTTTACTTTTTCTTCTCCTTTTTTTTTGGTAGTAACAGCAACTTTTGCTGCGCATTTTTCATGGCCTGCGCTGACAAAAGTTGCATGTGCGCATTTCCGTTTCCGTTTATTAGAGCAACCTTTTGATTTACTTTGCCAGTGGCCGCAAACAATTGCCAAACAAACTACTTACTGGCTGTGCCCAGGCGCAAGCCAATGAAGCAAGGCGTTCGCTCTGTGCATGCAAACTTTTGCCACACACACACACGCACACACATACATGCATACACATGGCCTGCCGCCATTTTGTATCAGTGTGTGCACACTCCATTGAGCCCCAATGATGCGTGCAAAATGCAACGGCAACAAATTTTTGGCATTTTTTTAAATGGTAATTTTTTTTGTTTGTTGCTGGCAGATATGCCTGTTGTTGTTGTTGTTGTTGTTGCTGCTCTTTTTGCCAGCAACACATTACATTGTAAACACTTTGGCATCGCTTGCTCTGTTTCGTTTTCACTTATTTCGCAATTGTTTTTGTGTCTGTCGGCCTTGTCCCCATAAAAAAATGCATTGACTTTAACAAGTGTAAAAATCAAAATCACTGACAGATCCGCTTTTGTTAACAAAATATGCAATCGAAATGTTAGCAACGATTCTCTCTCTTGGTATATTAATAATTGTAAATATCTTGCCTTTTGTTTAGCAATTAATCAATCAACAAATCAATTTATGGCTCAGCTCTGAGCAGTGTCTGTTTCGTTGTTTACTCATTTACTTACTAAAACAAATAAATATGTTGTTGTGTGTGTGTGTGTGTGTGTGTGTGTGTGTGTGTGTGTGTGTGTGTAACAGTTAAGCAACGACAGCAGCAGCAGCAGCAGCAAGAGTCGCGTGGTCCTGCTCCTGCTCCTGCTCCCACTCCTGCTGCTGTTGTTGGTTGCTCATCTCTCTGTGCTGGCGCTTTAGTTGGTGAAGCTGGAGGCTGGGGGCTGGGGGCTGCTTTGCGGCATTTTGCCGAGATTTGTCGAAAATTTATGCGCTACCTTAGAGAATTTATGAGTTGCAGTCGAGTGAATTATTTTATCATACGCATGCAGCAACAAGCACACACAAATTTACAGCTGTGCGTGTGTGTGTTGCTAGAGCATGCCACAAACAAGTTGCAGCACGATCCCCAACCCGTTGAATGCCGCACACTCACACACACAAACACACACACAGAGAGAGAGAGAGAGAGAAGAGCAGTTTAAGCTTCTAATTTCACATGCAAAAGTCTACACTAAGCTGGCATTTTAATCTTGGCCAAGTAGCAGGCGGCTAGCACCTACCAAAAGTGGGCATGGTCAATGGGCATGTAAGTAATTAAGCACTTGCACTGCCTACGCACTAAATAATACCAGCCAACAGGCAGCAGGCAGGAGGCGGCTGGCAGGAGGCGGCAGGCAGGAGGCTTCTAAGTGCTGCATGGCAAAAGGCAAGAGATTTTTGCCAGTGCAGGGATTTAAGTTGTTGCCAGAATATTGTTGTTGTTGTTGTTGTTGTAACATGTTGCTGTTGCACTAAGTCGCTCTCGAGTCTTGTCAAACAGATGCTTCTGCTGCTGCTGTTGCGTTTGTTTTTGTTCTGAAGCCTAATGCGTTGCTGTTGTTTGCGGCTTGCACGGGATAACAGTCCGTTGCAGGTGCCGTGCTAGCTCGCTGCTCATCCGCTTTGCTCTGGCCAGCTGCACAGCTTAAGCCTCCATTTTCGCCTACGTTCGGCTGTGGGTCAATCGATTTGCATATTCGCATATTCGATACCCAGCGATTGGCTTTCATTTGAATTCAAGAAAAGCTTCCGGTCGAGCTAAAAATAGAATAAGATCTTGTTCAAGGGCTGCTTAGCCCGCTTCCTGCCGCTTCCTGCCGCTTAACCCCCAACGTGCAATGGTCAATCGCCTGTTGCCCGGCAATTGAATTTAATTAAAGTCTCTAAGCGACGTGTTATTAGTAAAAGTGTTGCTCTGATGGGGCCCACTTACGATGAGAGCAGGACGCTGGGTCTAGGGGTTGGGGCATGGGTTTGGGCTTGAGTTTAAGCCCTTTCTTGTGCGATTTGGTTACGCTTTGAAAATATCTGCATAATTTAATTAAAATGACACCCCATAATTTGCTCACTAATGTATCGCCGTGTCTGTGTGTGTGTGTGTATGTGTAAATTGGCTCTTTTGACGGATAGCTACTCAACTATCTCTTGCATTTACTCATTAGCAAGCTATGAACATATTAATTAAGTACTTGGCTTAGCAATGAAATAAATACTCACTTTTTATGCGTCTACATAATTAATAATTAACAACGCAATCATCATTTTGTTTGTGTCATTCAAATGGGAATGGGTCTGTCATATGGCTAATGAAAGTGTTTGTAATTCAATTATTGTGTTTGGTCGATGGGGTTTCTTTAAAAGCTTGTATATACGCCTATGAAATAATCAATAATTCTATTAGATAATATATAAAGTAAGCCTTTTTATATATGGAGTGCGCGACTAGGAGATACCCTGGAATAAAATGATGGGCAATTAATTAATGAATTAATTGTTTTTTTAAATGCAATTTTAACTTAAACTCTCTAATTTTTTATAATTTTTCACAAAAAATTGTCGTTTAACAACGAGTGAAATAAATTAAAATTGAAAAAAAAAAAACAAAAATATATATTTCAGTGTATATATTTTTAATTAAAAAATCTTTGCATTTTTATTCATTAGAATTTATATAAAATTAATTCAAAATTTAAATAAAAATTAAAATTTATCATTGCATATTTATTCATTAGAATAAATCTAAAATTTAAATTAAAAAATAAATTAGAATTTATCTAAAATTGCTTAAAAAAAAAAAATTTTAATTTATCATTGCATATTTATTCATTACAATTTATCTAAAATTTAAATTAGAAAATAAATTAGAATTTATCTAAAATTAATTTAAAATTAAAATTCATTGCGGTCCTCGGCTTGATAATGTATTCTCGTTGTTTATTTGATAAATTTGGTATATGTTGGATGTATTTCATGTATATTGATTTACAGCTTATCAAGTTGTTTTTCGATAATTTTTTTGTTTGTTTATTAAACTTAGGTCTTAGTTTAAAAACCCAAAGTGATCGAAATTGGAAGAACTTTCTATTCTATTCACTATTACAACATACATATTCAATATTTTTCTACATATTAATAATTTGTCTTGATGCCGTGCTAATATTGCCGTAAAGCCGACTTAACTGAACGTGCTATTTAATCGGTTCCAGCTAAGCGCGTCATTTTCAGCAACAATAAGCTGAAGATTTTTGTTTGACACTGTGAGCGGCTGCTGCTGCTGCTGCGCGCAGTTTCAAGTCGGCAAACAGCGGTTGGGAAGCCACATTGTTAACGCCAACTACTACTAACTTGGCTGGCGGCGCTTTGGCCATGTTACTTACTTCTGCTGCCATATTTAATGAAATAAGCCGCAGTGAGCGAATTATAAGCAACTCCCCAGCCGCGATGCGCCTTGCCGCATGTGTTATGCTCGCAAGTTGCCAAAACTTGCCGCAGGCCAAGCAACAGCTACACGATGTGTGCTGCTCCTGCTGCTGCTACTGCTGTTGCGAGGAGTGGGCGTGGCTGCTGTGCAGGTAGCAGATATTGCGGTATTTTTCGCATGTCGTGTTTATAGTCGAGTAAATGCGGCTCATTAGCCAGAAACTTGGGCAGCCCGGAAAGCCTGGAAGGCGCTGACAAGCTCTCAACGGCTGCCTCAATTAGATAATATTTCCTCAAAGTTCTGGATGAAAGGCAAATGGACAGCTTGTTTGAACAGGCCCCATCACAATCCGAAAGTAGCAATCATATCAAATATTATGTTTGAATTTAAGCAACAGCACAAAACTCAATCAAATAATGGCAGACACACACACACACACATGCAGACATGCAGACATGCCTACCTTCTCTTATGCCTAAGCAAATGTAATGCAATGCATTCGGCCTTTTTGGTAAAGCCAAGAACAATAAAATATCAAGCGTGTGTGTGTGTGTGTGTGTGTTTTTCTGGGCAGACAAACAGCTTAAAGTCTTAATGAACATTACACACACACACACACAAATAGGCATTTGTGTTTGTATAAATATGTATATGATATCCATGCAACAGCCATCAGCAACAGCAACAGCATCAGCATAAGCATCAGAGTCAACGTCACTCTCATCATCATCATCATCATCATTATGCTGATAGCTGAAATCGTATCTGATGCCGAGCTGCAGCAGCTGCGTCTATATCCTTGCACATTCTCATCGAAAACAAACTGGACGGACGTTGTGGAAGGCTTCACTCATTTGAAGATTACCAACAGGCTAGGTAGCAATTACTGTTTGTTTATGCATTTGTTAGCATTGCATTGGATGCAGCTTTTGTTGTTGTTGTTGTTGTTGCCGTTGCTGTGGCTATGAAGTAAAATTGAAATTCATAATTCAATTGGAGATGTGCTTAGCTGCACAAAACCAAATAACGAACAACAAACGAAATGTTTTAGAGGGATTTTAGGCGACTAACTGTATGTGTGTGTGTGTGTGACTAATGATAAATACAGCTGGCGGCTATACATAACCATATGTGTGTGTGTGTGTGTGTGTTAATTGAATGCAACTTTTGCTAGATGCCATGCAACTGCATCAATTTCGATTCCGCTTGGCCAGCTAGATGGGTAAAAAGCATTTCAGAGAGAGAAAAAAAATAAACAATTTTTTCAGCTAAATTCATCCTTATGCTGTCATCGATGTCATCCATTTGCAGACATTTTCCTTAAAATGCATAAATCATTTCACGCTGCAGTGTCATAAGTGCAGTCAGGCACAATTACAAAGCCAGCTCTATAGCTGGAGAGCTGTTCGCATATGTATGTATGTATATGTTGACATCAAAGAAAGGATATTATTATTTTGTGAATACAGAAGCTGAAAAAAAAAGAAAGAAAGAGAGGCGACGTGCAAATCTACAGCAGCAACAGCAGCAACAACTCAAACTGCTTGCCATAGCCAAATTCAGATCCAACCCCTCCACACATATCCTGCTTATGTCTTCCCCCCCACCCCCTGCTTCTTGAGTGTGCAAACTGCAATAAATCTGCTGAGGTAGTCATAAATATTGATTTCGAAATTGTCTGCATGTGTATGCGTCTATGCGTGTGTGTGTATGTGTTTGTGTGTGTGTGTGTGCCTTGGCCATTCCTCGCCCATCTCTTTAGCTCCTCAGTCCAGCCTCGCTTGGATTTGTCGCTTATATTAGCTGCAGAAATGAAAATCGTTTTCCAATCGCATTCTTTTGCCTCTTACCGTTTTGCTCTTTGCCTTTTCCTTGTTGTTGTTGTTGTTGTTTGGGTTGCCTGTGTGCTGGCTATGTATGTATGTTCCACTGAAGTGTAATTTGCAGTTGCCATGCCTTGTCGTTGTTATTGCTGTGCTGACAAACGGTTTTTACCTATTTGCCCTATCCCGAACAGGGCATGCTCATACTGGGAATCCTTTTGCGCACTGGAAATGTGAATGAGAATGAGTAAAAGATATATATTAAGTTTTTTTTAAGTTTACGATTTCTTAACATCCATTTATTACTTTATAAATAAATATAAGATATATTATATATGGTGTAAAAATAAATATATATGCTTAGAAATATTTTTTAAATGTACAATTTTTTATCTTAAGCATTGAGAAGTAAGAAAATCAAATATTTAATCTACTTTAAATGTTATTTAAATTTTTTAAGATTTAATATTAAATAAAGAATAATAGTAAACAAATAAAGAAATCAAAATTAAAAATAAATTCTTAAATAACATTTAAATAAATAAATAAAAATATAAAAATAAAAAATTAATAAATAAATAAAATTTAAATAAATAAATAAAAAATTAATAAATTAAAAAAAAATAAAATAAAATAAAACGAAAAAGTAAAAAATAAATAAATAAATAACATTTAATTAAATAAATGAAATAAATAAATAAAAAAAATTATCAAATAAAAAAAAATAAAATAAAATAAACAGAAAAAGTAAAAAATAAATAAATAACATTTAATTAAATAAATGAAAATATAAAAATAAAAAATAAATAACATTTAAATAAATAAATAAAAAAAAAAATTATCAAATAAAAAAAAATAAATAAAATAAAAAGAAAAGTAAAAAATAAATAAATAAATAACATTTCAATAAATAAATAATAAAAATAAATATAAAAAAACATTAAAAATAGATAAATAGATAAAAAAATAATAATAAAATAAAAAATAAAAAGAAAACTAAAAAATAAATAAATAAATGATATTTAAATAAATGATAATACAAAAATAAATAAAAAATAAATAAAAGAAAAAATACAAGTAATAAATAAAAATAAAAATAGGTAAATAAATAAATTTTTGTTTAAACTTAAGCTTGTTTAAAATTATTAAATTTATATCAAAATTTTAATTGATATTTACATTTTGAAAACTAACCCTAAGTATGGAAAGTAAGGAACCAATTCGTTTAATAAATAAATAAAATAGTTGCATAAATTTAAGCTGCTTTTATTTGAACTTTAAAAAATAAATATATATATATATATATTTTTTTTTTGTTTTGTATATATTAAAATTCAATAAAAAATGCAAGAAATAGTGTATTTTTTATTTATTTATATCTTTTAGTATTTAAAGAAAATTCTAATAGCTGTTAGCCAAGTTATCTTTAATATTTTTCATTTAAACCGTCCGAATCTTCACTTTTCAGATATTTTACTACTCTTTTGCTCACTTTAAAAGGACTCAAGTATATGTATATGTACACCCTGCATATTTAGTTGATTTTCGCATATGATGCTTTCGGCATTGTATGCTGAGTGGATGGCATCAGCTCTGCCATGTTGCAGCTGGAGTTTGCGTGGCAGCAAGTTTCCAATTTATGATCCGTCACTGACTTTAGAATTATGGCCAATGGGTCATGCCAACTGTCATCTGGCATACGGGTATCTACAGTGGGCAGTGGGAGTTGGAGTGGCAGTGGGAGCGTGAATGAGAGCTGCAAATATCAATGCAGTCTGAAATTGAAATTAAAGTCATAAGTCAAAGCAGTCGAGCAGTCGAGCAGCTGCGGGACAGCGGGACAGCCTCCTACTGAGCCTGGGCGCATTTGCTGTGGTTTTGCCTTGCCTTGTCTTTGGGCCAGTAGCTGTTACATTGGCCGCACACAGACGAGAGCTGGTAAATGGGCTTTCACTTATGTGCCCGAACGATGGCAGCGGCTAATCTTACCCATCGGGAATACGGCATTCCCATTAAAATGTCTTTGTCTGTGTGCCGGACATAGCTTTGATCTCAGTTCCGGCATCATCCGCTCCCCTTGGCCAACAAGCATGAGATATTGAACTAGTTTGTGCGTGTGTGTGTGTGGTAAGTCGAGTATTTGAGTTATAAAAATGTCATCATACTCATCACTGGACGTTGGCTCATTTTGCATTCCTCTGGGACTGGCTCGCTGCTCGCATGAAGCTGCTTAACTAACGTCCACTCGTCCGTCCAATGGCTCAATGATAAAAGTTCGCCTTTGTTTCATGGAATTTTATTGCCCCAAAAATGAAATGATACTTGTCGCCAGTTTTATCTATGCCTCTGAAATCGATTCGCCAGCCTGTGCATCAGCATTATTTTATGGCACAATCATGACAGCAGATTTCTCAGCTTCTCAGCTTCTCAATTTCCTCTTTTCCTTTTTTCTCTTTGTACAAATTGTCCAATTTGACCCGAATAGTTGACTTCATACCAATGTGCTCTTAAAAGTCTCCAATCAACACTTTAGCAGCCATTGTTAAATGTTCTTTGATTGCACGAAATCTTTTCTTGCCCGGAATTCAATTATGCTCAACTCAGGCTCAGGTATTTTGTTGGCTCAAATTTAATTATTGCGAAAAGGCGAGAATAGCTCAGCTTATATCGCCTATTATTATTTGCTTTGGCTGTGGCCAAAAATAGTTTTCCTTTGATCACTTCAAGGCTTGGCTGTGCGAACTTCTGAGATATTATTATTGATATATTCGTCTATGTGGTGAGCATGTGTGTGTCCCTTTGTGTGTGTACGTGTGTGTGTCCTGCATTGTTTTAAATATTGGCACAAAATCAAATTATCTGCTATTTGTCAATAAATAACTCGTGCACAAAGGCGAACTTTATTAAAATTCCCCACAAAACGTTGTAGTTTTCGGATTCAATTACGCCATAAATTTTCGGTATTACACCCGCACGGACAAAGGCGAGCAGTGGATACGGATTGAGTGCCATGCTGGAAGGTGGAGAGGGGGGCTCGTTGACATGAAGCCGAACGCAACAATATTGAAATTTAAAGCCCCATCGGCAACTTGTCACAGGTTGTGCCTGGCTGTTGCCGGACGGAACGACAGCTCCGCAAAATATGAGCCAATATAAAACCAATAAAGCACGGCCAGCAAATAGATAGCAGCCCGGACATGCATAGACGAACCTCAACATCAAATCGCTCTAAAACGGAAGTGTGGCTCCCGAGCGCCAAATTAAAAAGTTGCCACAGCCAACAGAGAAATACATATATATATATGTATGTATGTATGTGTGCAGGTTGAAAGGTTCAAAGGGGAACTAAATTATGAACTGCATTTGGCAATCGAATGACGCTAACCGACAACAGACATAAACATTAATAACCAATATGGCAGGAGTCGAGGCCGAGACAGGCGTGTGAAGCGCATAAACAAGCGTGTGAAAGGTAAAGGGGCGTGGTCATGTGGGCGAGGGCTCCACTCTGTGTAGCTAGCTGCAAAGCCACTTTTGCAATTTATGGCAAGCGTGGCGAAAAGTCTTTTTCTTTTTTTTTTCACCTTGCCACTAACTTGGCTAAGGCTACTCCTTGCCCCGTGTGGCGATGATGCATTGAAGCGGGATTTAAAGTTTAAAAGGTTTCGCGGCTTGCCCCAGGCCCAGCTCCTGACAGGCATTTGGCGTTTTGGCGCATAATAAATTCGAGCTGTAGACACATGGTTTAATTTATCATCAAACGGCTGCAATCAGTTTGCGGCGCTGCGAAAGCCCTGGAATTTATTGGCCTGAGTTATGGCCGCAGCGTAAACGTGAAACGTTGTAGATCTCTCTGTCTGTCTATCCGTCTCTCCGTCTGTCTGTCTGCCTGTCGACTTGCAGTTTACTTGCCCATTACTTCAACAGATTGACTTTTTAATTATTGTGCAATTGTGTTGCAAATATGTATGTTCGATCATTGTTTGGCCTAGAGAGAGAGAGAGAGAGAGAGGGAGAGTGGGAGGGGGAGAGTGGTAAAGCCTTTGGCTAGATATTTCATTTAAAAATTCCATTATTCCGTTCGTTCGTTTGTCTATTTGCTGTTTTTATTTATTTTAATTGGTTATTCATTGGCAATTACTGTTAGCCTGGCCAACACAAAGGCATGTTGATTGTGTATTTACAGCTGAGTTGAGCTCTTCGCCCACTGCTTGTTTGCCAATGCTATTTATAAGAATAGTAATTGAATTGCCATTATTAATATGCATGCAATTAAATTATCACACACACACAGAGATAACTGTACATATATATGAATATATATATATATATATATATATATGTATTGGAGTCTCAAGCAGTCAGTTGTCCAATGATTTGGAAAATAAAACAAAAGTCGTAAACGCTGCTCGAATCTGTGCGCCAGATAGCAGCAAGTACGCAAAACATGGCGTATACGTAACAAACACATAAACGCGCCAAGACAAGCTAGGAAAAGTACTTTGAAATTGGCCATGACGTGGCTGTCTGTTGAATCAGAGACTCTGCACCCAAGCACATTCATAATTTTAAGCATTAGATAAACACACACAACTAGCGAGAGAGAGAGAGAGAGAGAGTGGGAGAGAGTCGGGAATTTTCAGACTAAGCATGACGCTGCTGCTCTGCTGATAATCATAAAAGGATACGCTTCGATAGGCAGCCGTCGATGCCTTCAAATCAGGCAGAAAAACGCTGCCATGTCTGACTAGCTATGGCTGGCTATATACCTCAGTCAGATAGTGTGTGTGTGTGTGTGTGTGTGTGGGCCACATTTCATTACGTTCAACATGGCGCTGTTCGGCACTTGAAGCACGTAACAAGTTTAAATTGCGCTCGTTGACTGTTGACTGCCGTGCGGAAGATGCCGATGCCGATGCCGTAGCCGTAGCCATTGCCATGGGTAATGGTAATGGGGCTGCCTCTGCTGGCCAAGTCCTGGCCCAGTCTCAATTGAAGCAGAAAAGTGTATTTATATGTAACGGAAATGATGCTGCACTTGTGCGCCTCCTTTTAGCAAATGATCGGTAATGCGATATGGCCCGGCCAAGGGCAACACAGTGGGTGGAAGGGTGGAAGGGGGGCTGACAGGGGTCAAAACGGGTTGCGCGCTTGCCCAGGCAATGAGCATTCAATTTCTGATGCTTATAAATGTGCCACTGATTTGGCGCGCTTATAAATGCTTATGATAGTCATAGCCCACTCTATCGAGGCAATTGTGTGGCTTGCGATAAGCGCTATTTTATCGCTAATTGTAAGTGAAGCGGAAAGGAGAGCAGAGAGGAGACACGAATGTAAATAAAGATATGTGTAACGTGCACGAGTGCCAATTGCGAAGGCATTAGCATTACTTTTTATGTGCCTGAATTGATGTGTGCCACACACACACACACACACACACACACCTGAGCTGAGCTGAGCTATGTTGTCGACTTTGTTGCACTTAACGAAGTACCAGAAATGAAATTATTATCTCTATCCACTCAGCTGTGGGCCATAAATATTTCAGTTGACAAAAATGGCATTTGCATTTATTGTAATAGGCTAGAACTGTGTGCCGTATCAAAATCGTGCATGCTGTCAAGTGTTAAAGGTGTGCACACACCCGCACACACACACACACACACATGGCCACAGCTAGACAGATATGCATATTAATGCGAACTGCGTATACTTTATATTTTCAGCAAGTGCAAATGTTGCCGCTGCTCGGGCCAAATATTTGAGCAGCGGGCAAACAAATGTGTAACCAACACGCTATTTGCTTGAGGCAACACATACACACACACACAGGCACACAGAGGTGAGAGGTTGTTCGAGGTTGTTCGAGGCAAAGCACATGTGACGCAATGCAAACAGAAATCTTGGCAAGAGCGAACCGAACCAACCAAAAAAAAAACAGAAAAAAACAACAGTAAAAGGTGAAACGTGTATTAAATAATTCCTTTGTCGAGCACATTTTAATCGTGCCGCAGCAAAAGCAAACAAAGCAACGGCGCAGCACTGTCCGCTGGGCAAAGCAAATAAGCCCAACCTCAATGCTGCTGCTGCTGCTGCTGACCGCCACGTTGTCAGCGGCTCACTAAAATGTATGAAACACAAAAACAACAACAAAAAAAAAACAGAAAGAGAAATTTAACTCACAAAAAAAAAACAAAAAAAATTGCGAACCTTGTAAAAATTCACAACTGTGGACAGCAAAATGTATTCCAGTTGTTGTTGTTGTTATTGTTGTTGTGTCCACATACGTGAATCCTTCTAGCAGCGACAGCACGAGTTTTGGTCTATGGCAGCGCATGACAACTAAGCGGAACTGGGCGCAGACCCTGGGCAGACCCTGGGCAGGCAAATGGATGAGCGCGGTGCAATGGTTTGACAAGCGCGTGAAGAAAAATTTCTGCATGTGTGCGCCAAAAGGCAACAAAATAACAAAAAAACAACAACAACAACAGCAACACAGAGCGGCACAAACGTTAAAATTGTGAAAACAAATAAAACGAGGCAGATTACTCCTTTTGCTCACACACTCTATCTCTATCTCCCTCTCACTCACTCACTCTCTCGCTGTCTCGCTCTGTGTTTTATAACTGCTACGTGTGTTGTGTGCTTGTTGCGGCTTTGCAGGCATCAGCAATGGCTGAGGCAACGCCATCTTTTTATTTATTTATTGTTTTTGTCTGTGTTTGCTGCATTGGTGTTATTAGTGGCCATTGTTGTTGTTGTTGCTGCCTGTGTTTTGTAATAAAGTACAGTACACGTTGAGGACATTTCAATGGCGTCAGCTGGCATAACTCAAAATATTTTGAATATATGTCTATTTATGTATGCGCACATGCAGCTGACTGCCAAAGGCAAAGGAATTTTACCTACCTATATGGCATATAGGAAATGTTTTAACTACTCTCACTCTCTCTCTCTCTCTTTGCACTTAATATTTGTTTTTGGGAAATATTTAAACTTGTTATATTAACAATTGATTCAGTCATCTCAGCGAACAGTTAGTCTCTCACATTCTCCAGCTGCTCATTGGTTTTAATAAATTTGCTCAAGGTAATAAATCATAAATTGAAGTGAACTGCAGTGCATAGACTGATTATCAAAGGGAATAAATGCAGGGCAAACAATGACATGTTATTAAGAGTTTGTGTTTTGAGGTCAAGCAATTGTTGCTGTTGTTTCTGTTGTTGTTCGACAGCAATTAATGCTAACTGCAAAGTATTTGTGTGTGGCTGGGGAAATCTTTGCATAGCAAATGAAATGATATAAAACCAAATAAAATTCCAAGAGACTCAATGAGTTGTGTGTGTGTGTGTGGGGAGCAGAGACACCTGAGTCTGAATGGCAACAAAAGCGCAGCCACAACAGGACAACAACAACAACAATAACAACCACAATAACAGCTATAACAATGGCCAACACGTTTGTTGGCTTCTCATTTAAGATTCAGTTGGGTTTCATGGGAGAATTAAATCTTGACATGTCAGTTGCGAGACGGACAAACGGACGAACGGACGGACGGAGGGAATTGCCGCAGCCTGACACGAACAACATAATTTCATGGCAATTTATGCGCACATTGAGCGGCCCAGTGTGACCAGCTTAAAGTTGGCAAATTTAAATGTGACCGAACAACAACAACACTCACTCATTTAGCCACTTGGCCACACGAATCGCCCTCTCACTCTCTCACCTATAAAATGTTAAGTGGTCGATGTTAGTTTGTTGTCTAATGCATATTTTATGCGACAAACTGTGATTTGTTGCTGTTGTTGCTGTTGTTTGGTTGTTCGTTTGTTGTTCTGGCTACTGAACAAATGAATTTTGGTATTTTGTCTGCGGTAAGTCGAAGCCAATGTCAATTGAGCATGCTTTGGCAAGCTGTTGCATTCGACAAGAAGTCAAAGAATTTCTAATTTTTTCTTATTTATTATTAATGCCCTGTGAGGCTTTCATTGTAAGCCACCTCTATTCGATATGCTGCTGGAATTTGAATAAATCATTGCGTATCTCGCGGCATCTCGCCTCAAATGTTATCCAATCAAATGAATGAATCAATGAATGGCCCGCCTGTGCCTGAGTGAATGCCATGAATATGCTCGAGTGGAACGGCATGGGGGAGCTCTTAGCTGCTTGATTGCGCTGCCAGCAGCTCATTCGCAAATAAATAATTTTCAAAATGCTCTCGCGCTGTAAATCAAAAATGCCAGCGTATTGGTAAAATATTAGGTCCTTCTGGCCTGGCTCTTAGGGTTGGGGTTGGGGCGGGTTTTGCCCCACTTGAAGTTCTGCAGACCGTTCAGGGGTGACGTTTCAGACAGCATCAAGCATCAAATATGCAAATTGTAAATTGTAAATTGTAAATTGTTGCCTTTTCTCAATGTTGTTGTTGTTGTTGTTGCTTTATTCATTCATTGTGCGTTTGCCGCGTGCCGCGTGCTGCGCCACACATTTTGCTGTTGTCTGGCAAAAATTCGTCGCTGCAGACATTTTTATTGGACACATGAAGCTGTGCCTTTGGCTGAATGGCGTCTGATTATCAGGTCGTACACTGAAGCACTTAAAGGAGCAGGAGCAGGAGCAGGAGCGCATAAATCAGCCAACTCACGAGCCAAAAAGAACAAATGTTGTACAAACTCACGACGATGACGAGAAAATGTGAAATGTGTGGTACTCCCATCCCCTCACCTCTCTTCCCACCTGATTCCTAACAGTTATGAAAAACTCCATTAGAGTACTTAGATATCAAGAATTCAGCAGTTAAATTGATGAATGCCAACAATTGATGTGCCTGTATCAAAGCAGAGTATAGAGCTGCCTATTTATTACGCTTTTATTTTAAATGAAGCAGAATAAACATTAAGAAAATCATAATAAATATTCCTCTTCTGTTAACATTTTTAATGCAGTTCCATTGTGAAATCAAAGCATAAATCATTTGTCAAATGCATTGCAACATTTATGTTTCATTTTCATTTATGTTTCACTTTGGTTTTGCTTTATTGTTTTTTGATTAAGTTTAAAATTCGAAATTCAATAACTTGTCATCGTCAATTTATTAAAAGGCATCCAATATTATTAAAACTCTCAATCGCGTTCACTGGCAATCAAAACGAGCCTTTCCGAATAACTTAAATAGCAATATTACTCTCACTGAGCCACACCCGATCTACATATGTATGTACGTAGAGCAGCCACTGTTAAAAGACACAGTAGAGCAGCAGTCACGATTGAGTGATATTGCCTTTTAATAGTGAGCAGCAGCTAACTTTCCCTCTCCCTCTCTCTCACACAGAGTGTGGCTGTTAACATCAACACTACTGTAACAGTTGAAGAAATACTCTGCCATTAAACTCTGCTCTTACACCAAGCTGTTATACTGTGCTGTTAGACTCTGTTGTGAGAGTATGCTGTTAGACCACGATTGAGTGCACTGTTAAAAGACACTCGCGCATTGAGTGTGTCTTTTAACAGTGCACTCAATCGTAGTCTAACAGCATACTCCCACTGTCTTTTAACAGTGCTGTTAGACTATGCTAATTATACTCTGCTGTTAGATGTTGCTGATATTCTCTGCTGTTAGAATATGCTGTTCGATGCCGCTGTTAACTTTACAGTATCAAATAATATTTATTAACATTACGTTATACGTTATTATGTATATGCGCAAATAGTATATGCAAATATATTTGAGAAGGAGAAAGCGGAGAGTAAAGATCAAAAAGTCGTGTATACTGAAAATATAAATATATAATTTGTGTATATAATATAAGAATTGACAATTTCAGTTTAAGGTCGTCCGATTGTTGATCGAGCCTGATATGAAGTAAGCAGAGAAAAAACGTAATAGACTGGGCCACAAGCTGAAAAGGCTTGACAAATCGATTCTCGACAGTCTTAATGTGTGTGGTCTTTTGGGAAATTCCATGTTTGGTCACTCGTAATGCTATGCGTGCGCAACGATCATAATTTAATGTTTAACTTGGTTTCATTTCTGTTTTGTTTGCAGTTGTGTTACAGCAGTTATGAAAGTGTTACGTAACCGCAGCGTTAACCCCAAGTGTAAGAAGCCGTGTGTTGTGCTGGCTGCACATTGCTTAATTTACAATTTGCGCATTAACTTTGTCACATAATTCTAATTAGCGCTTTTAATTTGTTTATGAGACACTTTGCACCGTTACCCAAAATTATTGCTGGCTAAAATTGCGCTGGGAACAGCTTAAATATCACCAGAGCAGTGGACGCTGCCAAGTGCCGGCCATTACCGGGCCGGGCCGCTGGAGGCGGCCAACGGAGGCGTGGAGCGGCCACTATTTTTACGAGTCAGCTGCCAGGAAAGTCGCCCAGCCAGGGGTGCTGGCTGCCATGACAAAGTCATTAAATGCGACGCAAATTAGATTTATTGTGCTCCACTGCACCTGCCAGGTGCTGGAGCTGCTGCTGCTCGTGCTATTGTAGATACTCTGGCTCGGTTCGCCTCATGCCTCATGCCTGCAGCTCTGCTGGCCACTGCGGTCACCCGCCTGACCTGCCGGGGACATCGTTAAGGGTTTTCTCTCCCCCCGCCACCTCTCTCCCGCACACTGCTGCCCCGCCCGGCTTAACAATAAATTTACATTAGACTGTTACATATTTGCACTGTTTGCTGTGCGAGTTTCAAAATCAGCCTGACTCTGGCAGGAGGCGGGCAGCGGACAACGGGCAGCAGGAAATTAGGACAGCTTTTTAACGTGGCACAAATGCGCGCACACACATGTAAATGGTAACAGCGCGGTACGCACTCACCGTTAACGAGCAAAATGATATGCAAATAAGGATAAATCCGTCACTCGTTGACACTGCTGCTGCTGCTGCTGCTGCTGCTGCTACTACTACTCCTCCTCCTCCTGCTGCTGCCAGGCCAGGCCAAGCCAAGCCGCCAACCTCAATGTCACTTGCATTGCCATTGCTCAGCTCAGCTTTGCTTTGCTTTACATCGTGCACTTTTCTCTGTCAACATTTCTTCTAAATGCTGAATAATTAAATTGAAAGCTCGAATTTCGTTTAAAACACCTGCAATCCTTTATTTACTATATATTGCCATTGCCAAACTGCACAGAAGAAATTTGAATCACAAAAAAAAAAATAAATAAATAAATTAATTAAATTAAATTAAAATAAAATAAGTGAATTACTTTATAAAATTAATATTACTTTATAAATAAAAATTCAGATTTCAAGATTGTGATTTAATTTACTAGAATATCAAGCCAAGCTACAAGCCAAAAAAAAAAAAAAAAAAATAAATAAATAAATAAATAAAATAAAATAAATAAAAAAAAAAAAAAAATTAAAAAAAAATGAAATAAAAAAATGAAATAAAAAAAATAAAATAAAATGAAATAAAATAAAAAAACTAAATACAAAAATAAATAAAATAAAAATAATTTAAAAACATAAAATAAAATTAAGTAAATAAATAAAATAGTTTAAAATTTTAATTACTTTATAAAATAAATCAGATATATATATATATATAAATAAAAATAAATAAATAAAAAATTAATGAATTAATAAAATAAATAAAATAAAAATAAATTAAATAAAAATAAATTAAATAAAAATAAATAAATTAAAAAAAAATAAAATAAAATAGTTTATAATTTCTATAATAAATCCTGCCCATAATATAATATATATAAAGAAATTAAATAAAAATAAATAGAGAAAAACAAAAATAAATAAAATAGTTTATAATTTCTATAATAAATCCAGCTCATAATATAATAATAATTTAATAGATTTGAATCTCTAGTTTAAAAAGAATAACGAATGCATATATATATCTGAAAATAAATAAAATTGATTTGTTCTAAGCTTGACATGGATTATTTAATTATGAATTTATGTATATGGATATACTTTTTTTTCAGCAATATCAATTTGTATTCCATTAAAACGAGCCCTTGACATGCATTTTGCATTGAGCTGTAGGATGTTTTGGCCTCGGTCTTTCAGCGTTATTTCATAACTCACGTCATTTAATTTAAGCAAATATCACGACTTGAACAAAAGCCATTGAATGCAACTGCTGTGCGGTGAAAGGCTCTGTTGTTAGAGGACAGACGTTGGTTGGTTCTTGAGGTGCTGCCTGGTTGGAGTGGGGGTATCAGGCCCCTAATGAAACAAGAAACAGCAGGCAGAGCAGCAAACAAAAGCAAACAAACACACACACACACACATACGGATCAAGTGTGGAACGTGCAAAGCGAGACAAATGGCTGAAAGCGTCTGCTCATGCCTGCTACTTGGCTGAGTCGCCTTTCCATTTGGGTGGGCAGGTGTCGGGCTCTGGTTGGCTGGCTGGCTGGTTGGGATCTGGGCGCTGAAGTTTTCGCATAAACAAAAGCAAATATTGCGCACTTGTGCAATTTATATTGCAAAACAATTGTCATTAGAAAATGCCGCACGAACAAAAACCGGCGCAGACAAAAGGAGCCCAGCGCCCAGGCCGAAACTCACCAAGGACTCGGAGTCGGGCTCAGGCACAACTGCAACTGTCACATGTGAGCCAAGGAGCAGCACCAGCAGCACCAGCAGCAGCAGCATTTTATGGCACAGCTTAAGTGCTTCAAAAATTCCACGTAATGCACTCAAAGCAACGTCTGCCCAGTCCCCAGAGAGAGTGAGAGAGTGAGAGAGAGAGAGTTGCCCCATCGCCATGGCCGAAAACAGACGGCAAATAAGAAAACGTGCGAGCTGTGGCGCAAATTAAAGTTGCTGGCTGGGCAGGAAGTCGGATTCTCTGTGCGGGGTCGGTCCTCTTTGGGGCTGACTCCTCAGCTGCTGACAGAGCAATGTGTTTCAAACAAGTCGCTGCATTCTGTGTGCATTGGCCCCTCCCCCACTGTGCGCTTTCCCCTCATTTCATACGCTGTCATTCGTCGCCGCTTTTTCATCTATGTGCGCCGTGCGGCATTTTCCTTATTTAGGTTTTTAGTGTGTTCACACACACCCAATCTTTCCCTCTCTCTCTCTCTCTGTTTCTCTTTCTCTTCTCATACACTTTTTGTTCATTAGTGGATAATGAACAATTGCAGCATTATGACAGCAGCAGCAGCAGCAGCAGCAGTTGGCCAGTTTTTTGCTCACCTCTAGCTATCTAGTTGCAAGCATTTTTATTAAAATTCCTTACTGGAACCATTAATTTTCCTGCTCGTGCAACTTGCTATTTGTTCTCGTTTTTTTTTTTTTGTTCCTCTCCTCCTTTAGCTTAGAGATGTTTTGCTCGTTCGCCTGCCGGGCTGGTGTTTAGTGCAGTTAATTCTTGACAGTTTGGCCGCTGGGAAACGGCCTCCGGCTTGATGCAGTGAAGCATTGCCGTAACAATTGCTTAAAGAGTATATTGGCTTTATTATTTGGACGAAATTTTATGAATTTTATTTGTGATTGACTCTTCCATACTTTAATCAAGTCAATAATTATTATAAATAATAAATAAATAAATTGAGCACAAAGTAGGACTTGCTATATAGTTGCTTAAAGAAGGATTTATTTTTAAAAATTAATTTGATATACTTCATTTAAATTTTTAAAATTTTTAAAAAATTTATTTTAATTATTTATTTATTTTTTTTTTTATTATTAATATTTCCAGTCTTCAATTAAGTCTCTTCAATAATTATGATGGTAAATTAAAAACATAATAAACAATATAAATTTATCTTAAATAAGAGTTGCTTAAAGAGTATATTTGATTTATTTATTAAAATTTATTTTATGCTTTATTACATTTTACATTTTTTTTTTTTAATTATTTACATTTTTTATTTACATTTTTTTTAAATATAAATTTTAACATCATTTTGTTATTTATTTATTTATTTAAATTTTGATTCAATTATTTAATTTTTGATTCATCTTTACATAGAAAATATTTATTATTATTCATTAAAATCCCTTCAATTATCTCCAATCTATTCAGTAATTATTCGTTTAATTATGAGCTAAATTTAAATAATTTAAATTTCTCAAAGAGTTGCCAATTTCAAACTTTAATCAACTTATTTAAAGATAAATCTGTGTACAGCTTTTATTGTGTTTATTTGGATCACAACCCTTATTTGTTTGATGGGAATACGATTAAACTCATATGTGTGTATGTATGCATATATACATACATATATGTATGTATATATATAACAGTCGCATGCAGATTTCCATCCATTTTCGTTTTGTTGAATCAAAGTTTTGTTGGCACATTAAACAACCTCTGCCAGCGGCAATTAATTTGGCTTAGTTGAGTTTAGTGCACTTCCGTTGCACACGGCGGCCATTTTGTCGCAGTGCCGGATGAGAACAACAGGCAGACGAACAGACGGACGGTTGGTCGGGTAGAGCAGCCAGGCAAACAGGACAGAATGGACAGGACATGCTGCTGCAAATTCATGAGTGCTCAAATGCAGCTTTAGTTTTTATTACCATTAAAAGCGGATGCTTCATCCCGACGCCCCAAAAACACAAAATGTCGCACATAACTCAAATACATAAACACAAATGCCTAAGCTCGATATACATAGGTAAGCATATGTATGTGTGTGTGTGTGTCAGGCAACACAACAGGGTCTAGATGCTCGGCATTGTATTGTTGTTGGCTGGCTGCATTGATATGGCGGCGCTCTTTGTGTGCATGCTTAACAATTTTGGCAATGCTTTTTGCTGGCAACACCTGAAATGAAATCCAGCCATGACCCCATGAGTTAACTGCTGGGCGTGGCAGCGTCCGCAATGACAACGACAGCGACAACAACAACAACGACAATGACAACAAGGCTTAACTGAAATCAACTAACAACATTAACAGAGCAGCGAAATTTTAGCGACGGCGCAGCTTAGCCTGGAGATTGGGATTGGCATTAGATTTTAGGTCTGGGCGTTAGGCATGCCAGACAATAAGCATGCATTGCCAGTGCCAATGACGAAGCGCCAGTGGTGCCGGTGGCTCTGGTGGTGCTGTTGGTTATTGCATATGCACACACGCAATGCATGCGGCTGGGCGAAACAGACAAAGCGCTTCGAGGCTGGCGGGGCACGGGCAGTGAATGTATTTAGGTACTCCAGTGCCGTTGTTGTAGTCACTTGGCAGGACTCTGGATGCTAGGTGGACGGGTGGTGGGTGGTCGAGCGATGAAGATTGGGCCTTTGGCGCTTCAACGGCGTCACATATGCTCCTAACGATAATAGTTTTCTGCGTAATTTGTTCGCAATTTCAGAGAAGAGACGCGTGGATATCGCGCTGCCGAACTTGGCTCCACGCGTGTGTATAATTTAGTGGCACTGGCGAGGCATATGGAGCTGGCTGAGAAGAGAAGGAGGTGGGTGTGGAGCTGTAGCTGGAGCGCCCTTTTGCTCGCTGACACTTTTCGCTTTGACTCGTTAAAATTCATTTTAATTTTTAGTCGTAGCTGTTGTAGTTGTAGTTGTTGTTGTAGTTGTAGCTGTTTGCCCGGGCAACGCTGCTGGCCATAAGGAGAGGCCAAGCCGCGTGACAGACAGCGCGAGTATTGGAGCGAAACAGAGACGGAGACAGCGCCACAGAAACAGAGAGGGAGAGGGAGATAGCGTGGGCGAGCGAACAGGATGGCGCACGTGTCTCTGAAGCCGCATCCTGCGTAGCTTTATAAACAATTTTGAATTTTGCGGTTGCGCGAAAATTAATGGACGCCTCGCTTTTGTGCGGTTTTTGGTTGCGCTGCCAGACGACCGAACAGCACATGGCGCATGGTTACGGGGCAACGGGGCGGGGTTTGGGGGCACAACGCGTGCGGCACATCGTTTGCTTTTAGCGCTGGCGACGATGGCGGCTAGATTTTAGACATTTTGTCATTAGTGTTTGCATTCTAGAAACGAGATTGTTGTTTGTCGTTGCGGTTGCGGCAAGAAATTGCAGCACTTGATGCCAGAAGATGCCTGCAACATCATACGCTTATTTATGGCCAGAGCCCGCATCCAGCAATCAATTAAAGCAATAACAGCAACGCTAAGCCAAAGCCAAAGCAAACAGAACAACAAGCAGCTACGTCAAGTGCTATTTAAGATACAACAAATACACGCACACACACACACACACACACACATATATACACCCACACAGTGATGTAGAAAAAAGTTTGTTGCAAGTTGCCAATGATTGTCAGGCAGTCGCATGTGTGTGTTATGAATAAGCCAAGAAACTTTTGCCTTGACTCTGCCACACTGATTGCCCTTGCCCTTGCTCTTGCCTCTCTTATCAACGCGATGCAACGAGCTAAGGAGCCATTGCTGCTGCTGCTGCTCCTGCTGGAGTCAGCGAGCGAGCGCGGTTAATAAAACAGACAAACACTCAAACTTTTGCTATAAAAATATCTGGCTGGATAATCGTGAGAGGCGGGGATGGGGCGGGGGGCGAAGGCGGGCGGCGAAGGCGGGCGAGTTCTGTGCTTGTTTTTTAAGTTGGCAGCGTTGTTTGCTTGCTAAACAAGTGCTATTAAAAGAGCATAAAGGTGAAAGGTGGGCGTGCCCAAAAGCACTCATAGTGTGCAGCGTCAGTCGTAAAGGGTCTCCATTTGCAGCTGTAATAAGCCCCCACCAAATCTATATGCAGTTCACAATGCCAGCAATCGCTGGATGCTTCTGATACCCTGTACTTAACAGTTTGGCAAAGGCATATTCGGCACTGAAATATATATGGAAATTTAGAGAACTCACCTCTGCTTTACTTTGTACTAATACAGAAATTATCTTACTAATATATGCCTTAGTAAAAGTATTTGAAATCTCTGTCAAAAGCAGGGTATTTGGCATCTCTGTATACTTTGCCTATTTGCATTTGTTTTTTAGTGTTTTTTTGTTGAGTTTTTTGTTGTTTATTCTATTAAATATATAAAGCAACTTAGGTGCACTTTTGTAGTTGGCCTCTTGGCAAAGCTTTTTTATATGCCACAAAATGAAAGAAAAAGCAGCTCAGGTAAAAAACAAAAATAATCAAATATAAGCAAAACTTGCAACGCACTCAAATTTTATAAGTTTTTTAATGCTTCATATTTTAGCATTGCCGAGTAATAATAAAAAAAATAAAAAAATAAAAATATATTAGCCACTAAAAATGCTGTGATGTCAGCGCAACTCTGAAACTTCATCAATAAACAACTGTTCAAATCTTTAACAGCTTCAGGGAAACATAGCGAAAAATTAGGTCAACATAGAGTTGGTCAAGTAATGCAGATACTTAACTAGATATTTATGTGATTTGTAACATACAAAAATAAATAAAAATTAAATTAAATTAGAAACAAAAGCTAGCTGTTATATTTTAATTGCAGGTTTATTGATGATTCCAGGTTTACGAAACCGCAAGGATTCTATTAGAATAATAGCAATAGGAATTCATTATTTTCCATACTATGACAAATATATTTTTTCTATTTATTATTTTATTTTATAAAATTTTATTATATGAAAATCATATTAAACTTATAGAGTATGAAATATTTCATTTGTATATTTATTTTTGGCAATATTCGCCTGAGTAAGCTTCCATGATTAAATGCTTTAACAATATATTACTCTAAGTTAAGGTAATAATGAAGCTAGATTTATTAGAGAGGGAATATCGCTCTGTCTGCAGTTGCTCATCCTGCATAGACAAAGCGCGTGCTTCCTTTACTTTGCTTTTCGCTTTACCTAAGCTTGTTCTGCCTGAAAATTGTAAAATGAAAACGTAGAGCTAGAATCTATATTTGTATTGGTAATTCTAGGAACAAAGAAACCGCAAGCCCAAAAAAATATGTGTGACCTAATGAAATAATGATAATGATAATAATTTATAACAAAAATAGTTCACATAGGTAATATTCTGTATTTTCTTAAAATTACAATTAATATATTTATTCATATTCCATATATTCCTTGACTGTTCCGTTTCTATATACACAAAAAAGACAAATATTTTTTGTTGTTCTTTGAATAAATTTAATTTAATTTGAATAAATTTATCAGCTGCATTAATTTCTGTCCAACAAAATGATTTTTTGTCATAGCTCAGCTCAGCTTGGGTCATGCAATTGGTCGTATGAGTAATAAATGAATTGAATGGCTGATATATTGAATAGTCGCTGCTTAATTTGGAGCTATTAGCTGTACTTTTTGCTGGCTCTGCCAGCGCTGCAGTTGGAAAAGCGTCATAATGGGTTCAATGAGAAAAGCGACTGCGGCGATCCCAGAGTGCAAAATGCAGTAAAATATTGAAATTGTACAGTTTCCCGTTGTGCAATGATGCGTAATGGCAGTCAAGTTTTTGCCGCTGACATCGAGTGACGCTACAAGCGAGTTGAAAGGTGCACTCAAACACACACACACACACACACACATGCATACACATGCATGTAGACGTGTATGCGCAGTGAGATTTTGATTTTACGTGACCAGCATGTGGCAGTTGCATTTGGCATTCCTGCTGCCATTGCTGCAGCTGCAGCGGTGGCAAACCGAGTCAAGTGGAAACGCGACATGTGCAAATGCAGACAGACACATTCGGTTGTATTTATGAAATGTATATAGGTATAAATACATGCCATATGATAGCCCTCACTCTTAAAGTGCGCGCCAGAGTTTTCGTATGCCACATAAATCCATCTGAAATTAAGTGAATTTGAATAGCCAAGTTCCATTGTAGCGCTCAGCTAGGCCTATCTCGAGTTTACTTTTAAATTAGTATATAAATTGAAAAAAAAAAAAAATTGCGCTGTGCTCGATAATCGATAACTAATACAATTTTAATTTATGAGAATCGAAAATATTATTGAGCTTCATTGCAGGACTTACAAGATATAAAATATATTCAATTTATATTATTTATATTGTATTTATATACATATGTATGGATATATGTATGTCAATATAGTTTTTATAATTTTTTTGTTTTAATATTATATGTAATTTATTTCATTTTATCAAAAAAATTTAATTTGGTATAATATATATTTAATTTCTAATAATATATATTTACTTTAATTATTTAAATTATATAATTTTTCATAAAATAAAAATATGTATATAACAAAAAAAAAAAAAAAAAAAATAAAAAAAAAAAAAAATAAAATAAAAATAAAAAATAAGAAAAAAAGAAAAAATATATGCACATATATATATTCTATAATTTCTTTTTTATATTATGGATATAATATATTTTTTTTTTTAAATAAAAATTTCAATATAATATGTTTCTAAGCTACCTGCTTAAATTTATATTGAGTTGCAAATATAATCAATCATAATAATAAAATTAATAAACATGATAGAATTTGATTTTTGCTAAATTAATAAATTATCAATAGAAGCCTTTTGAAGTTTGCTAAAAATTTCTGAAAAGAAAATATGTTTTTAATTTCACTAATTGTTGAAAATATTCATTAAAACAATTATTGTAGCAAAATACGCATAAACATAAAAATGTATACTGTAGGCTGAAAGGAAGAGAGTTCGAATTAAGCTGGAAAATATAAATTTTATAGACATACAGTGGGTAACATTAATATTCGGTTTTTTTATTTTTAAACTTTAACCGCCCATAAAACATGTAATATTAGTTGAAATTAAAAAAGTGAAAATGCAAAATTGTAGATTGAAGAATTACCTTTCCGATGATGTATATATCAATATACTAGATTTATATATATATAATAATAATTAAACTCTTGTCATCTTCAAGTGCAAACATATATCTGCTGATACATCCATATTTACTGGCATGCATTTTTAAAGGGTATCTCCCAATCTCACTTCCTTAATCATTCTTTGTCGTGCTCATGCACGCATCAATCAACGCTCAATAATAGACGTTAGGGATTTACTCACCTCGGCCCACCTTAATTGGTATTCGATTTATGTAAAAAAAAAGAAAGAAATGCAATCATTTTTTATTTATTTATTTATTTATTTCTCCTTTCTTTTTTTTTGTTTGATTAACATTTCCATTTTATTTGATTATTTTTCCTGCTTTTCCGCATTTCACTATGCATATTTTAACTGGTTCGCCTCCACACCTTTCGTGCAATTGTGTGCGTGTGTGTGTGTCTGTGAGTGTGAGTGTGTGGGGGGCAGCTATGTTCGATTTGATTGGATTGGATAGGCTTTGAAAGGCTCTTAACATAATTATACCATTCTGCTTTCACGCTGTTCATAATTATTCGTCTGTTTTACGCTCTTTCTATTTGACCTGCTGCTAATTCCAATGCAATTACATGTGTGTGTGTGTGTGCTTGTTTGTGTGTGTGTGTGTGGCTTTTGTCATATTCAACATATTTCTGTTGTTTAATGCAGCTTTGTTTGATCTCTGGCATTTTGTTGTTTTATACATTTAAATTTATATTTTTATTTATTTCTGTTTGGATGAGTGTTCTATGTGTGCTATTTGCTTTCACAAACACACAAACACACATACATTGATAGACATTCTTTAATTATATGCATTCTTTTTGTTTTTTTTTTTTTACTATATATTTATATATTTATTTATATGTACATACACAACATTGAATCATTTATTGTTTTTAAATTTTGTTTTTGCCCTTTTATGTATATGCATTTCGCTTAAACCATATATGTATGTGTATATATGTATATGTGTACATAATTAAATATAATTATGCTAAATACATAGCCATATCTCATATTATAGGTAATAGTATTATAAAGATTTTTGCTCCACACTCATTTCTATTTCGTTTTGCTTCTTTTTTTTTGTTTTTGTTTTTAACTTTTTGTATTGTATTTATATAATTTTGCTTTAGCCCTTTATGTTCAGACACTTATCAACACACAAATGCTTAAAGGTATATTCAATTGTTTTTCCAAGATGTCATCTTCTTATATTTGCGCTCTTCTTCTTTCCTCTATTATAGTGTACTCATTTGTGTGTGTGTGTGTTTATTTAAAAGTATGCATAGCTTTTTTTCTTTGGTAAGCAGACAGTTTTGTTGTTTACTCAAATAACATTTAGTATATATATCGATAAATATATACATATGTATATATATATATGCATACATATACATATTTATATGTTTATATAAGTATATATAGATTTTTTGTTTGTTTGTTTGTTTTTGTATATATATATATATATATATATATATAATATGTAAAGTTAAAGTTTGCAAACAACGCTGCACAGTTTTTGCCATTGGCTCTCAAAAAACACGTTTTGCCAAGTTTTAAAAAATAAATCAGTTTACTTTGTCAATAGCATCGTTTACTCTCATCGCATTTAATCACAACTTAGAGAAATTAGACGCACTTCCTGTGGGGCTCGCCACAGTTCCCCAATCCTCCAAAGTGGGCTAATTTTAATTTTAATATATAATATATATATATATATGTATGTATATATATTTTGTTTTTGTTTTCGTTTTTGCATTCTTGTAAAAAATAGTTTACAATTTTGATGATTTTCGATTTTGTGGTTCGCCTTAGCCTTTGTTGTTGTTTTTGTTTGTTTGTTTGTTTTGTTGTTGTAAATACCATAGATAATTGTGTTTCGTTAACATTTAACATATAGTTATATATATATAATATATAGTTACAATTACAATCTTAACTAAACATTGACTAAACTTTGAAATTTGCTTTACTACACGTCGCAGCTGACGTCACAAGGTTCGCGCTGACTATATATATATATGTATATATATATGTATATATAATTTACTTTTTAATTTTAATTTCATCTTTGTTTTCTTTGCGGTTTTCTGTTCTACATGTTTCTCATTTACTTTCTCTAAATAATTCACTATCCTCTGCCTTGACTTTTTCACTTACTGAATAATTGTATTTTGTTCACATTTACATTACACAAATACATGAAGAGATTTCTATATAAGTTACACCTCGATTAATTACGCCCACATATCAAGTGCAGCATTCCTAAGTAGTTGTGGGTTAATAATTTTTTTTAGAGTTTCCTTTTGGTTTGTGTTGCTTTATCACTATGTTTTACCTATGTGCACATTTTCTAATTTTTTTTTTTTTTTTTGTTTCCTTTTGCCTCGTGTTTACATTTAGCTATTTCGAAGGTATTTCTGTGTTTTCATTTGAAGTTTTATTCTTTATTTTTATAACTATATAGTTTTTGACGTTTCATATTAAAATTTTAAGTTTTAGTTTACGATTTCATTTTGTTTTGGTTCTTTTGCTCAATGGTTAAACTTAACAAATTTTTGTTTTGTTTTTTTTTTTTTTTGGAGTTAACTTATTGCAGTAAGTGGGACCGAACTCAAACCAGATCTTAACTTAGGCACATCTAATAAATTAGTTAGTTAATTACTCGTGTCGAGTGTCTAATGGTGTCAGCTTAGCTCAGTGACAACGAATCAGCTTAAATAGTTTGCATCTCAGTCAATAGAAACATTTAGCTCGAAATCTTCTTCTTCCTATGAGTACAAACACCAACTATCGAAAGGTTTATGTGGACTCTGTGCCCTTTTAATATACAGCAAACCCTTGACCCCTTTGCAGCAGCTCCATTCGAACTACGATTTTTGCTGCTATAACTAGACACACATACATATACATATGTATATCATTTAAATAATTTTTGGTTTCTTGATTGAGTTAATTGTACATTTAATGGTTATTTAGCTATTGCACCTTTGGCATTATTGCTGTTGCTGTTGCTGTTGCTCTTTAAACTTAAACTACATTTGCCTTCATTTATTTCTGTTTTTATATTTATACTAGATTTATTTAATATGCTTTGCTTTGAATTCTGAATATCTGATGTGATAATCCTCGATCGGTTGCTATTCAAACGTGTCCTGTGTCCTCTCTAATGTTCGCTATGCTAATTTCGCTAATATGTCGACGCGGGTAATGGAATAAAACTTGCCTCGAATCTTAATCTTTGTACAGTTCGGGCATGCCATAGACTGCATTCACTTGGTTCACTGGTGGCTGTAGCTGCTGCAGCTGCTCGCTGCTGCTGGGCATCTGCTGGGCCACCCACTGTGGCTGCGCGTAGTGCAACTGTGGTGCGTACTGGGTCGTCGGTTGTTGTTGGTGATATTGCTGCTGCTGTTGCTGCTGCTGCTGTGGCTGTGGCAGCAATTCGTAGGTCTGCTGCTGGTGGTGGAGTGCTGGTTGCACATGGTGGTGCTGTGGTTGCTGTTGTAGCTGGAAACGCGGCTCCTTCACATAATCGCCGCACGGTGGCTGCTCCTGTTGTTGCTGCTGCTGTTGTTGATGTTGTTGCTGTTGCTGTTGCTGCTGCTGCTGTGTGGGATACATGGCCACCGCTCATGGCAGCTACACTAGCAAACTGGGTGCCAGCCACTCGTCCTCTGCCAGCTGAAAGTGCCACAAGCTAAGTATCGAGCATACGCCGTAATGCTGGCCCGCCAACTTACCTGCGGACTGACCTGAAACTGTTGCATGGGATAGGCAACAACACCGGCCGCCTGGGGCAGAGCCCCGCCCACGCTCTGCGTGATCTGTGGCGCTGCAGCGGCCGCTGCGCTGGTCAGCTGCGGCTGCGGCGGCACACTCTGCCAAGTGCCCGGCAGCTGAACGCCCATGCTGTTTTTGGGGGTTGAGATGTGAGATTGGCGTTGGCCTTCGCTTGCTTCTTCATATTCAGTTAACAAGATTCGCTTACCCCATGTAGCTGGCCTGCTGATAGCCCGCGAATTGACCGTAGGTGAAGCCCTGCATGCCCTGCAGGAACTGGCCCGGCTGCAGGGCGCTGGCCGGTGCTGCAGTGGGATATGTGGGTGCCGGTGGATACCAATAGCCGGCCACTTGCTGCCCATAGGCGGCAGCTGCTGCGGCTGCGGCGGCCGCCGAGCCAAACGGAAAGCCTTGCGCCAGCGCCTGGCCGGCAATGGCGGACATGTGATTCGGATCGCCGCTCTCCTTGCCCCACGCGCACTTCACCGGCTGCTGGTTGATCTCCGTATTATTGACGGCCACGATGGCGTGTGTGGCGGCTTCTTTTGTCGAGAATCTGGTGTGTGCGAGTGCAAAGTTAGAGTAAGCTAATTTTCTAGGGGGACCTGACTGCAGATTGACCTGCTTAAATTTCCATTTAACCTGCAGCAGCTGCAGCAGCAACAGCAGCAGCAGCAACAACTTCGACAACAAGTTGTGTTTGTCAGAACAAAGCGTAAAAGTGGTACAAGCGTCTGTGGAATTGTTCTTCTGCTTGTTGTACTTGTAGTGGCTGCTAGTTGAGAGTCGATGTTGTTGTTGTTGCTGCTGTTGTTGTTGTGGCTGAGTTTGAGTATAACTGGTGCAACGGCTACGGCAGAGACCACTTGTAGTCCCCAAGCTCATTATGTTACAAAGCGCCAAACAATGCCAATGCGGCTCATTCGCTCTCTTTTTCCCCCTGCCGTCCCTTCACCCCATTGCCAGCTGTTCTACATGACCCCAGCTCACTCTCTCTCTCGCTCTACATACCGCAGAAATGAGTTTTGGACAGCGCACAAAAGGCGCACATGAACCTGGCCAGCAGCAGCAGCAGCAGCAGCAGCAGTGCATTGCCCCGCCCCCTTTGGCTGCTAGGGTTTTCCGGGGCACCGTTAAGCCCCAGCACTCGCCGGGTGGCCCACTGGCGTACCATTAAAACCCTATCAGCATTCGCGGCGGCAGCTGCGATCTGCCCGCAGCTCAGATGCATTCCCTCGACTCGTGTTGCTCGATTTTGACTACTATGTGGGTGGATGGGAGAGGAGAGAAGGTAGCATATTCCCGTTTTTTTAAAGAATATTTTCTACTGCTTGTTTTCTTTTTTGCTTGGGCATTGAAGTTGCTGCTGTTATTGCGTTTCATTGTTTAGCTGCCTCAAAATTGAGCTGATTGTTGTTGCTGTTGTTAATGCGGTTGCTGTTGCTGTTGCGGCTATTGCTGAGTGCAAGTTGATTTATTAACGATGCACTGAAATACCGTGCACTCAATTGCAACGACAACGACAGCAGAGAGAGAGAGAGAGAGGGGGACAGAGCGAGTCTTGTCGCCGAAAACGAAATCTAAAATGGCGCTAAACAATGAGTAAATGTGGCACAAGCGTCCGCTGCTCGCCATTGTTGCTGCCCAGCCAAACTCTGCGCCTCTTTAGACAAAGACATGGCGAACATTGCGTATACGCAATGGTTGACTGCGTCTACTTACCGCACAAATGCATAGCCTTTGTCCTTGAACACGCGTATCTCCTGAATGGTACCGTACGGCGAGAATGTCTTCTGCAATATCTCCTCGTTGAGGAAGCCAGAGAGGGCGCCGTTGATGCCGCCACAATAAACGGTGCAGTTGGTGGGGCTGCTCTGGTTGTACACCTCGTCAAAGGTCAAAGGTTTTACGTTGACTGCGAATGGATGAATGCAAGAGAGAATTTAACACACACATAGATACGAGCATATATTATTGAGAATGTGTTGGTGTGTACACTTACTGTCTGCCTTGGTGGCCGGCGGTTTTCGTGTTGCCCAATTTGTGCGTATGGAACGCGAGCCTAGCCACTGGCCGTTCATGGCATTGATGGCGGTTTCCGCTTCCTGCAAAGTGCCAAATTAAATGGAAAGCAATTAGCTAAAATGCTGAGCGCTATTTGCCACAGTTTGTCTAGCCGCTTAAGCCGCTTACAGCCAGAGCTGCCGGCCAGGCTCCAAGTAAAAACATCAACAAACAGCTCAGAAAGTGTTGAAGAAAAAACAATTGCGTTCGTCGAAAAGTTGCTCCTTGCTGCCAGCGACATTGTTGCTTGGCCGCCATTCGTCGACTCTGGCTTCCTCTCGCTAATCCAAGCACCACCCCAGCCCTCCCCCTCCCAACGGCCTTCGGGCGGGCGCCGCATGCACAAATTATAATTTCAATTTGGCGAAAAAGGTATTTCGTGCGTATCAAACGTGATTCATATGAAAATGATTGCAGCCAGCTGCAACTCTTGCATGCAGCTGCTTAACTGTATGTGTGTTCGTGTGTGTGTGTGAGTTGGGCGTTACAGAGCAATTTTCGTTGCCGCATACTGAAAGACCAAGTCGCAATCGAGCTACATTGCCATTATGAAGTTTGTTGGCATTTGGCGGTGCACGTTTCGTGCTGCCGTGCGGCGGCGATGCAACACGGACTGTGTAACCAGGCACCGGCCGCCGATGGTTTCTCTTAAGCTTTTTCTACTTTTAACTTTGCAGGTACGTGCCACGCTCGAAATCCGGCACAAAAAGATATTGCAAGTGTCGCCCTACGCTATGCTCTATAAATGAAAATTTGTCTCTATGTGGAAGACCCAATCACAAGCTCATGTATCGAGCTGAGTGTGATGGGAATGAGAAAGAGCGAGAGAGGTATATGTATGTATATAAAATAAAAAATAAATACTAAAAAATACTAAAAAAAATAAATGTATGTAAGGGGAGTGATGAAGAATGAGAGAGATACAAGTATATAAAATACAAAATAAATACTAAAAATACTAAAAAAAATACATTTATGTAAGAGGAGTGAGAAAGAGCGAGAGAGATATATGTATATAAAATAATAAATAAATACTAAAAAATACTAAAAAAATACTAAAATAATACATGTATGTAAGGGGAGTGATAAAGAATGAGAGAGATACATGTATATAAAATACAAAATAAATACTAAAAATACTAAAAAAATACATTTATGTAAGAGGAATGAGATAAGCGACATACATCTCATGTGTGTATCAAAAAATAAAAAATAAATACTAAAAAAATACATGTATGTAACAATGAAGAGACCTTAGAGTAGCTGCAGATGAAGAATGAGAGAGATATATGTGTGTATCAAAAAATACAAAATAAATACTAAAAATACATATATGTTAGGGGAGTGATAAAGAAGTATAAGGATATATGTATAACAAATTAATAAATAAGAAATAAATACTAAAAATACTAAAAAAATACATGACCTTAGAGTAGCTACATCATTAAAGCCAATTGAGGAAATCTTTAAGTTTATCTATAATGAAGAAATCTATATAATAATAATCTAGAAAAAGCTAATAAATAATAATAAGAAGAGTATTGAACTAGAAAAAGTATTACTACATTTCAAAGTATAGAAATTAATTGAGTAGATCTCAATATCCCACATTATCTTTTATTTTTAAAGAGATGCCAGTAAAGAAATAAGGAAAATTAAATATATTAAGTGGATTGAGCTGAATAAAAATGAAGAGAATGAATTATGCAATGGAAAATAAAGTACTATTAAATACAGAAAAAAAATTTTAATAATAAAGATAATAATAATAAATATAAATAAAGTGAATAAAAAGAAGAGAATGGTTAATGGAATGCAAAATAAAGGACTAGGAAAAACAGAAAAGTAAATGACTACAATATATAATTAATAATAAATTAATTGAGCTATTCTTCAATCATAATAGATTCTTTATATATGTATATAGAGAGAGGAGATGAGTTAAAATAGTATTTAAATACATATGTATTTAATATTCTTATAGCTTCACTGCATACATTCTTTATATAGTGAGAGAAGAGAGGAGTTGAAATATTATAAAGATATATATTTAATAATTTTATAACTTCAATGACAAGTTTATTCAATAGTATTTTCTCGCTTGTCTAAGGCATATTTGGTATATTTGCTTTCAATAGCTTCTATTTTAATATATAATAAATCAAATTATAATTTCCTGTACTTTTTGTAGGCTATTTAATTTTAGTTGACTGTAGCTTTGTCAATATCTTTTAATTAAAATAAGATTAAAAAAAAAAAAATAAATAAAAAAATATCTAAAAGCGAATCAGCTTAATATTTCATTGCAGCATATATGTAAATACCCTATAGCTATATCTGATAATCCATTCAAGAGTATTTCCTAGTCTGTCTATGTCCGATTATTCTTTGGTAATTTTTTGCTTTAATTTAACCACTTGAACAGAAGTCAACAATTGAGTGGCTGCCCCCAGCGATAAACCAAGCAACTGTCGCGCAACTTTGTCCATAATTTAAACTGAGTGAGTGTGTATGTATGTGTGTGTGTGTGCGTGTGCTTGCCTTGGTTACGTCACGCAGTTTGCGTGCGTGCGCATTTTTATGCATTGCCAGTTGCATTTTTCATATTTGCATAAACTATAAATTTTACATTTTTTAACCGATACGCATCGTTGATTGCGACACTGCAGCAGCAACAGCCAGTACGGCCAGTACGGCCAGGACAACAATCAGGACAGCAACGGCCCAACAGGGCTGGCAAACAATGCGATGGCCCGCTGCACCGTCTCGACCCCGTTCAACAGAAGCTATTTAAATATTTTACATTTATTTATCAGCCGTGGCACTGAGGCGACTGCAACTTTAAACAGCCACATGCAATATTTAATTTACTACCAACAACCAGTTGTTGTTGTTGTTGTTGTTGTTGTTGTTTGGCTTGGCTTCATTTGACAGGCGGTCTTCAAGTGCAGTCGCTGTAACAAATGCAGTTTGCAGCTTTTTGCTGTTGCTGATTTCGATTTCTGTTTCTGTTTCAGTTTCTTTGGCTTTGCCAATTGCAATTGCAATTCCATGTGTCAACGGAAATTGTCTTAACAAACGGTCAGCTTAGCTGCTGGCTCGAACTTTGGCAGCTAATGCAATGCCACTGACAGAGCGAACTTTGGCCAACCAAAACTTGCCTTTGCTGCTGGCCAAATTGTTGTTGTTGTTGTTGTTGCTGTTGTTGCATTGTACAGCCTGGCAAAAAGTTTATCAATCATTTTGGTGGTAAATTGCTTAGAAAACATTTGGCGAACATGAACTGTTTGTAAGGCGTGAACTGAAGTGCATCTACTCGAGACTTGTTTAAGACTCAGGCAGGCAAAATTTTGCTGGCATCATATTTATGAGTCAGCCATGAGCGTAAATACGCTTTTAACTGCTCCATTGCCTGTCATAAGTTTGCATTTTAGGTGCACAGTGCCAGGACCTTTAAATAATTTGCCAATTCATCTGGTGTTCAAGTGTTGGTTGCTTGGTTGCTTGAGTGCCGCAACCTGACACCCGATTGCCTGGCCTCAACTTGCCAAAAACTATTTATGAAACTTTCATTTAGAGTCCAAGCACACACACACTCACACACACACACAGAGAGAGATAGAGAACAAAAGCAAAACCGCTTCAAAAAATGTGTAAAACTAATTGCAAAGTTTTCCGGACAAAAACATGGGAAAAATAACAAACGGAATGAACAGAATATTTTCGTACTATCAAGACAATTTCTGGCAATTGCTTTTCGGCTCATTGGCATTGCCACTGCCATTGAAGTTTTAGGCAATCTTTGTGGCATGGCTGAGATGTCGAGATGTGGATAGACGAAATTAATTAATTGTGTATGGAAAATTTGCAGCTAATAGCTAAGAAAACTTCAGACATGTTTGCCTGCTTGCGGTTGTGACAACTAGCACAGGCAGAGCCAGCAACAATGACTGGCTAGCAGATACCCTGTATGATATATGCCTAAGAAATTGGAATTGGATCAGCTAGATATATTTCTCTATATGCACATATTTTACCTATTTCATTCCAATTGAGTGAATTGAGGCGGCTGTAATTTAATTAAATTTTATTCAAGATCTCGCCCAGTTTGTGGGAAACAAAACGTGTGCTTAGCTTCGGTTGCTGGGGTAACAAGTTTATTTAATGGAGACGACAACTTCCGCTTAAGGAGAAGATAATTAATTTCCACGAAAGATGGCGGCAAAAGTTTCTGGCTCGCTGGACGGCCAAATTTAAAGAAAATTTTCTGTAAATTCAATTTGATGTTCAACTTGTTGTAAGTCATTTTGTTGGAACTTTTGCCGTGCGCCTTTGTAAATATTGATTACTTGATAAGCGTTGAGAATCCTTTAATGCCCCCGCATGGCCTTAAAAAAGGGAAATGAAACTGCCAAGCGGCCAGAATGGCTTCCTGGCAATACTATTGGCATAGAGTAGGGGTAGAGAACTCTGAAAAAGTTTTTGTTGCTGTGCAGCTCGAGAAACAGAGGCAAAAAGGCGAAATACCTTCATTAAGCGAATGAAGAAAGCAAAGTAAGTTGAAGAATTTTTAAGTGGTTTAAAAGGGTTTTGTCATACTTTTCATCTGGATACTACCAACCAGTAAGTACCCAACCCCCATTCTAACTGCCGCAAATGGGTGGGCTGACGTTTTGTATACGCAACGCAAGTCGGCAGCAAGACATTTTAAATGTTTATTAAAACAATAAGGAAATGGTTTGTTCCCGGCTAAAGAAACAAAAAACACAAAAAAACAAAAAAAGGCTTAACAGGAAAAGGAAAAAACTGTAGCGAAAAGGTGAAAAAAAGGCAAAGTCAAACATACAAAGGGGGGATTATCCTCACACAAATACTCTCGAAGAAAATGAGAATGTGTTGCCTTTTTTTTTCTCCACTTGTCTTTCAAATAAGGTAAGCAGACGCCGAAGCATTTAGTGCTGGTCAACCCGCCCATTCAGCTTGTCGGCCGCACATCATCAGGCTAAAAGGATTCGCCGAGTCGGGTCTCTAAGCCAGTTTTGTGATGTTCTTCGGTCAGATTCATTAACGTGGCTATTTAGATAAGCGCCCGACCTGCCAAAGCATCCGCAGCGCCTTTAAGGCTCGAATTTTTAAAGTCGCAACGTCAGAAGCCACAAGCAGCAATGGCCCATTCGTTTGGCCAACTCATGATTTCTGGCCATCTCTGATGATTTCTTGATATTTATAGAATAACTCAAGTGGCAAATCGTTTACACACTTGAAACGCTGTCCCATTTGTCGCATTCTAAAGCATCAAACATATATCGATGTGTAAGCCAGACAGCCTCATGCCCAATCGATGGCTAAAAAACTGTTTTCATTTCGTTTTGACCAAAAACGTTTTCGATTTTTGACCATCGCCTGCCTGGTCGGTCACACATCACAACATTTTCAATGGTGTGGGCGTGGGTGGGGGCATGGGCATGGGCGTGGACATGGACGTCGGCCTGAAAATCAGTATTTTACGCAAGAGCGCATTTTTGTCAAGACATAATTCCATGGGATTTATTTGTGTATGCCATTTTTTTTTTGCTTCTTTTTTCCTGTTTGGATTCTCGTTTTTTTTTTCATTTTGATTCTGTTTTCCATCAGCTTCCCACACCCCTCTCAATTGTTTTTTATAGCCGCTATCCCCCCGCTTTGGCCGTGCGTGTGTCCAGTGGGTCAGCTTATGCGTGTGTTGCCAGTTTTGGCCCTAAAATCACTAGTTTCTGAATTATTATGGAAAGCACAAAATGAATGTTCAGGCCATTTATATTTATAACCGAGTTTTGTTCGCTTCACCGAATTTATTACACAGAACTTTTATTTGCTATTTTGTATTTCCAATGAAATTAGCTTGAAATCGAAGCGAACTTTAAAGAGCAATTTAAAAATGCTCGCAGTTTGACTTTAGTTGGCTTTTCGAAGCATATATATAAAATAACAATTAAATTCAAATGTCGAAATGCAAAATATATATAATAAATTTTAAAAAAATTAATAAATAAAAATAAATGAAATAAAACAAAATAAGTAAATAAATAAATAAATAAATAAATAAATAAATAAATAAATAAATAAATAAATAAATAAATAAATAAATAAATAAATAAATAAATAAATAAATAAATAAATAAATAAATAAATAAATAAATAAATAAATAAATAAATAAATAAATAAATAAATAAATAAATAAATAAATAAATAAATAAATAAATAAATAAATAAATAATTACAAATATAAATAAGTAAATAAATTAATTAAAAAATCAATAAAATGAATAATTAAATGAATAAATAAATAAGTAAATAAATAAATAAATAAATTAATTAATTAATAAATCAATAAAATGAATAATTAAATGAATAAATAAGTAAATAAATAAGTAAAAAATAAAAAAATAAATATATAAAATAAAATAAATAAATAATATAAAATAAATAAATAATATAAAATAAATAAATAATATAAAATAAATAAATACAAAAAAAAAAAAAATAAATAAATTTGAATAATTTTGTTTATTCTTTGTTATTCACAAGTCTGCATATTCTCTAATGAATTTGTTATCTCTAAATCAGCAAAAGTATTTAAGGTCCTTTTTCATTGAATTTTTGCTCAAATTAAATGTTTAGTTCTTTTCCACTGTTGTGATTTTAAAAGATTTTTTATTGACAAATACTTTTCTATATTTGAAAATTTGAAGAGCTCCTGATGCCATTTCCACGCAATATGTTCATATACATGTATATACATATGTATATAAGTATGTTGTATACCAGTTATATAAAACAACTCGACTGTAATAGAAATAAATAAATAAATCACTAGAAATATACCAAAAATATCACGCACAAATTGTTTCCACGAATTTAAAGAAAAACTTCATAGAGCACTGCAAATATATTTAATATATACATACATATATATTTAATAAATACTTATGTACATTTATATACATACATTATATTTATCTATATATATATATGGAATCGTTCGTTCTGAGCTGAATGCAACAGCAATAATAAGCACAGTTGATGAAAAGCAGAAAAGCTGCACTCACTGCCGAATCAAAGTGTCGCAAGCATTGTCAACAAGGGGACGGCAGGAGCAGGGACTCGGGCATTATATCTTGTTCGCTGCACACATTTTGACAGTTAAAAAAAGCGAAAAGTACACTCTAAAAGTTGATCGCATCGTGCAACGCACAAAGCTGCCAACTATTGTTGCACGCTGCCTCAGACAGTGGCACCTGCAGCTCTAATGCGATTAAAGGCAGTCTCGCGACTCTACATTGTCTGCAATCAGCTTGAAGTCAATGGCAGGCGTGGCCGTGGCCACTTAAGATGTAAACAACAATAGCTGCAGCTGCAGCAACAGTCGCTCAGCGGTCGTTGCTCATACGCCGCGTGCGCCGCATTCTCGCTTTGTCGCATTGGCGTGCAATAATATGTTAATGTGATGTGTGATAATAACTGATGCCGCCAACGATGCCATTAGCATTGCCAAGCAGGCAGCATCCAGCTTCATGTTTACGCTCGCGTTTCTCTTTTTTTTTCTTTTTCTGTTGTGATTTATGATGCTAATGACACGCAGCCAGGAGGCGCCAGGGCAGACTTCTAGGTCTGCCACAGCAGCTTCAGCTGTCTTGATGGTTATTAAATTAGGGCAATTTGTGTAGATCGTCAGCGTTGGCTGGTGTTTATTTAAAACATGTTGCCAAACAATTTACGCTCAATATTTGAGGGCTCCTTCAGCTACGGCATTATGCAAAGCTCCCGGATTGGCGAAATGCTTATGCGCAGGCGGAAGTGCAAAATGAAGAAAATGTTTCTTCCTTTTCCGTTTGCAGTTGCAATCGAAATGCACACAGCGTATGTGGGGTTAGCAATGCGAATCTCTCTCTCACTCTGTGTGTGTGTGCAGTAAGCCATTCGAAAAATAACTTTTCAATTTCCGCAAAACCACAGAAAATATATAAACTTTGCACAAAAATTTAATAAAACTTTTCGCATAAATAAAATTTGCATTAAATCAGCTGCAAGCGACGGCAGCCATGGGTTGGGCATCGGCTTAGAGCGGCGCATATGAGTGTCTATGTGTGTGTGTGTGTCTATGTGTGTGTGCGGTTGTGCTAGTGTTTGTGTGCAAAACTCATGTCGAGAAACTTAATTTGAAATATTTGAGTTTGGTATTTGGAGCGCGTTTGTTTTTCTTTCATTTGCCTTGGCTGCCGCATCGAAACTAATCGAGAAAGTTCGAAAATTTGTCGCCATGCCACTCCCCCCGCTCCCTCGAGCATTGATGCAACATAAAAAGTTAACTAGTTAGTGGCAGCGATGCGTTTGACACATCGCAGCCGCATTTTGAAAGAGCACCGAAGAGCGCACTAAATTGCGTATACGCCGCATTGCCTCCGCCGCCGCCGCACTTACGTTTGCTGGAACAGCAGCCACACTGGTAATATGGCTTAGCCTCCGGCTTACGACTGACTGACTGACAGCCCAGCCAGTGGCTATGTGGCCGTGGCAAAGTCTAAGTGTCATGGATTATGCTATGTGTATATTTGCAATAGTTCGCATCCCTCGCCCTCGCTCCTGCCTAATCTGTGTACTCTTTGTGAAAATATTGATATTGGCATTAAAATTTAATTAACAACTCGCAACGTATGCTGCGTAATTAACTTGGTGAGCCCTTGGCTTTAACGTCACTCGCATGAACGACATGAACATTTGATTTGACTTTAGCTTTGATTTTGATTTTGATTTCGATTTTGATGTTGGCATTGATTTTGATATTCTTAACGTGTGTCCGTCTGCCTGTCTGTCTTTTGCTAAGCTTACGCATTTTTTCAGCATGGCTGCTTGCCAGCTGAGTTTTGGTTTCCTTTGATCCCAGCCTCACACTCGGCTCGGGCGTCAAATTTCGGCTTTGTCGAATTTTCTACCTATTAAGCACATGAAATTCAATCACAACAAATACAACCATCCACCCACACACACTCAGGCATTGCTCTGAGCCATTTGTACCCTTATCACTTGCTGTGGTTTAAACACATAAAATACGAAAAATGAAAACGCTTTCCGACAGCTTCTTCTTTTCTTTTGTCGTACCACCGTGAGACTTGTTGCATCTGTGGCAAAGACTCTGTGCACACTTTTATCCTCTCTCTCTGACTCTCTCTCTTTCTTTCTTTTCCTTTATTAATTGTAGGTGGATTTGAATTATTCATTTAAGTTTATCCCAAGGCTGTAACTGCGCAGGGAATCATTACCTATGTGCATAATAATTAAAATTAAACAATTTCCCAAAAATCTAACAAACTGAATCAACTAAAGAGACTCAGTACAACAATTTAAATATGCTCTTCCTTGCCTATGACAATATGAGCCACAGAAAATCATATTTATTTGTATATTATATGCAGCTGTTATCAGCAAAATATTAGTGCGCGAGTAATAAAGTAACAAATTAATAGTAACAAAATAAATAAATAAAATAACTAAATAAAATTAATAATAAATAAAAATAAATAAATAATAAATAAATATAAATAATAAATAAATAAAAATAAATAATACAAAAAAAAACTAATAATAATAAATAAAAAAATAAAATGAATAAATTAAAAAAAAAAAAAATAAATAAGTAAAATTAAAAAAAAAATTAAAAATAAAGATAAATAAATAATTATAATAATAAATATGTCAAAGCACAAAACAAACACAGTATCCCTTAGCGCAGCGAGTTTCGGTGGCCGTCCACTTCTCAAACGATTCTGAATTCTTTGTCTAACTCATTTCTCGTGCCTACCACCGAATCACACTCGACGACAGCTACATACGCTGTCGTCCCGCTACAACGGGACTTTTCCAGCCTACGAAGCATAATCGGCTATTACAACAGTCGCGAAACACACAAAATAGCAAAACCATACGCATTCACATGCTGCACTCTTAATACTCTTAACAACTTCACCATGCATGCTGCGCTCGTGTGAGACCAAAACAATCACCATACCCTGTCATAGAACTCGCATTCTTTGTTCAAGGCAATCCAGCACACACACGCACAAGTACGAAGGCATGCAAAAAGGGAAATAGGCAAGTAGGTAGAAAGCACAATTACAGTGCGCGCCAATATATTAATACTACTTGCGCTTCGACAAATACATAATAATAATATTAGATAAAAATAAAATAAAATAAAATAAATAAAAATGAAAATAACTAAATATTTATAATATGTAATAAATAAATAATAATAATAAATAAAAATAAAATAAATAAATAATTATATTAATAAATAAATAATAATAAATAAATAAAATATAATAAAATAAAACAAATATGTATAAAAAGATTAAAAATAATAATAACAAGAGATTAATAAATAAAATGTGTATTTAGTTATTCACCATCTACAATATATATAAATTAATTAAAATATATGAATTATATTGTATTAATCTTAATATTCATTAGAAATTGTTTTTTTTTTATTTATTTATTTATTTATTTTTTGATATATGTATATATGTATATATATATATTTATCTTTTGGGACTCTATTCACCTGTTATTTATATATAAGATGAATATATTTGTTATGACTGCAGAATATAGGATATATTTGTGAGATTATTAAGATTATTAATGTGCATTATTTTGCTTCATCAATCAATTTGGCTAGTGATTTGGAAACTAACATGTTACACTTTATGTAAATGTCTACACTTTGAGCTATTTGTTGTTGTTGAGTGTGGCTGACTGTGATGGCCTTTGATGTGCTGCTGCCGCTGTTGACTGACAACTTACCGATTTTTTGACAAAGCTGACGAATCCATAGCCCTTTGATTTTAGTGTCTGCGGATCGCGCACAACTCGGCAGTCTCTGCAAATGACAGATAAATAAATGGGTATTAAAATAATATTCAAGTTATTATTATCTAATTAATTTAAATGGAGAGACTGGAGTCTCGCCATTAAATTTATAAATTCTATATTAAATTATAGCTGCTGACCTAGAAAAACTGAGGATGTCCGCAATGAAGTGTATAAGCTGAAAGTCAAGTGTCGCTTGCCAAGAAATCCAATAGAATTGCATGTGCGAATAAAAGGTGTTGGGAATTGGATTTCCGTATGGACGAGTCAAGATAGAAGGAGAAGAGGGAGAAGAGGAAGAGCAACAGAATTATAAAGGCAGCTTCTTAAGTACCTTAGCATGCGGCTTATGCGCTGGGCGTGGCGCTGTTGGCCGTTAGCCGTTAGTTAAAAGGATTTCAGCTGCAAAATGCCACAGAAAGTGTTAGACCACGTGTCGGATGTTGGCCTCACTGGAGAGCAGCAGCAGCAGCAGAAGCAGGGCTTTAAATATGTCTGCCCGTCTCGCTTAAGCCACGAAGAAATATTTTGCGCTACCCACTGATGAGTGTGTGGTATATATACATACATGTATATAAGTATGTGTGTGTGTGTGTGTTTGGGCATGTAATACTTGGCTCGACCGCAACACTAACACGAACAAACATCGAGTGAAGAAAGGCCAAAGAGAGAGAGAGAGAGAGAGAGTGGGAGAATGGGCGGGCAACCCGCATGTCGACCGCGGCATTTAAAAAAGGCCAACTTGATTGTAAATCACGATAAAAGTCAATTTTTAATATGAGTTTTAGCTTAGCCCATGCCCACACTTCGGCCCATGTAAAACGGCAAAAAAAAAAATAAAATAAAAATAAAAGAGAGTAAAAAAAAAAAAAAAAAAAAAATTGTATTTTAATGGCCTTTGGCTCGGCTTTAGCTTCAGTTTCAGCTTTCAAGCTTCAAGGCTGCAATTTATGGCGCTGACCAAGAGCGAAATTGCATTGGTGCAGGCCAATGGACCGCGCGCGCTCGCTAGCCAAGCCCAGTGTAATCGATACGCACATAAATATTGGGGGAAAAGCATATTTAATTAAACTTTAATATTTATTAGCTACCAAAGGAATTCGACTGCAATTGCTCGGGGCCATGAAATTGGGCTAGGGAATGCCGATTGGACATGGGCTTGGGATTGGGATTGAGTTTGGGTTTGGCCGGCATTGGTTGGGTCTTGTCTGGTTACCTCTATCTCGCACTCTGCGGTCTGGCTGACATGCAAACAAACAAGTGTGCATGATATGAAAATACATACACACAAACAAATATACACACACATACACACAGTCATAAGTCCGGCAGCAATGCACACAAATAATGAAATAATGCAGCCACCCTTTTGCCTGGCTTTGATTGTGCCAACAAATTAAATATATGCAAGACAGAGAGAGTGAGAGACTCACACACACATATATACATATGCATTGCATGTTTGCCAAGACTCCCAACAAACTTATCATATTTCACAATCGATAAGCATCAGTTCATATTTTCCTAACATTTTTGTTTGAACATTTCGAACAGCAACAACAGCAAGGCTTTACATACATATGTATATATATCTATGTATATATAAGGCAAATAAATGCGTAAATTTCGATAAGCACTCGCTAGAGTATCGTATTGCAATAATATGCTCGAGCATTTAACATAAAGCAAACATAACCTTTGGCATGGCTCAAGAAATAAATCCAAATGTGAAGTCATCTGCTGCAATAAATATATATGTATATATATATGAAACATATGATATATACAGATAGATATGCAGCTACATATATGCTGCTTGGTCTGCCACTTCGCTTCAATGGCTCTCAAACTGTTGCCATAGTTGTTATCATGCACGAAAAACTCAACTCAAAAATTTGACTACGTCTCCGAGTGCGGCAACAACTGTGGCAATTTATCCGCTGACGTTTACTTATGCAGCAGTCAAGTGTGGTGCGGAGTGGGGCAGGCTGTGGTGCAGTGTGGTGCGGTGTGGTGCCATGGGCGACGTGTCGAGGGCGTGTGCACACCCATGCACTCTGTTTGCACTAACAATTGAGCAGTGATGTTGGGTGGCAACGAACAAACCTCACACACACACACACACACACACATACACAGGGCATGTCTTATTGAAAGGATAAATTTATGTGCATAAGCAGGACTCGTGCATGGAGTGCGGAGTGTATGCAGCTCAGGCCAATCAATATCTTTTTTACAAATATTGGCAAAAGTTTTGCGTTTGCTTTTACTTTGGCTTTGGCTTTGGCTTTGGCTTCTGCTTTTGGCTCTGTTTCTGGCTGCAGCTCGAAAATAAATTTCCAAAAAATATTTTCGTATCTTAAGTGCATAAAACTATAAACGTTAAACAAAATATTTCGCACACACACACGCACACATACACAAATGCGGTTATTTATACTACATATTTTGGCTACAGTCCCAAGCCTTTGGCCCGTCGCACTCTCTCTCTCTCTCTTTCTCTCCCTCTGGGGGGCAACTACTCATGCCTGAGGCAGAGTCTCTTCAGTGTATCTTTGGGGCACGTTGAGCGCATTAGTTGGAAGGTTGTCGCTATTTTGGCTCTTACAATTGGTTTATGCTAACAATGCCCCCAAGTCGAGTCGAGTCTGTGTGGGCTTATCTATTGTGCGGCATGTGCGGTGGAAATTCTTTTGTGTTTGAATTAAAATTGCATAGTTGATTTATAGAGAAATTCGTGATCGTGATGATGCAGATGCAGTTGCCGATGCCGTTTCTCGTTTGTTTGGCTCGAGCAAATAAGATGAAAACTTATGCATGACATTTTTACGGCAGAGGACAACGAAAGTGAAATGGCCTGGCCTGGCGTAACCCATCGAAGAAATGCTGTAAAATATCACACAAGCAACGAATGCCCGATTGCATAAACAATAAATTGCCGCAGCGAATGCCACCGGTCTCCACTCTCCTCTCTCCACTCTTCGCTTATCGCCAGAGCCAATATTTATTTTTTGAGAAAGCTAAACTATCATTACAGATTGTGAATGTGGCTCGAATGTGATGTACAAATGCGAAGCATATCAATGGCCAGCGAGTGAGCCTGAATCGACTCAACCAGCAATTTGCAATTTCCTGGCCACTTGAAGCAGCCTTATCGATACTTCATCGCACTCACATAACGGCATGTCTTGCAGCTCGTGTGCGATATTATGCAACAGAGCGTGAGCTCCAGCTCCACTGCATGTAAACACAAATTACTCAGCAGTGCAAACAAATAGGAGTCGATAATATCGGTGGAGCGGCGAGTGTCGGGGCGAGGCGAGGAATAGCTGAAATCCATCACAGTCAGTCAATGAATTGCGGCTGTCCTTAAATTTCCTTTGGCCAATTTTGTTATTGGCCTGGCCCAGACCATGTATCAGCGTACAGCAATCAGCATCCCCAGAGCCAACAACATCATCAGCATCATCATTATCATCAGCATCATCACGATTATTGTCGTTGGCAGGATGTTTGAAATTTTTGAAATATATGTAAATATATATATATATGTATGTATATATGTATGTACATATCTTTTGTGGCCATGTTTGCATATTGGCCCATTGACTGGGCAGCATTTTTTCCCAGCTGCTCTGAATTTTTTTTCCCAAATATTCCAGCGAATTTTTATGCGATTTGCTCATCTCATTTCGCTCGTTCGCCTTTAACATTTTATTGGCTTGCCTGGCGGCGGCATTGGCATGGGCATGGGCTGACCGGGTGAGTGGGCGTGGCTGGTTGGATTGGTTGCAGTTACATCGATCAGATTAAATACAGTTGTAAATTCAAATGAAATGCAAGCGCGCGCATTGCTTGAAGTGGTTTCAGTGGTTCGGGGTTGGGTTGGGTGGGGTGGGGCGGCTGTTCGGTTTTTGCTTAGCCAAGTATTTAAAGTGGATTTGCCCGAGCATTTTATGAGTGGCTCTATTATTTGAATTGACTTCATTTGCTGGCCAAAAGCTAACAGCGCTTCAATTTAATTCCAAGTCATAAATCGATGCGGCCTGACTGAAAGTTAAATCGTCAGGCGCTGCATGCATTCAATGCGGGCGTAGAAATTGGGGGCGTGTCACGTATAGTATAGCTCGGAGAAGAGTGCGGCATTTATTTACACTAACATGGTAAATTCGCATTGAGACAATTTCATGCTCATCTGCATAAAATCAATTCCATTTTGGAGACAATTTGAAGATTGGAATACAAATTTCGAATTATCAACGTGGGACACGAACAGAAAAGTCAAATGCCCCAGCTCTGTCGCACCGGCCAAACAAATGGCCAAAGCAGCGATCGTAATCAGCATTGAACTGGCCAAAAAGGGCCAGCAACAAGAGCGAATGAGATGGGGAGAGTAACTACGCTCTCCGCCATGCTGCCACGTTTTTCATTCCTTTCAAGCATTTACACCATCGACGCGCTGGACGGCAGCGGCTTGGAGTTTTGGGGCGCCAGCGCCAGCGTCATGCATGCGGCCAGGGATGCCAGCGACGCAGCACAGCCAGCCAGCAGCAGCAGGAGGAGGAGGAGGTGGAGGAGCAGGAGGAGGAGTATTAGATGCAAAGGCAAAGGCAGCTGCTTCACTAATTCCACAGCAGCAGCCGTCTGTCTGCCTGTATCTCTATCTCTACTTCTCTCTCTCTCTCTCTCTCTCTCTCTCTGGAGTGCGCAGTGCAGCGGCAAATTATGTGGTGTGTGATTTGCCACAGACATTTCAGCCAGCCTCCCGGCTTGCACAGCAATTGCCCCAGCTGAAAGTCTAGTTGCAACTCGACTTACTTCTGCTTTTGCTTTTGTGGCCCGAGACGCGATTCGAAGACACTGCCGCGGCGCAGGCGATATTTCAGCACCAAAAAGTCAAAGAGCCAAAGGCAAAGCCGCAAAAAAAAAGAAGAATGGGAAGACAAAAAAAAAATCGGTCACGAATTTGCATGCAACTCGTTACGCCTGGCACTTGTGTGTTAAGCCCGGGTGGCGCCACCACAGCACCCCCCCACTCACACTCACACTCACACTCACACTCACACTCTCGCGCGCTTATAAAAAACCATATCGATTTTGCAGTAAATAAAACATTCAAAGATTGAAGTTACCGCTTTTGAGCTTAGCCGAATGGTGTGTGGCCTCTTTTTATGGAGTGCGCCGACAGTCGGCGGCGGCGGCAGCGGCAGCGGCTTCTGGTGGCTGCTTGGCCTGCCTCGATGGCGCTTCCTTTTATGGCTTCCGTTTTCATTCATTTTTTTCCTCTTTTTGTACCAGCAGCAGCTGTTGGTGGACTGGCTTTAGGGATTGATATGTGGGGGGAGCAGAGGGGCGGGGTGGGCACAGCCAAATTGTAAATATTTTTGTCGGCCACGTAGCGGCACAGGAGAAAATATTGCATTTTTCGCTTGGCATAATAAACGATGTGCCAAAAAAAGCCACAAAAACCTCGAAAAAGCAACGAAAATACAAACAGTTTCGAAGCATTCACACACACACTCACACACACACACACACATCTATTAGGGTTAACTTAGTGTAGAATCGTAATGGAGCGAAACGGGCAACTGGAAAGGTCATTTTAATTGTTGGCTTGGCTCATTAACAAAAGCAGCAGCAGCAGCAGCTAAAGGTCTGATATAATTAATAGTAATTTATTTTCTTAGAGATAAGAATAAATATAAAATTAAAAGTAACTTAAGAATTAAGCACGTGCAAGTGGCTGGAATTTATTGTAATTAATTCCAAGTATTGATCCAAAGTCTATTTTAATATGAATACTAAATACGTGTGCAGTAGTCGCTCCTAGAGTGAATTGGCCAAGCAGACTAATCGGTTGAAATGATCTTTAAATTTAATGGGATTTCAGCTTCTCGATTGCTGCAAAATATTATTGCATTTCGAATTAATATATGGTGGTGTGGTGTTCAATTAGTGAGTAAAGAAATAACTATATAAATTAATGAGAAATAAATTTTTAAAAATGAATAAATAAACAAGTAAGAAAGAAAGCTCTAGTCCAGACTGCTCGACTACGAAATCCCCTGAACACTGCGGAGAACTAATATTTCAATCATTCTTCGCGTCTTTCTGACACAAACACACGCACACACACACACACACACACACACACACACAAACATAGACACACATAGGCACGCACGCCAACAATACTTGAGTAAAAGTAAAAGCAAGGAGAGAAGAACTGCAGAAGATCAGTTAATCCAGGCCACCCAGAATAAAATCATGAGATTGCTTACCGGCTGCGAGTGGTTTGTTCGAAACACTATACTGCACAGAGACTTGAAACTCGCCACTGTCTTTGATGCGAAAAATCAGCACTCTAGCCGGTACAATGACAGATTGGAGAGGCACAAAAACAGGCTAGCAAAAATGCTCACAACAAATAGAACTCCTGGGAGGCTTAAAAGGAGACAACCAAGGGACCTGATTCTCCGATCGCCCCGGATGACGGTCAACAGGAGTTGACATATAGCTGCCATCATTGTGTTATTGTATATATTGTATTGTGTTGTAAATATTTGTAATTGTAAATATTTGTAAATTGCGACAGCAACGTAAGTTGCCGGCGCGCCCTAATGGGCTAAATGAACAGATAATAAGCTCACAAAGGGGTTATTGAAAAACCTCGTATGGCTTTAACAAATAAAAAAAAATAAATAAAAAAATGACTGCTATACTGACTTAAAGCAAGCAGTCGAAACGCTTTAAGGCTTGCATCTGAGAGTCAACTATGATCATTAAAACTCAGCTGAAGAGCTTAACTTCTTTGAACTCGTCTTCTTTATTTGTATTTTTTTTTATTTATCTATTTTGTTTATGCCCTTATTGTATTATTTTATTTATTATTAAAGCTAATACAATCATCATGCCTGTGATTTATTTCTCAGCTGAAAAGTATGCCATGCATTTTGAAAACTCTTCAGCCTTTGTGATTTCTTGCTTTATTGACTGCTTTGCTGACTTAAAGCAAGCAGTCGAAACGCCTTAAGGCTTGCCTGTCTGATGAAAGCCTACTATGATTATTAACACACACAAACATAGACACACTTGAGTAAAAGTAAAAGCAAGAAGCAGTGCAGAAGATCATTAAAGTTGTCTATGTGTATGCAGCAGTTCTCATTTGGTATTTGTATTAAGGTAAAACGAAGCTAGAATGCTCACAGCAGCAGAGAGCGTTGCCATTGCTCACTTGAAGCTCGACTGCAGCGAGCTCTACCTGCCGTCAGGCTCAACATTTGGGAGAGACAGTGCTTGAGTAAAAGTGGCCCTATATAAAGGGCAGCAGCTGAAGCATTTCTTCAGTCAGTCTTCAGTCTTCGTCCAGGCCTGGTGGGAGTCAGCGCAATAAAGTAAAGTAGAGTGTGTGATCGATCAGGTAAGCATTAAAGACGTAGAGCAACTACGTAGAGGAAATACGTAAAGTAAATATGTAGAGGAATTTCATAAAGAAAATAAGTAGAGGATACTCTGCGGTATTACTTGGAAGAAATACTTCGAAATACGTACAGGGAATACTTAGAAGAAATAGACAGACGAATAAATCGACTCAGCTCGTCAGCCTGATTATGAATATATGTATATACTTTGTGGTGTCTGACACGCCTCTTTCTGCCTGTTACATACATTTCAACAAAACCAGTATACCCTAAATAACTAAATAAATTAAAAAAAAAAAAAACTAAATCATTAAATAACTAATTTAGTATTTATATAAATTAAAAATAAATATGTATAAAAAAATATAAAAAAAATCAATTAATCAGTAAAGAAATAAAAATATAAATTAATGATAAATTAATTTTCATAAATTAATTAAATAGATAAATAACTAAATCAGTAAATAAATAGTTTAATATCTAAATAAATTAAAAATAAATAAATAAATATATAAATAAATAAGTCAATAAATAAAAAATAAAGAAATCAATTAATCAATAAAGAACTACATATATAAATTATAAATACTTAAATTAATAAATAACAAAGTAAACAAATAAAATAAAATAATAGAAATGATTTCTTTTCCGTGTGAGAAATTTGTTTTATATTAATTTGTTATATATTACCTCAACTCTATGGAGTATCGAGTGTGCAATGCGCCCTTTGTCTTAAGCTCTTGGAAATGCTTGGCATTGCGCTCTATATAAATATGACTTTTGCCGAATACTATATTAGCTGAAACTAATATAGCCGCTGTGTCCACTGAGGCGAAGAGAACTTTCAGTATATTTGCAATTTATAACTGTCCCTTTATGTGTGCGCTCTGCAAAAGCCATCAACTAAAATCGCCCAAGCCGGTCAACCAACTGTCACACATGGCCAAAACGACGCCGACGTTGACAAAAAATAAACCGAAAAAAACAAAAGAATTGGAAATCAAATTAAAATGGCGCCGCTGCCATTTTGCCGACACAAATGTCTCTATATATGTGTGAGTGTGTGTGTGTGTGTGAGTGTGTTATGCAAAAGTTGCTCGATAAATTACGATTTGCCTGCGGCATTTGATTTAGCATGAATTATAGAAATCACAGAGAAATTGAGAAAGAGAGAGACAGAGAGAGAGAGACTGAGTGAGTAAATGTTTTTAAAGTTTAATTTTCTTGTTTTAGCAATTTATATTTATATATATGTACGTATATGTATATTTGCATGAAATGCTGGCTGCCCCCGGCTATACATTGAAATGAGTACATTTAACCCCAGTGGGGGAAAGGCCGCTTGATGGAAAGGGTAAACGGGTTTTATTTATAACGCAACAGCTATATCCCCATTGTGGCAACTATAGTTTCCGCTGCCGCCGCCTTGCACTGGCCACGCCCGGACACACGTCAATAAAAGCGCTTCAAACTGTCCACATTGAAGCAACGACCAGAGCACTGAGCACCGAGCTGGTGCAGCAGCAGGAACAGGAGCAGGAGGAGGAGGAAGAGTAGGAGAAGGGGAAGCAGTGGTCGCGCTGAAGCAGATGCGATGTGTGGTTGGCGATAAGGCTACTTTAACGCTGTCCTGTCCCCATTTTGTGCATGATACGAGTACGTCCACGTGGACCGGCCCCTTTCATGTTTTGGCCAATGGCAGCAGGGTGTGGGGGCTGCGGCACTGTGGACGGATTCAGGGCTAGCCGAGAAGGCTGTGGCGTTGCATGGCGTTTCAAACATGCAAATTGCTTGCGGTTCGCTTCGGTTTTTCGCTTTCAATGAGTGCCTCGCTTACAGTTTACTCGACTTTTATTTTACGCCACACACACACACACACACAAATCGAAACTCGCTCGCATGTGTGTTGGTTTTGTTTTTATGCGCCAGTGCGCCAGTGCAAAATGCAGCTACAAAAAATCCATTTAGATTAATTAGTTTTAAAGCGAAACAAGCGCTGGGAAGCAGGGGGCGAGCGAAAGAAGGAGAGCGAGGTCGAATCGGTTCTTGTGGCTACTTTAATGGCCGTTGCGCTCAAATCTCTGCCTAGATGGACCCGAAAATAGCCCGAGCCGCAAGTTGCGTGCTCATAAAAATTTCAGCCCACAAATAAACACACACACAGAAAGGGAGAGAGAGAGGGTGAGAGAGAGAGAGCGAGAGGTAGTTGCTTCGAAAATGAAATACATAATAAAAGTGAATTACTAGCTGTGTTTTTCTTTATGTGGGCGCAGCAGCTCAAGTTGAGACTCAGTTTCTGCTCGACTACACTTTGGCAACTTTGTTGGCCAAATCTGAGCAGCTTGTAGTCACCACCACCCCCCCTCAACTCCCTGCCCATTTGGCACCTGCCGACCCACTGCAAAATGGCGCTTAATGATGTCAGAGATGAGCGACCGCAGCTGCCGCATGCCATAGTACACCCCCCTCTCCCTCTCTCTCTACATCTCTGTATGTGTGTGTCAATGGACGTTGCTCCGCTTGGCTGGCAGTTGTCGACCTGGCCATCTACATAACTAACTAAGCGTGCCGTGTTGCACTCGCTTTTCGGTGTTAAACTTGTCGTACACGAACTGCACACCGTTTTGCAAATAAAAAACAAGATGAAACCGAAATAAAAAAACGCATAAGAAGAGAAAGCAAGCAGCAGCAGCAGCAGAAGAAGAAGAAGTGGAATATAGTGAAGTAAAGTTTGCTCAAAAGTTTGTGTATTACTCGCCGACAGCCGACAAAGAAAGTCGCTAGCTTACAGAGCGCGCTGCCCAGACAGGCCAGGAGTCGGTAGCTGCAGACTGGTAAGTTTATAAAGTCGCAAAATTCATCATCTTTTTAGCAGTTTATGCGGCTGTTATGCTGCCTACGTCGCGTTAGTTTTGGAGATTGGGTCACGTCACAAGGTACTGTAGAGAAGTCTGTTAGATTTAACTGAAGTGGCTGATGCTCTATTGGAATATGGAGAGTACTCAAATGATAGCACATCAGCATGGTACTTATTTGATGAAGATACAGTAGAAACTGGTTATATATCGATATATATCGATACACCCGGAAGAGTTTATAGCCGTATGAGTGTACTCTTATATGTTTGTCTCTGGACCAAAATAACCGTATGAAGCGGCGTCTTTATAGCTGTACCCGTATTCGTTTGTGATTGGGAAATGAAAAGCAAATCGAGTAGTTAATAATAAATGAATATTTCATATATATATATAAATTAAGTAGTTAGCAAATGAATATGCTATTAGGATAGGATAGGATGCTATATGTTTTTTTTTTTTTATTTATTTATTTATTTATTTTTATTTTTTTTATTTTATATATGCAATATTTTTTATACCATGAAGCATTTTAGTAACTTTTTTGAGAAATACTTTATTTAGGACAGAGTTGCAGAAACAAATGATATTCAATATGCTAAAAAAATCTATAGAATTTCCTCTTAATCCTAAAAGTATACCTTGCATTCATTCACATCATATAGCACTTATTCTCTGTTATCTATCCTTTATTATCTAGCAGTACACTAGCTGATCAGCTTATATAGATATATACAATATATTCCTCATTTCATTGAACACCTCTAGTGCAGGGTATCTCTCCTGAAAGGCCTACTTCTATTCCCCTTTTCCCTTTGTTATTCAGTCGCCATTTGATAGTTTGCTCTATTAAAAACTTGTAACAACTTGGCTCGTTATCCTTTTTTAAGCCACACACACACACACACACACACACACACACACACACACACACACACACACACACACACACACACACACACACACACACACACACACACTCAGAATGAGAGGCCCGGCAGATATGGCGTGTAATTTGATTTGCATGCAATATCATCATCATCGTCGTCGTCGTCTATAGTTCTATTGATAGATGAGCATTGGCTGCAATTAAAAATGTGGATGGCAGCGACTGCAGCAGCAGCAGCAGCGGTGGAGAGGGGGGGGAGACAAATGTTTTTTAGGCATTTATTTAGCTGGCAAAAGTTTGATTGCTGCGAGGACAAAGCGTCTGAGCGAGGCGGACGGTGGAGCGGGTCGTGTGAAATGGCAGTGGAAAACTTTTGCCATTGGCTCCATTCTTTAAACTGCAAACTCGGTGTCCTCTGTCCCCCATGGCCAGGGGCAAGAAAAAGAAGAAGAAGCAGCAGAAGCAAAACGAAAGAAGAAAAAACATTTTACTGCATCATTAAGGATAAGCATCAAACTGGCTTTGAATTTTGTTTGTAGCCATTCTGTGTTTTGAGCGCAACTTCCTTGAGATAAGCAAGGCAGCGGCCAGGACAAAGGATGGCAATAAAATAAGGCTTTGTCCTTTAAATGGAAAAGTCGCTGCAAGTGCCACGGCAATAATGCTTAAATTTGTGGCAATCGAATGGAGCCGCAGATGCGCCAGCCCTGATACGAATTCTTCCAATTGGGGGCTGGGCAACATGTGAACGTGCTTTAAATGAACTACCCAACTAATTAGGAAATAATTTACAGCACTAACAAGCTAGCCAAGCCTGAAACCTACAGCCATCGCATGTCGATTGAGATTCGGACTGGGCAAATAAAAGTGCAGTAGCCACCAGTTGCCATCGGCAGGAGCAGCAGGAGGAGTAGCAGGAGTCGGCGCCCCACACGGCTGCCCCACGTTGGCTTTACGCGCGGGTTCGCGGCGCTCTTCGAAATCCTGGCAAAATCCTTAGAAATGTTTTATTGGCCCAGGCTACGCTCGAATAAGCTAGCTTAGCGGAAGCTATTGGATTTTATGCTCATGACTTTTGCAACGTCGAGTGGCGATCCAACGTCGTAGCAGGAGTCGAAGCCGGAGCGAAAGCCGAAATCCAGCTGCTGAGAAGGGCTCGAGTTGCATTCGATGCGCCGTACGTCCGTCCGTCCGTCCGTCCGTCTGTCAGTCAGCGTTGTTGCTTGTCGAATTGTTGGTCAGTCGTTGCATCGCCCTGCTTAAGCTCTGCGCATTGCAGCAGCTTTGGGGCATTGGTTTTTGCAGCTATCCGTATTGTTTTACTGCCGGACGCGAGGTCCACCTTTGGGGCGCTGATTATCTGCACGAGTCTGGCCAAAAAATCGCCATACAGCTGCTCGACTGGGCTTATTGTCTAATGAACGACTGCAAGTGTCAGTGGGCAGCTTCCAGCTCTCAGCTTCATTCATTTACTGAACATACATACCGTTGCCTGTTGGCAGTTGCCTGCTGGCAGTTGGCTTAACAGAAGATGCAGAGCTTCACATATCGAGTGGGCTGTCATTCCAGCTGCCAGCGTTTTGTATTGGCCAAATATTTATGTAATGCTTCCAATCGCATAGCACACATGCAATCTGGCTCGTTGTCAGAAATTTTTGGTATTTTGTACTCAACAGATTTTGCAGGGCATAAGGCTTCAGCTGCGAGTACAACTATGACTTCACCCGCACAGCACAGCACAGCAGATGCTATGTACGCATCCTTTATTGCCACACACACACACACATGCATGGGAAACACAATGTGTTGCCCTGTTAATCCCGCAACAGCAATGGCAACTTCCGCCGCACCGGCTCCCCATTTGTGCCAGGTTAGAAATATTGAAAAATGTTTATTGAACAACGATATATGAAAGTGCCAACAGGCTGAAGCTGCCGTTGTTGGGCTCTGCGAAAAAAAAAAAGAAAGGGATATGGGCTGTGTGTTGAAGGCAAAATAAACTGAGAGAAATCAAATTCCAAATTTAACAGGGATGGATGGCACACATGGCCAAAGTAACTGCGCTTCCCACGCAAATATCGGAGTTGAAATATTTAAGATTTTCAACAGATGTTCTTACTCTTATAATTTACATAATACGCGAGCCAGAGGGCGAGACAGCGAGAGAGAGAGAGCGAGCGAGAGAGACAGATGTGAGATGTGAGTGAATTCGCATTGCTATTGTGACATCCATACTGTTCATCCATTCAGATTTTTTTTTATTTATTTGAGTACTGAGCGTATTTTAGATATTCGCGCCCCAAGTAAATTTGTTTTACTGCCGCTGCTGTTGTTGTTGTTGTTGTTTTATCTCTGTCTGCAGAAAAGCATCAATTATACGATGAAAGCAAAAACAATCAGCGTTCTGGTTGCAATCCTCCCACATTTCCACACTTCCCTCTTGCCAAGTCTCAATAGCCGGCTGAAGAGTCTGCGCTATGCTGCCTCCTTCTGCTCCTCCTCCTGCTCCTGCTGCTGTTGATGCTGTTGTTTTTCAAAAACAACATGAAGACACACATACATATACAAAAATGTAACTTCCGTTTGAAATAATTGATGATATGCTACAGCAGCAGACACAACATCCACTCTCAAGTATGCAAGCACACACATAAAAACATACACACATACATACATGTACATATGTATTATGTGTACATAGAGTATATACGATGATATCGATATGTAAGTGTGGTATAAATTGAAGTATACCTATATCGACTTGGCGAAAGACATAAGTATATCTATAGCTGTAAGAGCAGGAGTATTTAAGCTCTTGAAATACTCTGAAAGGTAATTCAATTGATGTATTATACGTTAGAGTTGTAAAAGACAGTGGGGAAATATAAAAAAAAATAAAAATATTGCAGAAAAATCATTTAGAATTTGAACGGACATCTACCAAAAAAAATTAAAAATTTTTATTTGCATTTATGTGACTTCAATTAATAATTTTATAAATATATAATAATAATTACATGCAATAAATAAATGTAATAATTATTTATTATTATTATTTAGTAAATAAAATGAAATATTAAAAAAAATAATAATAATTACACGCAATAAACTTAAAATATTTATTTGAATGCATCTAAGTAAGATTGTTAATATAATATTTTAATTTATTTTAACGTATGCATATAAGTTAAATAGTAAATAAAATAAAATATTACAATAAATTTAAATGTATAGATTGTTAATATAATATTCTTATTTTTTTTTTAAATGTATGTATATAAGCTATATGGTAAATAAAATAAAATATTAAAATAAAATATAAAAAAAATAAAAAAAAAAATAAATAAAAAAATAAAATATTAAATAAATAAAATAAAATAAATATATAATAAAAAAAAGAATTACAAATAAATAAACTTAAAATATTTATTTGCATGCATTTGAGCAAGATTGTTAATAAATTAAATAAAAATTAATTATAAAATTAATATAATAAGATATGATATTAAATATTAATTATTGGCTAATTTAAAATTAGATTGTATATGCATATAAAAAATAGAGTGAGTAAAATAAAATAAATAAATAAATAATAATAATAATAAAATAAATATTATTTATTTATTTTGTATTTATTTAATTGTTACAAAGAATTAATTCTAAGTAACAAAGTTTAAAGCAAGAACAACAAAAGCAGATATAATAATTACATGTAATAATTTGTAGTTTAATTTATAATTTATTATATTTTATCTTGCTGTGCCTGCTCTCACAGAATCTGTTCTCGCTCTGCCTGTGTTCGCTTCTTCTGAAGCGCAAGCTAGGAGGAATAGAACTTCAATATTTGTATACCTTTTAAATTGTTTAACTGTCTCGCCAACTTCAACATTTATATATAATTATACATATATTATATTCTATATTTCTTTAAAAGTATACCCATATCATGGCATATACATATATCTGTTACTGCCCGCTGCTTAGCAATACGACAACGGAAGTAGCGTCAGCAGCGTCTATAAATATTCCATGGCCACTAATCTACATCCAGCTCACTTCCGCTGACGAGATGCTTGCTCTGGCGTTAGCTTTTATATTGGCTTTCAGGTAATTGAATGCTCTACATGCCTAGGCTCGTTTATCTCCGAGTCTGTCGTGTGAGCGAAAACATCAACTTCATTATATGCTTAGATTAAACGTCATCAATAAATGAAAATATACATGACCTGCACGAGGGACAGCTCTTTGCCATCTGCTTGCCAGAGAGAGAGAGAGAGAGAGAGAGCGAGAAGCAAAGACAAAAAAGAAATACCCTAAAATATATCTATCATCTACCAGGCAAACAATATGAATTGCGAATGCGAAATCTGCTGGATGCTGCACGTTCCATGCGTTGGCGTTTGGGCTATTTGTCAATTTGACGATTGCCGGCAATCAGCGCCGAGAATTGACAAATATCTGGGTCCCTCCGTACGCCTTGTGGCTGCTGTCAGAATTTGTCATAATTTTGTTATTTAGTCGCTCAGCTCGCAGTGTGATTGAACCTTTTGCTCAACATAAAAAAAAAAAAGAGAAAATGTTGATATGTTGCTCTGATATTTAGTTCGCTTCACGTTTATTTAAATTAAAGCGCAATTGATTTGATTTTTTGCTGCTGGCTGAAATCATTTATAAACTGCGCAGAGTTTAATCCTAAAATGTCTGCATTTATTTTTTACCCAACTATCTACAATGGAAAAATGGAAAGTATAGTATAAAAAAAAAAAAAAACTTGTACCAATTTCGCATTTTGCCATAAAAAATTGAAAATGTCAAAAACAACGTCAATCGTTCTACCAATTGGGAATTCAATGTGTTCTGTTGTTGTTGTTGTTGTGTGTCATACAAAACGTAGAAATAAACATTGAGTGCGCTTGTTGTGTATGTTTGCCTATGCCCCCGCCGCCCTGTGTCTGTGTGCGTGCGTGTGTGTCTGTGTGTGTGTTTGTGTATTGGTGTTGGTTCGGTTTGGCCGTTGTCGGCATGTAGTTGACATCATTGATTGATTTAGCTGTCAATTGCATAATCACTCAAGCGTTATTGTTCAACTGCTCAGCCGACGCCTGCTGGTCCCGCCCCCCCGGTCGCGACCCGCCCACTGGCTGCTGGCCATGTGATTCTATCTGGCGCTGACTCTGACTTGGCCGGGCTAAAACAGTGGGTGGCAGGTTGGCTGTGAGTGGGTGGGTGGGACGAACGTGTGTGTCGCAAATAAACCAGCTGCCGAGTGTCGGGCAATTGTCAGCAGGCTGCTGCTGCTGCTGCTGCTATTGTTGTTGTTGTTGTTGTTGATGTTAATGCTGTTGCTGTTGTTGTTGTAATAGTTGTAGTTGCAAACCGCAACAGTGTCAGCTGTCGGTGAGATTGTTACGCAGGCAGGCGCAGGCACAGGTCCAGACAACGTCTATCTGTGTGTGTGTGTGTGTGTGTGTGGGCCTCGATATGTGCCTCGCATATTGGTAGCAGCAATTGATGTGGCAACAAATTAACATGCCACAAATGGAAGTAATGGCCAAGTGTTAATTGTCGTGTGAGTGCCGTCGACTTAACTCACACATTCACACACATTTGACTACTTGTGGCCGTGTCTGCCATGGCAATTTGATAATGACGTCATTGCAGATTGATTCAATTAAAAGGCAGACTCTAGAAGGTATGGACTGGCTGGCCAGAGCGGTATAAAAATAATAAATTACTTTCTAGTTGATTGTTATTGTTGCCATTCCTCAACATCTGTCGATTCGTCTTATATCCCTCTCACACACACACACACACACACAGGCAAACACCCAAATCAACTTCTGGCCAACGGGCAGCAAAACAAGGCTCGTAAAAAATGGATATGTCAACGTCCGGCTTGTCAACAAGATAACAGCGAAGCGAGTTGACCCAAGCAACCTGCGGCAGTCAACAAAAAAAGCAGAAAATAATAAATAAATAAAAAATAAAACGAATAAATAAGGCCAAACAAAGGTTCAAATCAACCATTTACAACAGTCAAAGCGAAAGTGCGGCGGAGTCATTGAGTTGCTTAGCCCAAGACGAGGATACGATAGAAATAAAAATAAAGACTATATTTAATATTATTATTAAGGATATACTGTCATATTTTAGTTAATATCAAATATAAAAGTATCATCATAATAATAATAATTATTTAAGCTAATAGCCATTGAATTTAAAGCTAGACTAAGTCCTTTATAAAGAAAATAGAAAACTTTGTTAATAAAATATACAAATTTGTAATTCATTGATAATTCATTGAATTCACTGAAAAAAAAAAGAAAAAAAAACTATAATAATAGTCGCGGTTTATATTTAGTAAAATATTTATATATTTATTAATTATAAAAAATTATGAATTTATAAAAAATAATAAAAATAAATTTTATAATATATACACGGGCTCAGCATTTGAGAGACACAGGAGAGAAGAAGTGCAGAAGATCATTAAAGTTGTCTATATGTATGCAGCAGTATTCATTTCGTATTTATATTGGAGTAAAACGAAGCTAGAATGTGTACAGCAGCAGAAAGTGTTCCCATTAGCCACTCAGAAGCTTACAGCAGCAGAGAGTGTTCCCATTAGCCACTCAGAAGCTTACAGCAGCAGAGAGTGTTCCCATTGGTCGCTTAATGCTAGACTAAAACTATTCCTACCTGCAGCTGAGATCAACATTTGAGAGCGGCTGAGTGTGTGAGTAAAAGTTGCCGTATATAAAGGGCAGCAGCTGCAGCATTTCTTCAGTCGTCTGCTGGGGGTCAGCGCAGTAAAGTGAAGCAGAGTGTGTGATCGATCAGCTGAGTATTGAAGACGTCGAGGAATTACGTAAAGTAAATATGTAGAGGCATTTCGTAAATGAAATAAGTAGAGGAAATACTTAGCGGAAATACTTGGAAGAAATACTTCGAAATACGTAGAGGGAATACTTAGAAGAAATAGACAGACGAATATTGCTAAATCGAATCATACATATATACTTTGTGGGGTCTGCGGCACCTCCTTCTGCCTATTACATATTTTTCCGCAAAACCAGTATACCCTGATTTTCCATTTTCAATGGATTCAGGGTACAAAAAATAATAATAATCACAGCTTATCATCGCTTAGCTTATTATAACTTGTTTCTCTAGAAGTATTAAATATAAAAATTAAAATAAATGCTTATGTTTTCTCTGAGCATTTTATCATCTACCCAAAATTCCTATTGCATCTCTTTACTTCTCTCTTGAGACTTTCGATTGCTCATCTTTGAACAAACGTCACGATCGATGTTTCTTAAATAACCATCTCCTATATATAAAAGTCTCTCCCTTCTAATTGCTGCTGCTAAGTTTCTTATTCTATTTTCTATTCAATTCAAGAGCATTTAACTTTCGTGTGATCTCGCTCAGTAATTTCTGCCTGGCCCCATCATAGCCCACGTAGCATTTTGAGTGTTTGGCGTGTCGGCGCCGGCAAAGCGCTAAACTGAGCTCAATAAATCTCGTATCGAGTCAAAACTCTATACGAGCGACACGACGGCAACTCAGGGTCACTGCGGACATTCAACAGCAGCTAGACAGCAGCCTGAGCCAAATTGTAGCATCATTAAAGCTTCAGGCCCTTCGGTTTTATTTATTGGCTCGTTTGAAGAGTGGAGTTTAGAAGACTTTTCCTCACGCTCAATAGCTGCGATGTGCGACTGGCCAGTGCAATTCGCGACACTTGCGTGATTTTGTTTAGCTGATTTCTAGCTGCCAGATGCAGGCAAATAAATTTAAGTTTGAGCCGCGCGTTAACAAGCAGTGGGTGTGCATTCACACAGCTGGAAGCGGGCAATGGCAATGCATGTGGGTGCTGCTGAAATTGCAGCCAATGAAGGCCTGTTGTTGTCCTTGTTGGTCAGGGTGGAGGGCTGGAGGGCTGGAGGGAGACGGGGATCGGCATGTTGCTGCAATTGCACGTCAGCGACATGTTTGTGCACTTGACAATTCATTTCATTGTTTGTAGATTGCATTTGTCGCCCCAGCTACACCCTCAACACGGCGTTCATACTGAAATTGTAAGCGTTCATGTGTATGTGTGTGGGTGTGTATGTCCTGTTGTTGTTGTTGTTGCTGTGGGTTGCTCCAAAATTGCATTCACAGCACGCGACGAACACAAAACGCTGCAGTTTATTTCTCAGCAGCCTTTTGCTACCTTTTTCATGTTTCTCGGTTTTTGTTATTTTGCCTCTTTTTTCCCCCTTTTCTTTTGGCATACGAAAATGCAATTTTCTTGGCACTTTTGCCGAAAACTTGGACTTTCTTATTCTCCAGCCCACTCCCTGTGTGTGTCTGTGTGTGTGTGTGTGTGTGTGTGTGCTTGTTGGCTGCTCGAATTGCAGTATGCACGTGGTCAACAGGTTATCCTGTGGCCGCCTTTGCCGTCCGCCTCCTCCTTCCTTTGCTTTTACCTTTACCTTTGCCAGTTGCCTGTTGCCGGCTGCATTTATTTCCGCTTTTGAAGCTTTTTGGCATTTTGTTTGCTTTTCTCGTTGCCTTTTTGTGCATTTTTTTTTGTTGCTGCACTTTGTGGTTTTCTCATTTATTTGGTGCCGTTGCAACAGCAACAGTAAAACGTTTGTCCAACATATTGCCATTGCCTGCTCCAGGAGACCTTGTTGTTGTTGGTTGTTGTTGTTGGTTGTTGTTGGTGTTACTGTTCGCGCAGGAAATGACTTCAATTTGCTGTTAACAAGTTTAAAATTTCGAAATTGCTACGGAAATACACAACATGATTTCAACCTGGGCATTGGCGCACATAATTACTCAAGAGGTGTGTCCCGAACTAGCCAGCCCCTTCCCAGAAATATGCAGAGAATATATTGTGGCCACAAATTCAAAGCTCCTCTGATGACTTCATTGCAGCTGCTGCGACAACTTTTCTCTCTGCTTTGGGGTGGAAAAGCACAGATCATCCGCTTTACCATTTACTTATATAACAAAGGGAAAGTGTCTGTCTCTCCCTCTCTCTCTCTCTCGAACTTTGCTTTTAAACAGCTGTTGCTAGATGCCAATGAACTGCTGCTGTCAGTTGGCATTGCCTTGCCACTTGTTTTCAACTGGAAAATAAATTTCGCACCATTTGGCCAAATCTTTCGAGTTGCTGGTGACACGGTTCACGTTTGCTCGGCTTATTCATATGCGACGTCTTTGCCCTGTCCGTTAGTTAGATTTATAAATGTGCGTACGTATACGTGATATGCCTAAGCCGCACTTCTCTCCATCTCTCTCTCTCTATCTCTGTCTGTCTGCGATAAATCAACAATTAATCAAACATCATATGGCCGTCGGCAGTTGCCAGCTGGAAACAGTGAGCTGACAAAGTCCCGAGACAGCGACATTTGCCCCAGGTCTGTGGCTATATATCATTCTGGAAAATGTTTCACACTTTGCATGCGCAATGACACTTGAAACGCACTTCAACTCTTTTCACTCCACATATTATTTGCATAATATATTGTGAAAATTATTTAAAAATCATTGCCATTTAGTTCACAGAGCTTTGTTATGAATGTGAATAAATTGTGGCAGAAGGGCAGGCAAATTCCTCGTCAAGTATTTTATGTTGGCGCAGAACAAGGAGAGAAAGCAAAAAAGGTAAAAAATATATAGATTCACAATTTGCGTCAATTACGAAATTGTATTTTGTCCAATTGAGGTATGTGAAAGGAAGTTTTTTTTTATCTAATCAAAGGGCTGGCGCTGCAGCGTAAAATGAAATTTGTTAATTGCGCAGCAGGCCACAGTGCCTGACTTGTTTTCGTGATAAGGAAGAGGGAGGAGGGACTTGGCTGAGAATTGGCTTTGGGTTCCACTTCCACTGCCAGTTCCAGTTGTGTGGCACTTTGTAAATTGTCGACGCTTTTATTAAATTTGTTGTGGCTTTGCGCTTTGCTTTTTGTTTTGCCTAATTAATTTGAGCACTCGACACAAAAACACGCGCAAGCGAATTAACACACACGCACATACATACACATACATACATGCATATATATATTTTTGTTATTTTAATCATAAAAAGCGCGTGGCCATGTGATAGAGAGACAAAGGCACATTATCTTCGCCTGCTTGCGAACGTTGAAATGTGTTAGTTGATTATTAGCCGAGAATGGGCGTGGGCCTGTGGAGGTGGGGCCGTTGCTCCCGTGTCTATAATTACGTTCGTGCCCAGAGCTAAAGAGGGACAGCGCATGCAGAGCTGAGTAGAGGGCATTAGGCATGCATAGCTATTTAGTCGCACATACGAGTATATGCAGCCACGCCCACGCAGCCCACGTCGCGCTGGCACACATACATATGTGCTGATTTCATTAGAACGGGCATGATGTGTATGTGTGTGTGTGTGTGTGCTTGAGGATTTTGCTGCGGCTTCTCAATTATAATTTCATCCATGCGCCTGACGTGTCCTTCGTTCTCTGTGTGCTGCACCAACAACAAAGAAATGAAATTAACTCAAAGCTCAAATTAAGTATACGCATGTGACTGTGCATGTGTGTGCGTGTGTGCGTGTACTGCTTGAATAATCTAATGCAATTAATCGGCTCGTCATTGCTTTGACTAAGTACAAACGTGTAACTGTCGCTGTTGCTGCCTCAGTTGTTGCTGCTGCTGCTGCTGTCAGCGTTGCCTTTATTGTTAGTGTTGTGCGTTTCAATATGCAAATTAATCTCAAATTACAACGCATCACAATGCGTCACTTTTCATAGCTGAACTAACAAACTGGGTTGGGCCCGCGCATGCAATATGTGAGTAGTCTAGCTCTCTCACTCTCCTCTCTCCCTCGCACTCCATCACCTCGTGCCCTTCAGTCATTGCTACAATTAAACATATAATTGTGACAAAGCTGGCTGACGTAAGCCTTTGATTTGCAACTATTCAAGTTAATTTATTATTAACAAATTTAATATATTTGAAAATTAATATTCGCGCTGTATGTATCGCCACTATTCTGTTAATATCAGCCCATTACATTGTTGACAATGTTATTTGTCAACTTTAACAGTGAGTGCTCTGTTAAAGATCTAGACTAAGCAGCTGTCTCACTCTAGCACATGTTCTGATCGCATCATTCCATTACATTGCTGACAATGTTATTATATGCCAGCTTTAACAGTGCTCTGTTAGAGATCTAGGCTACAGCTGTTTAGCTGTCTCACTCTAGCATATGTAAGCAAAGGGGCAGACCTAGCAGAACAAAAATCTGATGAGAGCTTAAACGGCAAAAGCAAAAGACTTTTGTGCATAATTTTAAATCTATTATTATTAAACACATATTGTAATTTTTCTCTCAATAAATAGTTAACTATTTATCAAAAAATATTTATATAAAATAAATTGTATAATAAAATACATTTATAAAATATTTATAATTATAATTATATAAATAAAGAAATAAAAAAATCAAATAAATAATAAATTATCTATAAATAATTCATATAATTTATTTTTTTTTAATATTTTATCAAGTTTAGTGAACTATTATTATGCAATTGCGCACACTATATATAAATTTTCCAATAACTGTCTAAGCCTAGGATCAAGTCCCGTTTCTTGCAAGTATTTCAATCCACAACCTGATGAGCTCACTCAAACAGTTTAAAATTAAAAAGTCATTATGCAAATACAGCTGCCAAAAACATATCAAATTGATATCAATCTGGGCACACGAGTGTTTCTATGTATTTTATGAAATGCACGGGCAAGTCCACGTGGGCGGCCCTTACAAGAAATAGAAGTAGAAGAAGCAGAAGTGTATAGCTCGAGTGAGCCAAAATCCAGACAAATTCAATCAATCAAACAGGAGGCAATGCCAATGCCAATGCCGTTACGTGCCCGTAATGAAGTCCTGTCCAAATTTGCCTTTTCCTAAATTAGCACAAATGTTCTTTTTATGACTTTGACAGCGGCCAACGGCAGAGCGGGCAGAGCAACGGCTATAGCAATGGCAATGGCTGGGATGCTTTCGCTTGGCTCTGTGGCCCTGGCGTTGTCTCTAATTTCTCATTAATTTGCAAGTGAAATCAGTGAACACGTCTGCCGTTCAGCCAGCCTGGCCGCTGGCCGTTAAAACGACAACGAGCAAAGCGTAGAGCGTGCAAAACGTAACGACAAGCGAAACGAGAGACAATGGGGCGTATGAGTGCTGTATGTAAAAAGGACAGCTGCGAGCGAGCAGGAGGCGGACGCTTGGCTCGGCTCGAATGAATGCTTGCTAGGTGTTTGCGGTGGTTTTTCGAATACTGCGAGCGAATGGCAGCCAACGTGAGCGTTGTCAACGCCACTGCAAAGTCAATAGGAGAAGCAGTGGAAGAGAGATAGAGAGAGGGAAACCGAGACGCAGGTGCTTGCCACAGAGGGTCGCGACTGTGGCTGACGCTTGGACTTAATTGAAAGGCGTTTATTTGGCTTTAAAAACGTAAATCAAATTCATTTAAATCCGCCCCCTCCCAACATTCGTCCTCCGCCTGCTCACCTCACCTTTGTGCTGCAATTACACGGCACTCGGCACTTGGACAGCGCTTGACTAGGGGTTAGGGAAATGGGGCTCCTGCTGTGTTCTGGGGCCTGGTGGCAGCTCATTTTATAGCTTGTATTTTAAATAAATGTTCAGCGTCTGCGTCGCGCGCATCTCCGTGTCGTGGCTCACCTTGCCGCAGCTGTGCAAATTCCAGCGCTTACGCCACTTTGGGCAAACAAAAGGCAGGAAGGCTCTTGACATTGGCCGTCATTCGCTTTTGTTGGATTAGCTTTGATTAGATTTTTTTTCCCCCTATTTGCACCGCCAGGCTGCCTGCCCGGACGACAATGAATGCCACAGAGTGTCACTCAGTGGACGGAACACATCTGACGTTGGCTCAGCAGTCGATTGGTCCATGATTATAGGACTTGTGCGACGTCCTTTGGCTGGCTGCGGCTCGCTGCTAATTTTTTGGCTTCAGTGCTCGCTGCTCGAGGCAATGCAGCACCTGCGTCTCCTCAGATCCCGCTTTTGAGCCCATCATAAGGTGGGGTGCCCCCACTCAATCTGTGTGACTCATTGTGTCAAATTATTTTGAGGATTTATGCGTTGGCAGCCATTTTTTATGCCTCGCCTTGGCGCTTACTTTAATGGCAGTCAATTTATTGCCAATAAATTTGTAGCCAAAAAGTTTAGAGCAAGGCCAGCAGCAAAGCGGCTGAAATTTCAAACATTTTTATTTGCCCCAGTGATAAACTTGCAACATATGTGCGCGAGCCGGCAGGAGGAGGGGGCGTCAGCTGGGGGTTGCCGCATTTTTGGCAGCCGCTCAACATGGCCAAGCGCGCTGGCCGGCCAAAGCCAAAACTGCACTTAAATTCAATTTGGGCTGCGCTGCCTGCGACTGACAGCCGCAATGCGAGGCGAAGCCTGACACGAAGCTGTAGCTCTAACTGTAGTTCTAGTTGTAGCTGAGCATAAAGTGCCACTTTAAATGGCAGCCAAAAATTGTCGTCTTCATTGCAGCATAATTTTCGCAGCGCGATAACAAAAAGAAAAAAGTTGCTCCAGCTGGCGGCGCCTCTGGCGAGCCTTTATTCGGGATTTTCTGTTGATTTAATTTTAAATGGTGACGGCGGCCATCGTCAGGCTCTTCATTGCGCAGCGAAGCAATTTTATTTATGTATATATATATTCGGCTCCTGCTTGCGGGCCCTGCAAATTGTTTGGCTTGCCAACTGAGAGCCGTTTAGTTGGCCCTCGGCGCAGGACAATGCCAGTGTCCCATGCCCATTCAGCGCAGCGCTGTGGCAGACAGCCAGTCAGTCCCTCAGTCCGTCCGGCAGTCCCTCAGTCAGTCAGTCAGTCAGTCAGTCAACTCAGTTAGTTGCAGAAGTTGGCACAGTGCTTGTCAAAAGGCAGCCAACCATGTTTGGCACTCGTGCTTTGCCTTTTTGTCAATTTTAATGAATTAATGCGTATTTTATGTGAAAAGTTGTTGCCATAAAGCGGCAAAGCAAAGTAAATTAAATAAATTTATGTTGCACACGGAGATGCCTCGCATCTAAGCGGATTTGTTGTCTATTATCTGAACATTAGGTTGTTCGCCCCGACTCCTGCCACTGCTATTGATACACAATCTGTACAAATTGAAAATTGGGATGGAAATTGTTAGCAATTTAATGATTTGGCTGCCTGAATCGGTCTCCTGCTCGATGCCTCGGGCGCAAACTTTTCAACGAGCGGCCATTAAAATTATATTAAAAAGTTTACACGGCAGCCGCTCGGCCTATTTCAATTTAAATGCTGACACTTTCGGGCCGAGCCGGGCAATGCTTTTGAATTTGCGTTTAATGAAGTGGCATTTTAAAGCCAGAAGTTTGGCGGGCATGAGGCGGCCAGCTCTCGATATGCAGCTTCTTCTCTCAGCCCCGCACAACTTTTGACACTTGCCAACAAATATAAATTGTTGCAGGCAGCGTGAAAAAGTGTCAGGCTTTTGCGGTTGCTGCAGTCGCAACTCCCAAGACTCATTTTTCACACCCAGACAAGATCGGGGAGACGCCTGCTTGACTGACTGACTGACTGACTGACTGATTGTGCGGGCTTTGGGGCAAAAGTTTTTCGCATTAACTTCCGCTGCACGCCGCGTCGCGTTTGAATGCGGTTTTGATTTGTCATTCGTTGCGTTGTGACAAAAGCCGACGCCTACTTAGTGCGAAGCGCACAACTTTTTTACTTACTCCCCTTACCCCACCCCTTCGTCTTGCCATTGCCATTTCCATTTCCGCAGCAGCATTCAGAAATGAAAGCAGCTCCATCAGACGGCAGCCAGGCGCCCACTTGTCGCCGATCATTGGTTTCCGTTTCCAGTCAGCCCAGCTGCAAGTCGAACTCCGCGACGTGCACAAGCGCATTTTGAAGTTTATGAAACAGCAGCAGGCAGCAGCAGCAGCAGCAGGCAGTGGCGACAAATTCAACTTTCTGAATAGATTAAGTTAAAAGTTTTGCTCATTTTCAGCATCGCCTCAATTGAGAGCTGTTGCCTAAGCGTCGACGAGCTGCATCACCTATGCGAGGAAACAAAAAATGAAGAAGAAAAGAAGAAGCAGCAGAAGAAATCAACGTAATGATGTCAACGCCAAAGAACTGCAACTGGAGCTGAAGCTGGAGCTGGGCTGTGCCAAAATCAAAACTTTCTCAAGTATCATTAAAACTAACCGAAAAATGGAAAAGCGCGAACGAGCGAGTGAGCGAGTGAGTTTTCTTTCCATTTGCTGTTGCCTGCATTCAGCTATTATCTTGTTTGATTTGCTTTCTTTGGCGCGGTGGCACGTAGAAGGTCAGGTTTTCATTGTGTGCAAGTCGGTTGCTCTTCAAAAATATGTTTAACAAAGTTTACCAGTAGCCAGACAGCCCGAAGTTAAGCCCTTTGTTGGCAACCAGCAGCAGCAGCAGCAGCAGCAACAATTGCCAGCCAACTTCCAATTATGATGCGCACAAAAGTATGCTACAGCAAATGTTATTCAATTATTTGGCAAAGAATTGGACGCTTGCTCTGATGTGGTGGATTCCATCAAATGAAATCCGACCAATAATGCCGTACAGACAACGTGTGAATGCTTCGATTATTTATGATGCGCACATTTATGAGGCACATCCAGCTCCATTCCAGCTGCACGCCATAAATATATTGCATGTAATTAATTAATCAGCCAGCCGATTGTGGCGGAGTGTGCCGCTCGGGCCGCTCGTTAAGTGCGCCTGCCTAATTGCATCAATCTTAATCGCATAGCACGGCAATGGGCCCGGGCTGTAATTCGAGCAAGGCTCGCCCCAGGCTCATAGATAATAGAAATTCAATATGAAGACCCAGTCCCTAGCTTGAATGGCTGCTGTCGACTGATTCCATCTAATTGTTGGCTGCTCCACTCGAGTTTCATTCAATAGCCAAATTATTTATTGGCCATATAAGAGCGACTACAGGCCACTCGCTCTAATCAAGTTTTGGCTCATGTGTTTGATGGCCTTTGTCGGCTCGACTCGATTTTTGCTAAGAATTTAATAAGCAAACCATGCCAACTATTATAGCCAAATAATTGGCCTGATTAAATGCGCTTCAATGTGAAATTGCAATAGCTAAGGCGGAGCCTGGAGCCCTATTGAACACGTGCTGGAGCTCGTGAGTTTGGGTAATTGGGACTCGAAGCGGCTTCCCAAGGCGTCGTCTAATGAGTTTCGTGGCAACGCAAGACCGCAAAAACTTGAAGACATTATAAATTTACGTTAGAACTTGTGCTGTCATTATTTAAAACCACGCCAGCACAGTGAGAGAGAGAGAGAGAGAGAGAGAGATAGAGAGAAAGAGAGCGAGCGCTGCTCATATAAGTATGCATATATGTACACATATCTATATTTATCAAAGCCTTTGTTGTTGTTGTTGTTGTTGTTGGCTAGGGTACAAAGTGTATGCAAAGAAACTTTTAGTTAATTAAAAAAAATAGAAGCAGCAGCAGGAGGAGCAGGAGGAGTAGCAGGAGCAATGGGGGCAAAATTGTTGTATAAATTTTGCTCCTTATGCGCGACTAAATGAAAAATCTACCCATGAGTGTTGTTAACCTGATGAAAAGTAGGTAAGACCTTAAGCAAAACAGGCAACGGCAACGGCGACGCTAGCTGCGACGCTGGCAGCGGCAGCGGCAGCACATTTGCGATTATTTCCCACGCGGGCACTCAAAACATAAAGAGCAATAAATTAAAAGCTAAGGCCACAGAATACAGACTACGGCTAAGTACGACAACTACCATGACAACGACGAATACGATGACAGCGACAGGGATGAGCAGGAGCAGGAGCAGGAGCAGGAGGCGAATGTTGACTGTCGACTGGCAGGCCAGCAGCGACATCAAGGATTCTGATGAAGCAGCGAGCGAGCGAGCGCGCGAGCGTCCTTCAAGACGCTAAAAATCAAATAAAGGAGCACCGTTCATTTGCCCCCGGGCCAGGCACTTTAGGTGCAAATGAAAAATGTAATTATTTCGTAGATTTGCGTTCACAAAAATAAACACGCGGAAAATGTTACTATTTGACGGCCTCGGGCTCCACTTGAGCAGTGGAACGGACGCCGGTTCCTGCTGCCTGCTGCCAACTGCTCCTGCTGCCTGCTGCTGCTGCTGCTCACAGCCTAATGAGCAAGAGCCAAACGGTAAAAACTTAAAAAGGCAAAAAGGCCCATAAAATGTTAAATAAATAAATAGTGGCTGACACAGAGCATTGGCCCAAATGAGAGCAGCAACTTTTGTAGCTGGCGTTTGCAAAATCTCAAAGAAATTAGCGCATACAACTTGCGGGCTTGGCTCAGGTGCACTGGGCAGGTGGGGGTGGGCGTGGCAGCGCTCGGCTGCTGCTCATTAATTAAGAAAGTGGCAAATGAAAAGCCAGCAAAACACGCTTCAAATTAAGGGGCTTCCTAGAGCGACGACAACGACGATTCGTTTGCCGTTGACCTGTGGGCGGTGGGTGGTGGGCGGTGGGTGGTGGTTGGTGTGCAGGTGGGCGTTGCGCTGTAGGAGTGGCAGTGGTTCGTTCGTACTGCGAATAAATCAGGTTTTATTTGCTTTCACTTGTTCACTGCTCTGATATTATGCTTCCCCCATTTTCATTCGGTTTGAAGGGCGCTTTGTTTGCTGCCGCGTCGCCGCTTGCGGTTTGCCAGCATTGGGGCCGTTGCATTTTGTTGTTGTTGTTGTTGTTGTTGTTGGCTCAAACAAAAAAGTCGAAAATTAAATTATTAATTTATTGCCCGTTGCCCGTTGCTCGAAGCCCCGACACAGCTCCACTTTCTATGACCCGGTCTTCTTTTCAGCATCAAAAAAAAAAAAAAAAAATGAGAAAAAAAGGCAAACAGAGAAAGAACCAAAAATAACCGTTACGTTGCTGCGGCGCCACATTCTGTGGCTTTCCTCAGCGCTGGCCCCCACGGCTTGCTAATTATTCATAAATAAAGCGTACATAGGTCGTTGTCGGTGCTGGGGAATAGCAGCGTCGACTGGGCACAGCATTCGACGTTTGTTTATTTATTTAATAATTTGCACAAGTGCCGCAAAATGTTCTTTGATTGAAGTTAATGCGCCGGCCAAAAAGCAATTCGCCAGTCGCTGCCACAAAACCAAACGGGCAAGCTGGGCTCATGGCTGTTGGCCTACTTAGGTTCGTCGATCGCAGTCGCAATGAAAAACCAATTAACAGCCTTAAATGCTCACAGATACATAAAATTAATTTTCATGTTTACCAAATAATCAGAGCATACAAACAGCCCCATTTGCCCAGCTTCCATTTGGCTTTTGTTTCTTTTCTCTTTGTCGGAGATGTCTTGAAATTTCCGTTATCAATGGATATCTCAATGGTTTTGTTCTATCAATAATTAATTTCTTTAGGCACATCTGAATACAGTTATAGATGTAATTGAAAAATGAGTATAATATATTATTATTGAAACAAAAGCTGAAGACAAACTAAGGTCATCAATTTGATAAGAATTTTACAGTATGTAATTTATTTAATAATAATTAAAATAATAGTTATAAAAAATAAATTGAATGAATATTAAAATAAAAATAAAATAAAAATAAAAAGAAAAGCAATAATCATAAATTGTTTACTAAAATAAAATACAAATAAATATAAAATATAATTAATAATACAAAATATATACAAATAATTAAAAGAATAATAATAATAAAAAATGGTTTATTAAAATAAAATTAATTATAAAAAATAAATACAAATAAATATTAAATAAAATTAATAATAAAAAATATATAAAAATAAATATAAGAAAATTGATAAGAAAAAACTGTTTATTAAAATTAAGTTAATAGTAAAAAATATATAAAAATAAATATATATAAAGTAAAATTAATAATAAAAAATATATAAAAATAAATATAAAATAAAATTAATAGTAAAAAATATATAAAAATAAATATAATAATGATAATAATATGTATGTAGTGGAAATATAAAGTACACTCATGGCCAAATTAATAATACTAGCTGAGAATTTTTTATTTATTTATTTAAAGGGTAATATTTTTTCATGTAACTTAAAAAAAAAAACTTGATTCAAAAATAGAAATATATTTAAGTTATAATAATTATAAGAAATGAAAATTTCTCATTTGTCAATAACTTATATTTGATGATTAGGAGTAGATAATTGATTTAATTTAAATAATACTAAAATGTATTATATACACTACGCACAGTGGGGCCTTTGCTCACTTTGCGTCAAGATAAACAACGAAAATGTTCTATATATAGTTTGAATAATATTTTTATAAAGTCAGATCATTATATATATATTTTGCAACTTGTCAACGAAACTCTTTTACATAAAATTATATTATATTATATATTGTAACTATATAATATTTATTATTTATATAATGATTATTATTTTATTTTTTATTTATTATTATTATTATTTTATTTATTTTTGGCATCAAATCAAATTGTTTATTCAACTTACGATATTTCTCCAAATGGTGTGAATGCATCCTTCAGCTGCTGCGTCTCTATCTCAGCACTCAGGTCGCCCACAAAGATGTGAAACTGTTCTGCAATGACAAAAGAGACGAAAACACACAAAGGCAATTACAAAGAGGAACGCTCACAAGTTCAACTAAAACTAATTAAACGCCTGGCAACCAAAACTCATCAGCAGCTAGCTCTACCGACCGCCTGAGGCCAAAGCACTTGACGCACACTTGAGACCCACACGAGAATCGTTGGCAACACTTGCTGCTCATCGGCTGTCGGCCGTCGTCTGTCGTTTGTCGTCTGTCGTTTGTCGTCTGTCGTTTGTCGGCTACTGAAATCGCAACGTGCAATTGCTGGGGTGGTGTTTGGATCTGCACTCGTGGCTGAATTTTGGGCTTGACATTATCAAATGCCGCTTGTCGCACGTCCGGCTCAGTTGCGTTGGCGAGTTGTTTGGCAAGCGGCGTTTCCAGTTCCAGGGCAGCTGCCGCTTCTTTAGGCTACTTTAGGCCAGGCAGTCAGCCAGCCAGCCAGCCAGCCAGCTGGTTGCCGCAGATACTGGCAACAGGAGCTGTCGCCTCGACTGCAACGTGCCAACAGGCAACAGGCAGGAGGCGGCAAGCAGGAGGCGGCAAGCAGGAGGCGGCAAGCAGGAGGCAACAAGCAGGAGACGGCAAGCAAGGAGGCAGGAGGCGGCAGCAGGTGCTGGACACGAGAGGCGCCCCCAAGTGTTGTGACGTGTCATCTCTATGTACATATGTGTGTGAGAGTGTGTGTGTTTGGTGTCTCTATGCCAGGCACTCGCAGATGTAACAATTTTCTCTGCTATCTCTCAGTTGGCCAACTCGTCTGCTGCTGCTTCCGGCTCCTGCCCGTGCCCCTGTCCGTGTTCGTGTCCGTGCCGAAATGACATAGTTTCGTATTACAAGGAAATTGCACTTGAATATGTCAGTCAGCGGCAAAGGCAAATGTATGAATGGCACTGTGGGCGTGGCACTACTCATTTGCCGCCACTGTGGCAACAGCGTTGACAAATATGCCAAAAAACGTATTTGCCAGCGTGAGTTTACCAGTTCCCTTTTACCCATTGCCCTTGTCCGTACTCCCACTCCTACTCCTGCTCCTGCTGCTCTTGCCAATCCGTCTGGCCATTTGGTTTATCGTGTCTGCAGCTGGCTTTGGCCACGTTTAAGCTGCGCGTCCTCCCGTAGCTTGGCACGCGCTCCTCCATTTGTCCGGCTAAACGGCCGGAAGTTGTGCTAAGCGTCATTTCCGTTGTTTTGAGTGATTGCAATTGAGATACGGTTTTTGTGGTTTCTTTTTTTCGGGTTTGAGCTGAAGCGTCGGCACTTTGCCCAAGTGGTTCAAGTTGCACCACACTGATGTCTGATGTCAGGCGCTTAATATAATTTAAAGAGCTGACAAACATGGCCTCTTCGGCTCTACGCTGGATTGTTTCAGCGTAAAGTGTAAGGGAATATATTTAAATTTGAAAATGCATTCCCACATCAATCGTGGCTCAATTCATCTTCTCGAATCACAGAGTCAAACATTCCGTGTGTGCAACTAAATCTGCTCCAACCTACAATTTATTGCCCCCAGACTGACAAAGTGCAGCAGGAGAACTCGTTACACTCAACAACAGGCTCGGCCGTAAACAACAGGCCATAAACTTCAAAGCGTATTCACACACAGCAAAACTTTTCTCCCTTCCGCATCTGGTCAATTGGTCAGCCGAAAACAATTAAATCAGCGCATTTCATTTAGCAACAACAAAAAAATAGGGGGATTTACAGAACGGGTCTGGTCTGGTCTGGCATGTGAGCCAATAAAGTTCCAGCAGATGAAATGGCGGTTACTGACCTATGCTCTCGCCTATAATGATGTCGGGCTATCGGCGAGGACTTTGTAGGAGCAGCAATTAATCGCCTGCAATCTGGCCAAAGCATTGTGAACAATTAAGGATGGGCCACATAAAAAAGTCCAGCGAAACTTGAGAACGGGGCATAAAGCTAGACAAAGCCCGGCGCAATGAATTCACAGCCAAACGCCAACAAACGAAAATGAGCCAACATCAAGCCGGAGCAGACGTAGACGGAAATGTAATTCAACATAAAAAATATCGTAAATCTTAAATTAGAAATTTCGCACATTAAAAACTTGGAAATTGCATTTAGCTGCTGCTGCTGCTGGTTGTTCGCGCGGTCTTTGCACGGCCCATTCATGGAACCCAAATTCCCACAACAGAAATGCCCCAAAGTTGTGGGCGTGGCCGCAGCGGGTCGGCATAAAGTCCATTGGCGCACATTTTTAATGAGTTGGACATAAAAAAGTTGAAGCTGGCGTTGAAATAAAGCCAATGAAACAGTGGAGCACACATAGAGAGAGAGTGAGAGAGAGAGAGAGAGAGAAAGTAAGACACGAGCATTGTCTCAGCTCGCAGCTTTCTATCTATCTGTTGTCCTCGCCTGTTGTTTTATTGCATAATCGTGAGTCAATCAGCGACCTGGGACCGGCAGCAGGAAACGGCAGGCCGTGCGACCTTCATCAGTGCAAGTCAGCTAATAAATACGTGCAGCTGCCAGTCCCTTGGGAGCTGTGAGCAGCTTTTCGCGCAACCTATTAAATTACATTTCGCTGCAGCTGCCCTTTAATACGGAACCTCTCACATTTTGTCATTTATAATTGAATTGCGAGCCCATCGAATTGCGCATACGCCCCGTGTGCGCGCTGACCCCATTTGTGTATAGCCATCGCATTGTGATTGTAATGCGCTTCAATTTAGCAGCGCCATTATCGCACTTTACTCGTTGCGCATCAATTAGAAATACGAAATTTTCACCATGTTCCGAGTGCACGAACTATCCATGGATGACGTCACAAATGGAGTGCAAATCGAGCGAAATCGAGTGTTGTTTGAATTATTTTAATTATTATGTGAACGGCTTGACTTTATTTTTATTTATGAAAGAAAAGACAACAATATTCTCTTCGTGGCTATGCTGTTTGTAATTATTACATTTTTCTAGGGAATTATATTTTATTTTAATATTTTAATATTTTTATTGTATTTATTTATATATTTAATTTCATTTTATTTATTTATTTATTTATTTTTTCTTTGCAATGCCAGTTTTTATTCATTTGAACTGTCGTAATGATGTAATGATAATGTTTTAATTTTTCTTTTTTTTTTTCTAATGAATAAAAAGATTAATTTTAAAAGCAAAAAGAAGCAATTAAATCTGAACTCCACATAAAAACGAATTGGTGTACAAAAATGTATATTTAATTATATTTTAATTTTTATAATTAAATAAAAATAAATAAATTATTTTTGTATACTATAGTATACAAAATTGTATATTTAATTTATATTTAAATTTGTATAATTAGAAAAAAATAAATATATATTTTCTCTGCCTTAATTTAATTTATATAATTAAATAAAAAAAAAATATATTTTTTTTCTGCCTGAATTTAGAATTTTAGAGTTAATTCTGCGTAACACTTAAATAAATAAATAAATATAAATTTATTCTGCCTGAAGGCCTTTGTTGCTTTGGCTTTAAACTAAATTGTTATTTAGAATTAATTATGTGTAATAATTAAATAAATAAATATACATTTGTGTCTATTATATTTATTCTGTTGCTGAAACTTTTCTCATTTTTTTTTTTTTTTTTTTTTTTATTTATTTGTCATTACCGATATAATTGTTAATTGTATTATAATGACCATCGCTGACTTTCCATAGTATTCCGCTTATAATTGGCCTGCCAAAATAAAATACGCTACATCTGCTTCCATATTACATACATAAAAAAAAGAAAGAAAAACTAAATAGAGTCGGCCGACTGAATGTGGGTCTGCCTACAGGCAACGCTAGAAGTATGCACACATTTTCAGCAAGTGTTTACCTTCATTTGCGTGCAGGCAGCATAAAGTGAACTCAAGTGAAGCTTGTGGTAATGGAATGTTGTGGTGGCCAGCATAGCTGCCGCGATTCACCCCCATACAATTTGGCATATGTCCAATGCGCGAACTGAAACCGGACTGACTACAAATGTGGTTGAAATGTACGCGAAAAGCGGCAAACCGCAAAAGTAGCTGAACAAACACAAATGTGCCACGCCAAATCGTTGGTAACTAACATATATACATAAAAAAAGAGAAGAGGAGAAGTTCCAGCACACATACACACAAGGGTGGAAAAGGTGATGGATATATGTATGCATGTGTGGGTAAGCGGGGGTGTGTGTGTGTGGGTGTGGGTTTTAATATCTCTGTATTGGTATGAGTGGAGCAACAAATGCAAACACAAATACAAATATAAACACAGATGCTAACTAACCACAGCAATCGGCCATGTGTGTGTGTGTATATACACTAACAGTGTCCAACACAAAAACACACACACACACACAGAAAGCGGGATTACCACGTTGGCGAATTTTGATGTATTTTCAACGGAAATAATGTTACACTGGCACTTGTACCTCTTTGGAGCAACACCCGCAAGACACGCCGTGCAGCGAGCAGCAACAACAACAACAATAACAATAATAAATGCAACGACTATAAGCATCCATTGTTGGTTCGAGTGCCTGCATGCATGGCTCCAACTACAACTACAACTACATTCAGTGCATCATCCAAAACAACAATGGCACTGATAAAAAGGATAAAAGCGTAAGTGGGCAGAAGTCCTGACTCGAATTGCTGTACATTTTTCATATGAACACTCGACTGTAAAATGCATTGCCTCTTGAATGGAATCAACAACAACTCAAACACACATCTCTAGCCAACAACAACAACAACAACAATAAGCGGAAGTGCTCCGAAAATATATTCAAGGCGCAGCCCCAGGCACAGCCCCACAGCTCTGACCATTGCTATCGACATGGCCCCAAGATAAGATTTGCCATTCAGTTTTCAGCATGCAGCACACACACAGTGTCCAAGGGTCTGCCATGCAACAGGCTTACACTTGTGGTAAATACTGCTCAGCATTGAATAGAGGGCATAAGGATGCGAAATTAGGCTTGCCCTCAACTCACTCACATCGTGTTCATATTCAATTTTGCTCTTCATTTCTGAATAGAACAAGAGATCAGAGCTGCAGAGCTGAGAGCCTCACAGCTCTTCAGCAACTAAGCTGATTATGATATTTATTGCCAGCATCGATTCTACATACATGTACATGCTGCAAAGCTCTCTCGAAAACAGAGGTGAGAGAGGGAGAGAGAGATTTAACTAGCCCAAAGCCTAGTAAGGGTCTTGCTCAGTAATAATCTAAAACTTAAATTTACCCAAGATTTTGAGGGAAATATTGCAAAATATGCAAGTCTGATAGATAAATCGTCATGTGTGGGTTTCTCCTATTCCTGTTGTAGTTCTCAATAATCTCCGGTTGTTGACTTAATACGTTGGCTAAGGATTTTATGCTCTCAGCCGACTTGATTTCCTTAATATACTTGAGCTGTATTAATAGCCGATATTATATAACTTTCTGGCTGAGTTAAAGTCTGTTTTATTTATGTAAATTATGGACAATCAGCGAAAGTTATATACTATATAGTACCCATTATTATATACTATTGAATTAAGGTCTCTCGCTTTATAAAATAATATATGATTTTACTCTTATACTATTTTTTTTTTTTAATAATTAAAAATAATAATCTAAATACAAATAAAACATGTAAATATGTAGTTCAATGTTTTCTTCTTAAATTAAATTCTGTACAATGTTTTAATATGTTTTAGATGCCTTTAAAATGATTCCTTTACAAAATGATTCCATGGATTTTCTGAGATTTTCTCTAGTCTCTTGCTATTTAGAGAATTTCTTTTTATAAATATATTATAGATATATCATTCAATAATATATTGTGTATTTTATTACATTAAATCTTTATTTAAAACATACAAAGATGCTAGAATGTTTTTCTAGCTAACTTAAAAAAATAAAAAAATAAATAAATAAATAAATAAATAAATAAAAATAATAATAATACTAATAGTAATAATAAAAATAATAAAAAATATAATAAAAATAAATAAACAAATCAAGTATTGTATGAATTATAATAATATAATAATAATAATAATATTTGTTATTGTTCACGTAGGATTCTCAGGTACTCAGTTAGTCAGGTTCTCCTGCTATTCCACATTTACAAATGCAGGCCAGTATACTTCTATTAAGTTATAAACAATTGAAAATGCACTAAGCTTTGTAACAGCATTTATGCGCATGCTGTAAATACCCATAACATTAAAAGCATTTCAGCTGCGAGGGAACTAAAATGGAAAGGCATTGCGAGCTGCTGCTGCCAAAGGTTTGATGCACACTAAGCTCGCGACCTCAAAGCGCATTATATGCTGTAAAATGTATTACTTTCTCTTTCACACGTACGCATACGCAGCAAGGGGATTGCCAAAGAAGAAGAAGAGGTAAAAAAAAATGCACATATATATATATATAATAAGCTTTTGTGCAATTGCGAGCAGTTGCGGTCTTTTCTCGCCAACCAGCTGAAAGCTAATTCCAACACACGGCACAAAAGGTGGCACAAATAGACGAGATATACCTATTGTGTGTGTGTGTGTGAAGGGCATATGCAAACGTCGAATGGTGTGCGCAACACAATGCAATAACAACAGCAACAACAACAACAACAAGAACAATAACAGTAACAGCAACAATAAAATCAAAAGGATTTCAGCAGCCGCAAATGCACACGGCGTATAACATTTAGCCCGCGGTATGAATGGCTGTTGGGGCGCTGCAAGGACGCGGCTGCCTTGTAGGTGTGGCAGCCGACGATGTGGACTGCGGGTTGTGGGTGTGTGCGCGATGCATTAACACACGGGCCAATAAGTATGCAATGCGCTGTGACATTTTTAACGCCGTCAACAAAGGCAGCAGCGCCCAACAATGTCGACCAGCTAACCAAAGCAGCTAACCATTCCCCCTCACGCCCCCTTTTACACATGATGCTGACGCCGTCTGTTGCGCAGGAAATCACGATTACAACGAGTCAAAGCACCTCACACACACACAGAGAGAGAGAGAGAGACACACATGAGCTGCAGCAGGGCGTCATGTGTCTTTGCGCGTAAACGTGTCGTTATTTGCATGGTGACAAAATTAGATTTAAATATGGCACACCCGGGGGGTTACCCCTCCGGCGAAATGTCAGCGCATGTCCTGCTGATCGAAATGAGCTGACGACCCGGGCGCTGCACATTAGCCGGGACACACGTCTATCGAGTGGCTCAGTTTTTTCTACCGCATTTACGTTGCTTTTAATTGGCGTTAAGAGGATGGATGTTTGGCCAGGCAGGATGGGGCCAGGCAATTGCTGGACGAGCGCAGCGAAATTGTTTTTTAACACTCACTGAACACGGAGTGTTTATTGAAATCGAAAACAACACTAAATGTAATTGGAAAAACTCGTTGAATCCTAGCGAGGATTTAGGTGGATTTCATGTAGTTGCAGCTCTCACTCTCCCTCACTCTCCCTCTCTCCCTCTCTCTATCTCAACGAAATCAATTCGATTTCATATTTACGTTTATGTGAAAAGTTTTTCAATGTAATAAGACGCGACTCAAAATCAACGAGCTCGCCATAATGGAATGAAACTAGTGAAACTCATTTGATATTGTTTCTAAATTTAAAACAGCAGAGCACGAAATATTTATTTTATTTGATTTTTCGCTGAGAGCTGAAGAAATTGTTGCAAAAATTTATTATTTTCATTGCACGCATGCAAAGTCTCACTAAATATTGGATTATGCAGCAGAGAATGAGCTCACATTTACAGCTACTTGGTTATTTTGTATGTGTATTTCGTCTGGTTTCACCCATTGTACTTGACAGCAGCAGCGCTTCGGCTGTCTTCATCATTATGAAACGTAAAACGAAAGCGATTTACAGTAATGCCAACACTTTGCCACCCAGGCATTTGCTTGGCCCAATTCGCCTCTCACCCAGACGCCCACATGCCCCCCTCTCTCTACGACATTGTTGTTAAATGAAGAAAGTATTTTTCAAATGCGAATTTCCGTTATGCGCATCGCGTTGAGCATGAAGACATTTTTGACTATTGTCTGCCGCACAGCAATACGATGAGCAGAGCTCGAAAAGCAGCAACAGCAACAAAGTCTGTGCGAAACTATTGCCAATGACAACGACAACGACAACGACAACGACAGCGACAAGGACAACAACGACGACAGCGACAGCGACAGCGATGAGGAAGACGTTGATGATGGCAAGCGCTTCCGCCTTTGTTGCTATTGTTGTTGCTATTGCTGTTGTTGTTGTTAGCGTCCTCGTTGTCGGTGCTCTGTGTGCACGACACACAAAACATTGAATGACATTATCCTTTATTGCTTATCCCATGCTTTGCGCTCTTTACGCTCCACGCTCCATGCTCCAAGCTCCATGCTCGATGCTCGATGCTTGGTGCTTGGGTTTCGCCGACAGCTGCGCTCGGCACATTGGCACGCAAATGGCAGAAGCAGGACATGAACTCAGTCCGTTTGGTCTGGCGGCGAAAGTCAAAAGGGCAACGCGGCGTATGCGTTATATTAACTATGACACTGCTCGAGCACGAGCAGTGCAGTGGCCCAGCACTGTGGCGCTGTGTGGGATGGACGGGTGTAGCGCGGCCAGCCGCATTGTGTCCGCCAGGACAAACTTTTTCATTTCCCCGCGGAAAAATTTTCAAAAATTTCATTTCACAATGTCTAAAGAAAAACTTTGCGCCAAAGACATAGAAACTAGTTAGAACTGATTGCGGAGGGGACGAGGTCAACAAAGCTGAAAGTCGTGTCGTTCGTTTGGCTCTCTCTCTCTCTCTCTCTCTCTCTCTCTCTTACACACACACACACACACACAGAGACGCTGTATAAGACAGAGGCAAACGCATTTCAGCGAAATAAAGTATTCAAATAAAATATGCTAAAATCTTTGAAGTACTTCAAATAGCAAAAAGTGCAAAAGAAACAAACTGAAACGAAAAGCGAAAATAAAATAAAAATTGAAAATGGAAATGGGAATGGAAATGGCACACAGTCGAAAAGTTTTGCGTTCGGTTAAGTTCGACTTGGAATAAAATGGCAAACGCGCATAAAAACCATAGACGGGCGGGCATAAAGAAATGGCTAGAACGGCTGAGCAAAGCAAAAAATAGAGCCGACAAAATGCAGAGGAAAAGCAAGAGCAAAAGCAAAACTGAACCAAAAAGTAAATATCGTTTATGTTGTCATAACGCGCCATGCCCAGCAGCCACAGCTGCTTCGCTGACGCTGGCTCCTTATCATTTGAATTTCTCGACGTGTTTGTCGAGCTGCCGATGCTGCCGCTGCCGCTGCCGCTGCTGAGGCGATAAAGATGCGATAAAGTGAGAACAAGTTTGCGAGATGACTGAAACAAAGTTTTGACCGAATTTCGCAGTTTACGAGCCAGTCCCGTCCGATTCCTGACGGACGTTTGCTCGCCCAGCGAAATTGCCAATTTGTGTAAATTATTAGTTCAAGTGCAGCTCAGCAGCGAGAACTAAATCGGATATCGTATTGTTGAGGTCGCTTCATAACTTTTTGCTCTTCACTTCTCTTCTCTTCTCTTCTCTCTTCTATATATAGATTTATATATCTTTTTTTTTAGTCCTGTTGGAAATGTCCAATTTAATATAAATAATTTAATTTGATTATTCGCATCGTGACGCATTTGAGTGCAGGCATATGGGCGGCTAGCCACGCCCACTTTTAGCATACTTAATTAAGCAGAAATATTGCAGTAAAGTTTCCAATGCGCAAAAGTTGAAGCTGAAGCAGCCAACAAAAATAACATACAGCAATTGTATTAAAAATTCATATTTGCCTAAATTTGTTTTCACAAGCTGTTAAAAGTGTGGGCGTGGGCATGCACAGAGATAGAAGCGTGAGTGCGAGTGAGAGAGAGAGAGACGTGTAGAGCTTGGCTCTCACATACATATGTAAAATGCACAGCTGTTAGGTTTAATTTAACTGCAAATAATATATAAGCTATTCCATCTACGTTACGTTATGCATGCTATGTGTGTGTGTGTGTGTGTTACGAGTTTTGTGTGTGTATTTGTCTTGTGTGCTATTGTTAGCTTTTCGCTGCTTTGCCTGCTCCGCTGCCGGGAAACTCAAACACGCAACTCTCATGTGTTGGCCCAGAAAATTGTTAACCAAATTTTTGGCTTGCTCGCCGGGCGACAAAATTCATGCATGTTAAATTGCAAATATATATACGTATACGTATATATGTGTATATATGACAGCAGCAGTAGCTCACATGCACGAAAAAATATCAACACACACACACACATTCGCGCCTCTGCATTGCGAATTGCAGCCAACTTTTAGGCGCAAATTGCACGCTGATTATGACATATGTATGTGTGTGACACTGCATGTGTACAGGGTGAAGTGCAAATGATGACTATATTTGCATTATGCCGCAAGCTGATTAGCCAATATTACAAACCATTTTCCCTCACAGCAGCGGCTATTTTAATTATTGCTGTCGTTGTCATTGTCATTGTCATTATTGCAATCTCTGCTTTTGCATTTGTTTTCAAAGTGAAAACTCGAGCTTTCCAATGCAATTAGCTGATTATTTACGGCTAGCAATGAGAAAAAGAAAAACTTTAAAAAGCAAAATAAAGTACAACAAGCCAGAAAAAGAGCTAAGATTATGGAGGCAGCGGCGTTAGCAGGGGAAAATGGAGGCGGTGTTTTATATTAAAATTAAAAATGCAGATAATCACCTGGCGATTTTATTTATTTATACTAAATTCAGTTGTCCTTTTTTTTTTATTACACTGTGGTCTCGTTGGAATATAGCCTTTTCAATTGAAGCGAAATAAAAGGGAGTATTACATTTTTTTTTTTTTTTTTTAATATTGTTAAAAGTCTAAAATTTCTATAATAGTCTTTTGCTTTGTTTCCTTTCATTTCCCCAATTCACTAAGAAGTCTGTATATCTCTGCTGAAGGGAATAAAAATATTCCATCAACAATTGATCGTCTTAAATTTAAATGAACATTCATTAAAAAAATATAAATAAAATTTAATAAAAATAAATAAAAATAAAATAATGTAATATAAAATAAAACATAAATAAATAAATAAATAAAAAATTTCATAAATAATTAATATAATATTAATTAATAATATAATAATATAAACGAACAATAATATAATAAACGAACATAGGCATGCAAATGCAGGAAGTGCGACATTACATTGAATATTACTCCTACAACCCTAATTACTTATTATGTAGAGAGAGAGAGAGATGGAGAGAGAGATGCAATAAGAATTCGTTGTGGTTCATTTTGTACTTTAGTCGCTCTCAGGTATTTTCTACCTGCTGTTTGAGGTATTATCCACTTCATACTCAGCACTCTCATCAAGCTCAAAATGAAATGGAATATATTTATTTTTATTTGATGAACGGAATTTTCAGTGGTCATTGTCCATTGGCTGATGGTTGATGACTGCACAGGGCTAACAAAGGTAAACGGCAATGGCAACCAGCTCTAATGTGCTCCCGTTGTTTCATTAAAATTATTTGCCATAGTTCGCACATCACACATTTAACTGATTGTGTGTGTGTGTGTGTTTGTGTGTCAATATGTCAATATGCCACAATAGGAAAAACCAAACAAATTGAAGACTCTGCCTCATTCACGCAGCGCACTTTGTTTGTATTGGCATTTGGTGCATTGATTGTTGACAACATAAATATTTCTTTCGCGCACTGCGTGAGCTCCCGAGTCGACTGGCCTGCCGTGCCGTGACCATGTGCACTCATCATATCAACATTTGCTCTCTAAAAGGGCACACACACACACACAGACGTGCACTGTCGCTGCAATAACGTTCAATTTGTTTGCACAGAGCGAAAGCTGGAAGGTGAATGCAAATTGACTTTTTGCCAGCAGTCTACTCGAGTCGAGTCGAGTGAATGATGAGAACAAGACTGTGCTAACTACATAACTTTAACTACTAAAAGTAGCTCTAGTCAATTAGTAGCGGCCAATGGGTCGTATACGCAATATTCAGCTTGGTCAATATCTGTCTCTCTCTGTCTTTGTATCTCTCTCTCTCTCTCTACTTTGGTTGTTTGTATTGGCATCTTCATGTGTATTGCCCCTTGAACTTTTGCAGTGCACACACACACACACACACACACACACAGTGAGTGGAGCCCAGGCAAGCCACATTTATTGATGTCTCAATTTCCTCTTGGCAAATCACCTATTAGGAATCGACAGGCAGCTTCTTGCCATTCACTGTTGTTGTTGTAGCAACTGCTGGTTTTGATGGCTTTGTTGGCTCTTACAACTGCTGCTGCTGCTGCGATTCGTACAAATTTGGCTGGCAAATAAAGCTGCAAAGTAAAAATTACCCTTCACTCGGTAATGGGCAACAATTTGTTTGGCTGCCGCCGTTGCCATTTTCGAATTGCAAAACTGCAACGAACGTGTGTGAGTGAGCTCCTCTTCTTCTTCATCTTTTATTTCGTTGCCAAACTAAAGCATATACACAGTCGAGCTGCATCAGATTTGAAGCCTCATTTCAGCTCAGTTAGTTCAGCTTACGCTGATAGCTGTTTAAGCATGGTATTATGTCAAGCGTGCGCGTGTGCGTGGGCGGGGCAAGCAATATGCCACAAATTTCAATCAAACGTGCTAGCCAAAAGTTGCCACACAAGTTTCCAGCCAGGTGAACTCCCCTCGGTTGCCGTTAACAAACTTTTGCATTAAGACATTAGCGCAAAGTTTTTTTTCCTGTTGCTACTTTTGCTTCTACTTCTTATGGTTGCAGCTGCAACAATTTCTCAACAACTAATTTCTTATTTGTTTGGCTCTAGCGCAGCAGCAGCAGCACACACACACACACAGACAGACAGACTGTGTGGCTGGTCAGCAAATGGAGTTTTCCATTTTCCATTTTCATTAGATTGCCAGCGGTTTTTATAGCGGCCAGCGTGTTGCACATGAAAAGTTTTTTTGGTATTTTCATTCATTGTGATTCGTCGTAGCTAGTTTCCTGCTGATGCTCTCTCGCATGCGCCCGATTCCTGCACCCTTCGCTACTTAGTGGCCTGCAAGCCTCAATAATGCACAACATCGTATTTTGCCATTATACGGACATTAACTGCTACCTACGAACGCTATAACCTTGACATTTTCAAACAGGTTATAAAACACTTGCGCCATCCCCCCCTTCTTTGGATACGCGTTAATGGCGGACAGGCGGTGCCATCTGAGCACTGCCCAGCAGGGGTGGTGTAGTGTGGTGTGCTGTGGTGCGGTGGCTCGTGTTATGGTTATGGTCACAGTGTGGGGCTAGCTGGTTGCCAGCCATGCAACGGCGCTACGCAATTTCCGTTTCCGGTTGCTGCTTGTCGCAGCGCACAGACAACGACAGAGGCGAGGCGTTCCAAAAATAGCGCATCCTTGCCTCGGCCTCTACCTCTGCCGCTGCCGCTGCCTCTGCCATTTGGCGCGCAAACAAACCGTTAACACTTTGCTGTGTATCCAGGCTCTTGCTGTTAGCCACCCCACCCAGCTGCCACTTTGCTCAACTGCAACTGCAACTTTGTGGCACTTGTTATGTTGTTGCTGTAATTTCTCTGTGTGTATTTTTTTTTTGTTTCTGCGGCTGCTGTTGCTGCCTTTGACGCGACTGCAGGTAGTAAATTTCCATTAAATGTGCATTTTTGTACAAGTTTTTGAATTAAACTTTTTGACTTGGCCATAGCTCAGCTGCTTTGGGCTTTTGGCGTCGTTCGCATCCTGCGCTGCTATTTGCCATTTACCGCTACCGCTGCCGCTTTGACTTCTAATTTTGCAATCTTGTCCAATAACTTGAGAGAGATCGCCCGAGTGAGAGAGAGAGAGGGCGAGAGTGAAAAGTTAGTTCATTTTGGCAAGCATCATTATTTTGCCAGTTGCAGCATTTTCTTTGTACTAGCAGATTTAATCAGTTCCACTTTCTCTCTCTCCCTCTCTCTCTCTCTCTGTCTCTCTGTCTCTGTCCCCTGCGGCACATAAATTGTGTCAGTTTTTTCTAATCTATGCAGCAAATTTGTTAAGCTTTTGCTTTCAGTTGCAGCCAAGCGACATTATTTTACCAAATGTTATAATTTCACACTCCCAGCGCCCAGGCTCTGTCTCTGGCATAGAGTCATAAAAGTCCGAGCACCGGGTCAGCTTAGTGGGTCGCTTGACCAGGCTCAGCCATGCCATATGCAAGGATATGCATGCACACACATATACATATATATATATATATGTATGTATAGCTGCTGCTATTATTTTTAGAATATGACCGAAACATGCAAAGATTTCTGCTTCTTCTCGACTGCCGGCAGTTGCATACAGAGTTTGACATTGAAAAATGTGAAAATTATGCAGCAAACATTAAAGAAACTATGTAAATTGGATGCTGCTGCTATAGCTCCCATTGTTTAATGGGCAGACAGCCTGAGACTGGAGACTGGAGACTAGAGACTGGGCTCATTCAATTTGATTCGGCCAGCCAAGTTTGGGCCACGTCTAATGGTTTTAATTAAGCGACTCGTCGCGAGAATTGCATGTCATGCATGAAATTCATTAGGTTTTTGCCGAGTCTGTTTAGTGTCAGTCCGCCCGCACTGCTGCCCTCGGGCGTGCCCTATTTGATATACTTATATACATACTTGCTGGCATTTTCTTAAGCAAAACTTTGCTGGCAACTAAAACCAAACTTGACATAGTTCTAGCCAAAAATTGCAGCTACAAACTTACTTAATTTCTGCCAACTGCACTTACCCAGCGCGCCAAGTGCCGTCCTGGCTTGGTCGGAGCGGGTTGGGTTCGCTATAAATGGGCGTGGCACACACACGTCGCACTTATTTGCATAGTTAGTCAAGTTTTGCTCGGGCCACGTCGCGCAGAGTATGTGGAGAGCCCACTCAGTTTGACACTATTTCTACAGGCAAATAAATACTTTGGCCTGAAAAACTGAATACGGCTGCGGAAAGTTTCGTGCCTAGATTGAGGGAAAGCGTCAGTTATTTATCTTTGACACTTGCTAATTTTTCATCGTCTTGATGTCTGGCTGATGAACAAACATACTTATATAAGTGACTCTCTCTTGGCTTCCTAAGTTGTTTGGCAAATAAACATTGAAAGAGCTGCAAACATCTCTTTATTTATATTTCAACTTTGTTTTAAATTAAAAATGAAATATTTAAATAATATATAATTGAATTTTTAATACATATATTCTTATATCCATTGAAAATGGGAAATCAGTATCAGAATTAATTAAAAATATATTATAGTAGAAAATATAATATATGCTTTTAATAATATAATGCGTTTGAGAATTTAATTAGTTGAACTATATTCGTACTTTTATGTTTTAATAAAACATTATTTTCTTTTATTTTTAGTATAATTTGGTATTTTTAGTACTTTCAGTATTATAAGTATAAAATATAATGTATTTTATTAGTAATTTATTTATTTGTAAAGAATTTAATTATATCAGCTATATTCGTAGAAAATTTATACTTTTATTATTAAAAAAACATTACTTTAGTATCTTCAGTATTTTTAGTATTTTTTTGGTATTTTCAGTATTTTTTAGTATTTTCGTATTATTAGTATAAAATATCGTTATACGTTATTAATAATGTATTTATTATTTAATAATTTAATTAGATTAACTATATTCGTAAAATATTTATATTTTTTCCATTAAGAATTTGATTTAGTTATTGTTTAGTATTTTTAGTATTTTTAAAGTATTTTTTAGTATTTTTTAATATTTTCAGTATTATAAGTATTTAATATAATGTAAATTTTATTATAAATTGTTATAATGCATTTATTTATTTAATTTTTATTAGGTGAAGTACATATATTTCGAAAATATTTATATGTACTTAACTTTTATTATTAATAAAATATTATTTTTTAGTATTTTCAGTATTTTAGTATTCTTAAGTAATTATATTTTCTTATCAGATCATATTATGTTCTGTTGATCGACCCAAATTGTTAATTACAAAATAAATAATCTTACAATATAATTAGATTTGTTTTAACTTCTCTTCTTAAGTAATTCGAAATATTGGCTAACTGCTCTCGTTTAATATTGTATTTTGATTCATTTTCAATTCATGGTTTCCTGAGTTGATTCATTAGCTCAATTCATTTCGTTGGCTGCACACAGCTTGTCGGCGTGTCTGGCACTTATTTGCCGCATATGAATTTGTACATGGATGAAATGGTGTTGAAATCTGTGCTGGGCCCTAATGATTGTTCATGTCAACAATTTGCAAAACTAAATGAACACATTTTGCAATCATAAATTATGCAAGCGCTTCGAGTGAGTTCACAGCAAGCAGGAGAGCAGCTTAAACTAGCTGCCAGCTGGACCAGCAGCAGGAGTAGCACAAGTAGCAGTAACACGTTCAGCACATGTGTGTGTGTGTGTAAGGGGATGGCAGGCAGAAATACAGGTGTCAGGCGGCAACTGCGGCTTGTTAGCTAAACTGCCAACGCAACTATTACGGTGAGAGCAGCTCATAAAGCAGAAAACAGCAGCAGACAGCAGCAGAGCGTCGACATATACATCTGCATGAGGCGCAGGAGATGGGTTGAGGGGGCGTGACATGGCATCCTACTGACAACATGTGTTTTGAGGTGAAGCTTATAAATAAATTATTGATAAGCATCTGGCATGAAGAGAGAGAGAGAGAGAGAGAACGTCAAAAGTTCCATGTTAAAATAAGCACGAAATAACAAGCTTTACAGCAGACAGTTGAGTGTAGGTTGGCAGGAGGCTGGGCAGGAGGCGGGCTAAAGTTGTGCTAGCCGCAATGAGCGTACGTTGCGAGAGTGTGTTGTGTTAATTTGGTTGTTGTTGTTGTTGTTTGGCTTTTGCATTTTTTAAATGCATAGAAATGACGAGAAAAAACTAACAGCAACAACAGCAACTGGCACAAAGTTGTTGGCAGCGTGTTGATTAATTTTCGCCTCTCATCTCTTCCGGCATGTCCGCTGTCTGTGCACAAGTGTGCCAGCGAATTTTGGAGCAGCACACTTTTAGGCAGCCATGCACTGGGGCGTCAATACGAAAAATGAAAATGAAAATGAAAATGTCGCGAGCGCTGTTGCAATTAAAATGTTAAGACAAATTAAAAATGCCAGCTGCATATGTGGAACCAATAGCGCATTATGTGAAAAGCTTTGCACTTGGCTGCTGATTGCAGCCTGCTGCCGCCTCCTGCTGCTGCCCAGCCAGCAATGAGCCGCCTGCCCAACTTGTGTCCTCAATTTGACATTTGTGCCGGCGCAGTCAGGCGGGAAGGCAGCCAAACAGGCAGAGCGCTGTTCTGTTCTGGCCCTGACAATTGTGCATGTGTCTGTGTGTGTGTGTGCGTCTTTGTTAACGGCGACTGCCTGGCGTCGCAGCTAACATCGACAAACATCGCGCATACGCCGCGTTGGCCAAGCAAAAAGTTTGATACAGCCACGCACTCAAACTTTTAATTAATTTATTTCTGCTCAACATGCGCCTCTCTCTCTCTCTCTCTCTCTCTTGCTCGCTCTCTTTTCCTTTTGCTCTCTGGCTCATGTTCGTTGTCTCTTTTACGCGCTGTGCGTTCGAGCTGGCAACTCAATAAATATTTTCGCTGTGGCCATAAATGATTTATTTGTTATATATGCGTACAGCGCTCCACCGGACCACCGCACCACCGTACCGCCGACATCGTCCAGCCCCTGGCACAGTGACTCGGCCCTGAGTTGTGTTGCAAATTAAAAACGCAGCTCGACCAAACAACTTAATTTAATGTCAAAGTAAACACGCAGCGCAATGCAACTGTCGTCGTTCTTCTTCTTCTGCACACATACAAACACAGCAGAGCAGAGCAGAGCAGAGCAGAGCAGAGCTCAGCAGGGCAGAGCTGAGCAGAGTTCAGTGCAGTGCAGCTGAGCCACGCCTCTGGGCACACTGCTGCGTTTTTAATTTGTATGCTGCGGTCAGCGACTGGGCGAATCGCTAATGAGGGAGATGCAGAGCAGCAGAGCGGCAGAGCTGCCTGGAGTTGGGCACTTAAACGATTTTCGGTTAATTATACGCAGTTACATAATGACATTTGCACAGTGCCACGCCTACTTGGGAAACGGAATTGCGGTGCGATTGACTGTATAGTCGATCGATTATATTGATGTTGCATGCCTCGCGGTCGCTGCTCCTTACCGCGACATTTGCTGATTACAACACAATTGACACATTGAAGAGGAGTGTGTGTGTGTGTGTGTATGGCGGATGCGATTGTATTGAATAGCTAAAGTAACTTAAGGTCAGCCACAAAATCTGCATGCGTAATTATGTAGACAACAAATTGGAATAAAACATGTTTCAGAATAGATGGCCTAAACTGAAATTCTATAAATCCTTTTCCGTCTCTCATCTGCAACGTTTTGATCAGGCAACTATAAAAACAAAAAACTATTAAGCATTTATTTATTAGCTCTATTTCTTGACATTTATATATTGCAGATAATTTACGAATGGATTTTGAGAATGGACTCTGAGCCATAACTCGAAAAGGAACTAGAGATAAAATACAGAGAGAGAAAGAGAGCGAGAGAGAGAGAGAGAGAGACACAGAGAGAGAGAGAGAGGTAGTGTATGATCATTCCTTTTGAGCGCTTGTATCGCTCTCATTTCGTCGTGCCTCTTTTTTACTGCTCGAACCACAAGCGAACGAGCCGAGCTAATACGAAATAGCTTATGCATTAAAAACCCGAATGACTCTACTCATAATTCTCGCTCATTCTACTGAAGTAAGAATGCCCAAAGTGCACTCCAGCTCAAACTAACCCAATACGTTATTTGCCTCTCACTCACTCAGCTGACTTCATATCACTTAGAGAGTGATATAGCTTGCGTTAACTATATTCAAGCTGAAGCTTCCTTGGTGTTCTGCCAATCGATTGGCCATATGCAGCCACAAAAGGCAAACCAAGCAACAATAATGCAAGTGAACAAGGAAAAAAATAGCAGACTTTAATAAAACAAACATGGCCATAATTTAAAATTATAAATATTTAAAGATTAAATAAATAAATAAAAAAAAAAGTATAAAAAAATATCACTGCGAAAAGGACAAAATAACAAAGGGATATATTATATATGTGTTTTATATAAAGGAATATATTTACAGTTATGAGTGTGTGTGTGTGTGTGAGTGTGGGCGTATGTATTAATATGTGGCTTAATGTTATATGTGTGTGACTGTGTGTGTGCTTTATGTCCGGGCTCTGCGGCAATTTGTGCCGTGTATTTATGTATTTAAATTCAATTAATAATTAAGGTGTAAATGCATTTCCATGCCGGTTAATTAAATTTGTGCGGCTTTATTAAAGGAAATTAAGTATTTTTTATGCGTTGGCCTTGCCGCAACTGGCCGCAGCAACAACCGCTGCATTCACAACAACAACAACAACAAAAGCAGGAGACACAATATCAATATTTGAGCCAGCAGCAACAGCAGCGCTGACAATGCATCATAATTACAAGTGATCATTATGTCTTCAATGCATATACGTACGTATGTATATATATTCACAAATTTCAATGATATACGCAAAGCAGAACCTTTGAAATGAGTGCACAGCCCCCTGCTGGGCTGGCCCTTGGGCTGACTGACTGAGTCGTATCCATTCACATCTATAAATATTTCATGCGTTGCATTGCAGTCATTATGGCATTCATTAAATATAAAGTGGAGTGCAGGCCCGGGCCAGGCTCGGCCCGGCACAAATGCAGATAAGCACCAGCGCTCAGCTGAGGGAGGCGAGCGTCAACTAAAAACCGTTGCCGTTCATAAATCTCTTATATATACACACATACATACAGATGCATGTGTGTGTGTGAGTGTGCCCCTATGTGGTCTGTAAGTGGTGGCTGGCAGCTCTCATGCTCACGGCCATGTTGCCACGCTTGACAGTAGTTATTCATATAAGTAAAGATACACGCACCCACACACACACACACACACACGCACACACACTCCCACACATTGTGCGAGCGAGACGACAGCCAGCAATTGCGGGACTTGGGGACAGATGTCATGGTGTTAGTGTATTTCTGATTTGTGGTCTGACAGTTTAACCAAAATGCATGCATGTAAATTTATTTGTGCTCATTTTTGTAGTCCTCTCGCCGTTGCCGTTGCCGTTGCAGCCTTCATTGTTGTTGCTGCGCTTACATATGTCAAAATATTAAATTTATGCAGCGGCAAAAACAAAATGAGCGCAAAGACGACTACACAGCCATTACACACAGCGCGGCGAGGGCGCAGCTGAGTGGACAAAACGTTGCAGGCGGACAGATGAGCATTGAATGTCAGCTCGGCTCTCGGCTCTCGGCTGTCTGCTGTCCGCTGTCTGCTGTCTCCTGTCAGCTGGCACACAATGACAACCATGGGCAACACGATTTCGTCACGCATTTCGTTTGAATAAATATATATTCAATTGCATATATTTTAGAGTAGAGCGCTGATTTGATTTTGAGTAATGCTTTTATTTAAAAATTTAATTAAACAATGCTTGGATATGTAATTAAAAATAAATTAAGCAATTTTTTTAATAAAAGAAATAAAATATTAGTTATATGATAAAATATTTAAGAAAAAAACACAAATAAATAATTAATACAAAAATATTATTAGAAACAATTATGTTAATAAAAAATTTAAAAAATAAAATATAAATAATTTTAGAAATAATCGTGATTTTTTATATTTTATTAAAAAATAATAATAATATACATATAAACATACGAATAAATATTAGTTAAATTTTCAATCATTTCCAAACATATTTTTATTTCTTATTTATTACTATTATTATTTATTTATATAATAATTAAAAAAAAATATTATATTAAAATATTATATTTATAAAAAATATATATATATGTATTTGATTATTAAAAAATAATTGAAAATTTTTTAATTTTTTCCAAACTTATTTATAGCAAAAATAATATATAAATAATAATAAGAATTATATATTATTTTTGTTATCATTATCATTAACATTATTTTTTTTAATGCTAAAATTTATATTCATTTTATTGAATTATATTATTTATAATGTGTAAAAAAATATTATAATATACTTAATTATTTAAAAAAATATTTGAAAAATTTTCAATTATTTTCAAAATTAATTTTATTTCTTATTTATTGTTATTATTATTTCTTTATTATTTTTATTATCATTATAATTAATATTATTTTTTTTTTATTGACAAATTTATATTGATTTTATTGAATTATATTATTTATAATGTGTAATAAAAAAAATTTAATATATTTAATTATTAAAAAAATAATTTAAAAAAAAAAGAAAATAATATTTAATACCTAGAACTTAGCATTATATTATTTTAACAAATATAATTATATATAAAATAATATTTTTTTTTTTATAAAATTTCAATAAAATTGTTTAATAGCCAGATTGTAGATATATAGTCTAAATATATGAATATATTTTATATTTCTGTTAATATGATTTAAATAAGTAGTTTCTGCTTCAAGCTAAAACTCCCTAAATTCTGCATTTGTCCTGCGCCTGCTTTGATTTCGAGCTATTTGCAGTTGCAGTTGCAAAATTGCACTTGAATTGTTTGTGCAGCCATCAGTGGCCCTGTGTTCCACTCCACTGTGTTGCTCATTTCAATAGTATTTATTCAGCTAGTGTGACATTTATTTTTGCCCAGGGCCCATTGGCCAGTTCCTAGTTGTAATTGTTGTTGTTGTTGTTGTTAAGCTTGGGTCGACTAGGTCGACCGCTCAGCATTTTGTGTTGGCGGCTTGGCACTTCTGACACTTGCAACATTTATGGATCACTGCAATTTCGCTGGCAGCGCCATCAATTGATGATGCTGCCATACGCTGAGTAAACGCAGTGTAATTTGCAGCTTTTATGGCGATTTGCTGAGCTGTCATCCGATAATTTCCCGGGTAGCTCAAGGACTTTTGGCCAGCTTCTGGCTGAGCTCAGCTGTTGCATTCAAATGGATTTAAACACTGTTGCACGCCCACGGGCCACGATGTTTGGCTGAGCTTAATCTCTTATATTTGCTTAATATTTTCTTCATTTTTAATACTTCTGCAGCTCTTGTTGTTGTTGTTGTTGGCACATTTTTATGGAGCTCATATCTTTTTATGGATACTTATTTTATTAAGCCTTTAAGGCAGCACCAGGCAGCCAACGGCTAAGAACCTTACTTTCAACTTTATTTCAACTTATTTACTTGCCAGCCTTGGCCTCTCGGACTGGTAGTGCATCTGATGCTGCGGCTTCTTAGATTCTATGTAGATGCAGTTATTATTTGAAATTTCATAATACTTTTATAACTTTTTTGTGCAACTGTTTCGCCTGGTGGCGCTGCCTTAACGCGGATTTCATTCTCTGCCAGGCGGACCATCCAAACCAAGCCAAGCCAAGCCGAGTGCCGACTGTCGACTGGCAAGTGAAAACCTCTGTTCCGGGACCTTCTTCTGAGCACTACCTAGTTATTTACTTTTGCAATTTTCAACGCTCCAACTACATGCCATTTGTTCCAAGCTTTCTTTGTTGATTTTTTGCTTGGCTTGTGTTGCTGTGGCTCCTCTTCTTTTTTCCCCATTTTTCTCATTTCTTTTTCGTTGCTTTCGAAAGTTTATGTAAAACATATTTTTCTTAAATAATTTATTTTTTGGTTTTTGTTTTCTTTGCACTTCTCTCTTGCTGCTGCTTCTGCTTGTTTTCTGCTGCTTGAACAACCCGAAATGAAGCTTTTATTGAGTTCAGGTGCGCTGCCTTGCTCGCCTGCCCCTCGCCCACCTTCGTCCGCTTTATCCCTTCAGATTTTGCGCTTGTTTCATTCTTTTACTGTTCTTTTTCAATTTGTGGCCACATTAACGTTACGAAAATATGAAAGCACACGAAAAGTGCAAAGAAATGGCCTGCCATGCTCTCCAACTGCATTGCCCCCCACCACCACCCTATGCAAAGCAGCCTGGACTAAACCAGAGCCAGAGCCGTAGTCTTGCGATTTTTTCGCGTGCACGGAAACGTTTAGCTGCCGCATATTGGGCAGAAGCGTGCCACATCGAGCTGCAGGCAAGCAGCAAGCAGCGTCTGCTGCTTTTTATTTTTAGAAAATATTGGCACAATTCACTGCGGCCCTTGCTTTGCTCGAGCTTCTGCCTGAGAATAACCGTGCATTATACGCCACTTTGGCCGGAGCCTGAGAGCTCGGGTGTAACGTTTAGCCGGGCTCGAGGAAATGTGACTAGGGCACATAGCCGGGTTCATAGCTCATCGTCTGATATGTATACCATAAATGTAGTCTCACCTTGGGCCAGAGCTAATGGGCTCAGCATTGTTTTTGATTGCGTTGCCGCTTGCGTGTGTGCCGCTTACCTGAAGGTAAATAGAACAGAGATGGATAATTAATTAGAGAGTTTATCTAATATTGCAGATATCTCTTATGTCTGTCTGCTTTTGTTTTCGATTAATAGCACGGCATTATGATGGATATGCATGACGGAGAAATCATTTCTAATCCTTGCCTTGCTACAAACTCAATATAAATGTATGTATATATTTTTTCTGTGACATATAGCAGAGAGAAAACTTAATTTATTATGTTCGCCTAATGCAAACACATCAATTTGTCGCAAGTAAACACTTCAAGTGGCTTTCGTTATCTCTCAGCGAACACTGACAGCAGTCAGTGGGCGACTGGGAGGGGGCGTGGCTGCTGGACGAAATTCATTAGAAATCTAATGGCAAATAGGAAAATATATTTCGGCCATTTGGCGTAACGTACAAATTGTTTATTTAGGATGTATCCGCACAGAAATAACTTGCAGGGCCACGCTTCGCTTCGTCTGGGCAGCGCGCTGTTTTTCCGCCCCCGCTTTTCCAGCCACCTGACCTGTGGCCATTGACGACGTGTCCTTTTCATAATTTTTCAATAAATTCAAGAGCCATTAGGAGACACGTTCGCAGACATTTATGTCGATAACGGGTCTTCGTATTCAATAATGTGCGCATTACGTTCGCCTCTCAAGAGCAGCTCACCCAGACACAGACACAGACTAGTTCTTCTTCTTCTTCTCTCTCTATGTGTGTGTGTGTGTGTGTGTGTGTGTCCTGGTGTCTGGCACTTTGCTGCTTTTCTACTTGGTTGCTGTTTAACCGCAATTGAAATTACGCGCTCGCTTCCGTTTCGGGGCTCGTTGTGGCTGCTTCAAATTTATGCAAATTGCGTCACGTGCCCCAATGATTTCTTTGTCGTTGCACGAACTCAACTGACAGCCGGGTAGCTGATGATGACGGCACCACCACGCCACCTTTTGCCACTCTTTCGTGACGCGCTGCTCTCGAAAGTGTATCATTATTTAATTTAATGTAAAATAATTAGCCTGCTCGGAGCTCTTGGCCTGGCCTGGTGCTGACATTGACAAAACGTGCCACCATATCCAATTGACTTTGAGGCAGCCCATTTGCTGTCTTGAGTTCCATTTGCGGTCACTCGATGATATATTACGCACACCCACACACTCACACACACACACTCCCATTACAATTGTATTCGGAGCAACTCGCATGCCCACATTTGTCCTGTAAAAAGGCAAAAGGAAACAAAAAAAAGAAAAAAACTTTTCCTGCTGTTAACATAATTTCCGCAGTTGATTGATTCAGTTCGAATCGGCAGGAGCCACATGTCGACAGGGCGTGCCAGCACTTAAGCCTCCTCCCTCTCCCACCCCTCTTCCAGCGAAGATCCAGCGCTTAGACAAATTGTTCTTTAATGCAATTTTATTGCAAAAGTTTTCAATTTGCATTTAGCACGACGCAGCTCAATATGGCCAACAATAATTCTGTAAGCGCCCCAAACGCAGCCTCCCTTTTTTTGGCCACGTGTCTGAAATGGAAATATATATCTAAGAGGGAGAGGGGAAAATGTTGTCGGAGTTGCTTAACTTTGAACTGTTTTAACAATATTTCAATGAGGCTCAATGAAATGGCTTGAGTTGCATGCGCTTCATCTTTTGCCAATTAAAGGTAATTCTGCATGTAACTTGGTTAAGTTGATTTTCATGCCTGCTTGGCATTCCCGTCATGGTGGAGGGTCGCTAAGACACGCACACACACGCACACACTCACACACTCTGATCCCTCAAAATGGATGCAAAGAAGTCAACCTTTGGGTCATCGATGTGATTGCTTAACAAAGCGACAGCCGTGCTGAACTTTGGTATTAGCTCAAATTGGCAAAGGAGGGACGCAAAGGGTATTCATTTTTTATTCGTAAATATTCATGTTGTGTCGAGCAGCAGCTGCAGCCAATATTGGGCCCTCTTGTCCCATTCACTTTGGCTGCCTTTATGACCATAATTTGTGTTGATTGATAAGCCATAAGTTTATGGCTGCGACTCGAAACGTGTGTAGCTCTGGCTGGGGCAATGAGGGTTTTTTTTTTTTCCCCCCCTCAACACTTTGAGAGCCTTTTTATTGAGGGTCAACTTGTTTGTGTAAAACTTCAGACTAATCGGTTATCTCTTGTCAAGGCAACGGACGAATTGCTCACGTTCCACTAATGAAATGCAGATACGCGTATGTAGTTAGCCATAGTGGACACTAAATATACCCTTTATTTATGTGCCCTGGACTCCGCCTTCAAGTGCGGCCAACTGATATTTTTCTCCATCAATTGTCAGCAATTATTGACGAAGTGAATGCGGCCAGCTGCGCCCATTCCACAATATATTTGCGCGTTTAATGTGCTTAGAGGGCAAACTTGAGTCTGACTGAATTCAATTTACAATTCATACATGTGCTCTGCTACTCTGTTATTATATTTGCCAGAGCTGAGGGCTCAGCCTAATTGCAGGCCAGTCTAGCGAGATCTAGCGTTCTGGCTAATTGCTGCTTGCAATTGCATTTGCATATTGAAAATATGTATAATGAATGTATATAATAAATTGAAAAAAAAAGAAAATTGAAAAAAAAATAAAAAAAAAGTTAATTTTGTTTTTTTTTTTTTTACAGACTTAAAGCAAGCAGTCGAAACGTCAGGCTTGCATGGAAGAGTCTACTATGATCATTAACACACAGCTGAAAAGTATGCAATGCATTTTGAAAACTCTTCAGCTTTTGTGAGCTCTTGCTTTATACACTGCTTTACTGACTAAAGCAAGCAGTCGAAACGCTTTAAGGCTTGAATGTGAGATTCTACTATGATCATTAACACTCAGCTGAAAAGCTTTAATTGTTTGAACTCTTATTCTTTATTTGTATTTGTTTTTATTTATCTATTTTGTTTATGACCTTATTGTATTATTTTATTTATTATTAAAGCTAATAAAATCATCTTGCCTGTGATTTATTTCTCAGCTGAAAAGTATGCAATGCATTTCGAAAACTCTTCAGCCGATTGCTTGCTTTATACACTGCTTTACAGACTTAAAGCAAGCAGTCGAAACGCTTTAAGGCTTGCATGTGAGAGTCAACTATGATCATTAAAACTCAGCTGAAGAGCTTAACTTCTTTAAACTCTTATTCTTTATTTGTATTTGTTTTTTATTTATTTATTTTGTTTATGCCCTAATAGTATTATTTTATTTATTATTAAAGCTAATAAAATCATCTTGCCTGTGATTTATTTCTCAGCTGAAAATTATGCAATGCATTTTGAAAACTCTTCAGCCTTTGTGAGCTCTTGCTTTACTGACTGCTTTACTGACTTAAGCAAGCAGTTGAAACGCTTTAAGGCTTGAATGTGAGATTCTACTATTATCATTAACATTCCGCTAAAAAGTATGCAATGCCTTTTGAAAACTCTTCAGCCTGTGTGGCCTCCTGCTTTATTCACTGCTTTACAGATTTTAAGCAAGCAGTCGAAACGCTTTAAGGCTTCAGTGCAGAAGATCATTAAAGTCTATGTGTATGCAGCAGTTCTCATTTGGTATTTGTATTAAGGTAAAACGAAGCTAGAATGCTCACAGCAGCAGAGACCGTTGCCGTTGCTCACTTGAAGCTCGACTGCAGCGAGCTCTACCTGCCGTCAGGCTCAACATTTGGGAGAGACAGTGCTTGAGTAAAAGTGGCCCTATATAAAGGGCAGCAGCTGAAGCATTTCTTCAGTCAGTCTTCAGTGGTCCAGGCCTGGTGGGAGTCAGCGCAATAAAGTGAAGTAGAGTGTGTGATCGATCAGGTAAGCATTAAAGATGTAGAAGGAACTAATATATTCATATATATATATCATATATATATGTATATTTGCCTGAAATAATTGTGACAGCATTAGTTAAGTTTATACTTTTTCCATATGCCCTGCAGTTGGCTGCTTGATAGAAAGACTTCTATTACAATTATCGTTATTTTCATGATTGCCATTCGACAACAACAATAACAACAACAGCAACAACAAACAACTAATGGTCAAACATTAGTAAGAACACGATTTACATTTTGCCTTTCCACAACAACAATTGAAGCAACAACAGCAGCAGCAGCAGCAGCAGCAGCATTAGAGCAGCATGGACATTTACATTACCAACAACAACAATGGCAGCTGCAGCTGCGGCTACGTCGACTGCAATGTTGGCTGCGCATAATTGCATTTGCGTTAAAACGCAAGCAAACAATTCACTTAAAGTGTAAATAAGTGCAGAAAGCAGCCAGCTGAAGCAGATGCCTGAATCGCACCATCTCTTTCGCTCTCCCAGGCCTGCATCGAGTGCATGCGCTCTGTTTCACTCTTGCTTTCATGTTGGCTTGGCTATAGCTCTTCCTGCCTGCTCGCCTGCTGCCACTCTGTCCATTTGTCTGTCTGTCTGTCTGTCCATCTGTCTGTCTGTGTAGCCGGGTCGAGTCAAAACCAAAATGGCCAAACTGACAAACGTAGACAACGGAAGTCAATCAGACAAGCAGACAGACTTTGATACGCAAGCGCACCGGATATGCTGCTGCATTGAGCCGGCGACGTACAGCTCGACGACGCGTCGTCTCGTTCTGGCAGGAGGCGGAAGGAGGAGGAAGGGGCTGCAAATGCCCCGGCGACAGCAGCTGGCGATTAGGTGCACTGCGGACAGCTGTGGCCGGTCACTGTGAGTGGGCGTGGGCGTGGGCGTGGGAGGGGGCGCCGTGCCAACTCTGTGGGGCAACTGTCGACCACGACAAACGTTGTTTAACTAAATTCAATAATCGTTGGCAATTGCAATTTACGGGCTGGCAATGCCGGCGACATTTGTGCAAATACAGAAATTATAATAATGACGTGCAGCCCCGACAAGGCATCAGCCTTAGGGGTAGGGGGGCCCGGACCCGGACCCGGACCCGGCCTGACCGACATATGCAGCGGGCCGTAACGGCAGGGACGTCAATGTCCTTTGCTTGTCGCCAGCCGCAATTGGATGCAAATAGCATTAAGTGGCTCAAAGTCATGCAAAGGCGATTTGATGACGCATTTAACAGAGCCATCGCCCTACAAACGTAACGGTGTGCGAGTGTGTGTGTGTGTGTGTGCGAGTTTTTGTGGTTTAGTTTGGCAATTACCAGGCACTTCATGACATGCACTGACCTGACGCTGACATGTGATTGAAGATGCCGACAGTTGTCAAAGACGACAAGTACGTGACAATTTCACCAAAACCAAATCTTTGCCTATTCCGAATATGGGTTGACAAGCGAGTATATATACACACACATACACATATATTTATATACATAAATTAATCAACAATTTAAGTAATTTTCAAATTAATTCTCAGGCAACCCAAATACACAATTCGCTTCATGTAATTTCTCAAGTGTGACCAGGCAGCACAATGGGGCAAGCAAATTGATTGTGTGAACAGTTTCGGACAGAAGTTAAACTCGACTTACCATCGAGGTCAATGCAGATTCAGATTATAATTAGAATGCGCTCATTGATAATGTTCGCTTTCATTATGCTCAATCGAATATTTGCTCATGTAATATAAATATATGACAGAGGAGAAAATTTAAATAAAAAACAATTTAAACAATAAACATTTTTTACATTTAATTGGGCTTACGAATATGGCAAATGCAAATAGTAAGTATATATAATCCCATCATAGATTTTCTATTATGCAAAATCTGCCCATCAAGTTTTTAGTATTTTTATTATTACGGCTGCAAGTGCGTAGCAAAGCCTTCTTTTATTATTAATTATGCAGAATCACAAACACACACTCACACTCACACATACATAAATTTGACGCCAAGTCATTAATAAAACATAAGCCGAACATGAAAGCACTTAATGGGGGGCGGCGGCTCTCGATAATTCTGAGGTAAGCGCCACTCGTGGCATATTCAATATTGTGGCCGGCTGGCATGGATTTTATGTGCATTGTTTTGTTTTAGGCATTGTTTGGCTTTTAATGCCAATTAATTACATAATATTTAATACACATGTTCCCCAACCAGCCCCCCATCCCACCCATCCCAGCCAGTCGTTATCATTGTCATAATGTGTTGCTAATTTATTCACTGATTACTTCGATAAGTTCAGCTCGGACAGAAACTCAATTAGTATATATATATATATATTTTTTTTTTTGGCAAATATTCAATTGGATTTCTAATATAATAATTATATAAATACTTGAAATTTTGGATATTATAGTTATAGACTTTGATTAGAATATATTTCTAATATATTTCATTTAAACAAAATGAATGAATACAATAATATTTATTAACAAAATATATACAACCCTTTTCAAAATTTTACTCTAAAAAATACCTGTCAATCACTGAAAGTTAATTCGAATAATATAAATAATATTACAATTTAATTTTTATAATAATAAAACTAATAATTATAATAAGAATAATATTAATAATGATACTAATAATAAAAGTCAATAAGTATTAATAAAAATAAATAATATTCTTATATTATATTATTATCGAATAAATCAATGCTCCCACTATTAGCAACAACAGAAACTCATCAGCACTTATTGAAGTCAAAGATATCTTAATATGATATCTGTTACATCAAAATATTTTTTAAAAATATTACCGAGTTTTTTTTAAACCACACCCACACCACATCAAAGTCTGTCGCTCTCACTGTGAAATGTTTCCTAATAATTAAGTTGTAAAAACAAGTGTAGAAATATGTTTTCATTTGATATCTAATTTCATATAACTAAAAGGCCAAGACCAGGAGGGACCGAATATTATTTGAGTCTTTGGACTCTGTGGAAACATAAGCTCCGGCAGAGGCATATTTCTGTGCTGTCTGCTTTGGCTACTTTAGCAATAAATTTATGAGCCATTTTTAATGATTTAAAAATGAAAATCTCGGCGTGCGGGAAAAAAAAACGTAAAGACTATTTGGCCGAGGCGCAATAAAACTGCGTCATTTTGCTGGCATAAAAAATCGTTTTGTCCCTTGACAGTGAACATCAGCATCACAGAGAACATGATGAAAGCACAAGGGAGACAGAGAGAGAGAGAGAGAGAGAGAGAGAGAGAGCAAAAGCAAAGAAAAAAAAATCATGTCATGTCATTGTCGGCATCGTAAAAATGTTATCAGCCATAATAACGAGCCACGATTTTCGGGCCACAGCGCTGTGGATTGGGCAGCAGATTGAGAACGGGGATCGGGGGAGGGTGCGGTCGACTGACGCCGACACTAATGGTGCGCAGCTAATGACTGGAGAGCAGAGAGCCGTTTCTATTTCATGAAGTGCGCGTACAGCGAGTGTACAGCAGCCAGCTTTAAATTTCAGCGCTCGATATTTTGCTCAGTCAGTGGTGGAGTGGGAGTGGCAGTGGGAGGAGGACTGGGTGTGATGCTTGGGCGGTCGGGCCCTTCCATTAAATCGGCGCTGTGGCGGCATTTTGTCAACTTATACTTAATGGTAATAAAAAGTATATCAAATCAGTATCCTAAATCCCAGAATTGATGTTGGGCTTCCTCGTGCTTGTGGTGCTTTCGCTTTTGTCGTTTGCCTTTGCTGCTGGCTTCTCGACTGCCGTCTGCCGTCTGCCTTCTGCCGGCTGCTGTCAGAGCGGGTCATAGTTTATGTTTTTTATTTGTTATCGCATTTATGCGACGGCATTTCTAGCCTTACTTACAATTCAATTTCTGAGCAGACATTGACTGTGGCCCGAGCGCCGCTTGGCTGCCCGTGCGCTTCCTACCCGGCATTGTGATTGAATTGAAATACACGGCGGCGAGCAGAAAACCCACAACCAAGCCACAAATGGCTTTAAAGCTTTAAGCGAGCACATTGCAGCTGCTTTGCGTAGCAGTAAATAGAAGAGTAAATATGAAGTAAAAGTCGGAACTACAGTTCAGCTAGTTGCATATGGAACTCCAGTTGCATTCGATCGACGATGTCGTAATTGCAAGATGCGCTCGATAGAGCCAATCCGGCGTATGCGCAATATTTGCAGCTACTGTCGCTACTGCCGCTTAAGCCGTCCTGAGTGTGCCAAAAATGAACTGCCAACGCGTTGTGCACTCATTAATCAAATGTTAAGGAAGCGCAGACACCAACAAAAAACAAAGAAAGAAGAAGAAAAAGTAAATATATAAAAAAGAACTGCCAATGCGAACCCTTTTGCCAAGATTTTTTTTTGTTGGCCCAAAAGTATGCAACGTTCTCTGGTATGTGCCCAGTGAGTGTGTCTGTATGTGTGTGTGTGTGTGTGTTTGTCGAAAATGCATTTAAAATATACAAAAATCCACAGCGAGGAGTTAAGTGAAAAAGGGGCTTGAGCTGGAGAGGAACAGAGCCAGCCAGAGATGAGAGGAGCTTGAGCAGGCACTTCAGCATTGTATTTTATGCTATTTGCATTTCTCCCCCCACTTTCTGATGTTTTTTTTTTTGGGGGGGGGGCTAGGCTAGTAGCCAGTACATAAAAAGGGAAGTTGAGAGGCCCAGTGCACATGCACATTCCAAAACACACACACACACACACACAGAGAGAGAAAGAGAGAGAGAGTGAGGCACATAGATATACACAAATAATATGTCTGTGTGGGTCTGTGTGCACAGTTGGCGTAAAAAATGGGCGTACCGCCCAGCGAAACACGAGCAGAAAACAAAAAACAAAAATAAAATGAAAGAAAGAAAATAAAGCTGAAAAAAAAAATGCATTTTGTATGCAGATGCATGGCGTAAATTGCAGTTACGTACTAAATAAGTAAAATCGCGCTGAGTATTTTTCACTTAAAAACTTACGCCCCGGCCCGTCCCTCATCATCCGGACGGAGAGAAGAAAACGCAGAAGGAGCGCCTGGGGCGGGCGTGGCAGAGGGCAAACCTCTTAATTGGATGCATGCAGGCAAAATAACATGCGAGCCCGTGCTGGGAATGGAAATGGAAATGGAATTCACATGGCTGCACGTCGAGAGGGATCAGAGGTGGCCTGAAGTGGGGACCGAGTTAACTAGCCGTCAGCTAATTAAACCTGAAAAGTTGGTCACACACACACAGACAGACAGAGAAAGAGAGAGAGAGAGAGAGAGAGAGAGAGCAACACATACATACTTGTCGCTGAATGGAATTTACATTAGATTGGCAATTGGACTAAGACAAGAGCCAAGCAAGGACAACAGTTAAAAGCTAAGAGCCAGAGCGGCTAATTGGCTTAATCTCTGAGATTGCCCCAGTTACACACACACGCACACACACACACACACAAGCTGCACACGTACTTGGCTTATGAGTTAACACATGCTCAATGGAAATTCCGCTTTTCTTGAATTTGCCTTGCGTAAGTGCGAGGCCGACAAATTAAGCACAATCAGAGCAGAAACTCATTTAAGGCGCGCTAAGCACTCACAACAATTTCGACAACAGCAGCTACAACAACAACAACAACAACAACAATGCCCCTTTTTTTAAGCCCTTCACCACAAAAATTGTCCCGAGCCTAAATTGCCAACTTCCGGTTAGCTGCCAACAAAAGAATTGTGGCAGATTTTTGAAAATTGGCTGAACTGTCAGCGTAATGAGCATGTTTGCTGCTCCTCCTCCTCCTCCTCTTCTTCTTCTCTTAGGCAAAAATATAATGCGAAAGGGAAAAAGTTAAGCCAAAGGTGAAACGTTTGATTGGCACAAAGGTCGCCCAAACGCATACGCATTTAGCATGAAAATTTGTCCCCATTTTCATGAGAGAATTTTCGAACTAGGCCAGCCACCTGGATCAGTTGTAAAGCCTTCGGTGAAATGTGAAAATGTGCAGAAAGTCCTTTGCCTAAATGAGACTCAGCAGAAGACTTTATCTATTTAATTCTTGTTTCTCTTTTTATATGTTTTATGAACAAAATAAAAAGAGAAAGAGAATGAAGTAAAGTGTGGGGGGAAGGGGGGTGGCGAATGGGTGGTGGTCAGCAAGGAAAGATGTCTGCGCCTCCTGCTCTGCTCATTTTGTCAAGTTAATGGAGAATAATAAAGCGCAAAAGTAAATAAGTAAACAGAGACAATAGCAGAGACGCGGGGCTGGGTGGGGGGGGGGGGGGGGAAACTACAAACAATAAAAGGCGCTGGAAAAGCTGAGACGGCAAACGGTCGGAAAATAAAAGAAGTGGCATTCGGCCCAAGGCTGAGCAAACGAGCCAGCCAAAAGCTGCCCAGCAGGCGGGCAGGAAGGCAGTCGAGGAGTAGGAGCAGCAGCAGGAGCAGGAGGAGGTGGTGGTGGGGCAGCGCTGCGAGGCATCTTTTTGTTTTATGCGAAATGCACTAAAAATATATTTAAATTTATTTCATTTTTGCACAAATGAACTGCGCAATGCGCGCAGCGGGACGAGTCCTGCCAGCACAGGACATGCTCAAAGCGCAGCCTTGCAAAGGCTTGAGGGGGGGTACAATTTTGGCGCCGCTTGGGCGACGACTGCGAGTACGTAATAAACTTGATTGCGCATCTCTTATGTACACACAAACACAAATACACACAATACATATATAAATGTGTATTAAATTCATTTCGCTCTTCTTCTTCTTCTTGCTGCTGTGTTTGTTCACTTTGGCTCGCTCGCTCGTTGTTGCTTTTTAAATAAAATTTTTATGAAATTTTTGGCAATTGAACTCAAGTTTTAATGGAGCGCCATAAATTAGTTCGGCCCGTTGTGCCGCCTCCCCCCTCGTCCAGCCAGCCATTGTCCACTTTGGCCACTTGAGCCCCGTTTCGAAATTAGATACATGCGCTTAATAAAACACTCGAGAGGCTGGCTGGCTTTCCCCGAAAAGGGCCTTCAGCGCCGTTGTCTGTCGTCTGCGTGAATGTCTGCCCTCTGTTTCCGAATTTCCCATTTCCCAATACCCCCTCCCAATACCCACTTCCATTTCCATTGCCATCCATTCATTTTCGCTTGGCAACGACATCAATTCATTTTGTGCGCAATTAGATTTTTGTTGTTTCACACTCACACACACACACACACACTCGGACTTGCAGCTGAAGTTTTCATTTTTATTTTTATTTTTTTTTTATTTTTCAAATTGCTGTCCAACTTTTTGCGATTGCAGTGGCCAATGACCATTCGTCGTCCGCTGGCGCTCTCCACTGACCGCTTGGCCTTTGGGAGCATATTCAGAACGAGTTTTGCACTCGCAACTTTTTAGATTTCACAATTTAACGCAGCGCTATATAAATGCTCAATATTCCAAATCGTTGTCAAGGGAGCATCAATTGAAAACCGAATATTGAGCCAGGAATTTTAAATGATTTACTAGAATATCGTGTTTAAGCAGATAATGTAGAATGAAAACTATTATTTAAAGTGAATAGAAAGTCTTTTGGACAACGTCAACAAACATAAGAAACACTTGAAATGTATGAAACGAGCTTAGAATAGAGTGCAAAGTGTAAACAATTCACAGCAATGGGAAATGGAAGGGAACGAAAAGGAGGAGAGGAATATGGGGGAAAGGAACTTAACTCTCAAAGACTGGAATGGGTGAGGTATAAATTGCAGAGTTATGTATTAATAAAAAACATGCGATAGGGAAGACAAAGCCCAAAAGAAAAGAAAAGAGCGAAGGAAGGTGACGAAAAAGTTGAGTTGAGGCCACATTACGAAATCCTTCTTGCATTATCCTGTTTGTAGATTAAAATGAACTATTGCAAGGCAACAATAGCAACAAACACATCGACAACAACAACGACACTGAACAATGGCAACGGCAATCATAATACAAGCAAACGATAAGCAACACGAACGTGCGCAGCCAGAGACAAGCGCCAAAGAACGGGCGAATGAATGAATGAAAGAAGCTCCAAAAAAAATAAAAGGGAAAGAAATGTATATATATAGCACAAGTATACTATATATAAACATGTATATACATACATTTGAGTAGAAAGCTAAAGGAAAGTCTGTGAAAGACGACAGCAACAGTAGCTAGCAGCAACAGCAACGGCAACAGCAACAATAATAATAATAATGCCTGGGATAATAATAAGAATTAAGCAAGAAAACACATCACAGACACGGGTAGACAGGCCTTTCCATTGAATTTGGGTTTGAGTTGGGATTGGACTCGCAAAAAACCAGAGCTGAGCTGAGCTGAGCTGGGCAGAGCTGGGCAGAGCTGGGCAGAGAACAACACACGGCTTCCGTTTCCGCAGACATTTTCGTGGGGATTTATTAGTTTTTGCTCGTTAGAACTGCGCACAGCTGCCGTGCCTGAAGTGTTTAAGCGAGAGGGGCCCACAGTCCAGCAACAACAGCAATGGCAACGGCAATGCCAACCAGTCGACTTCATAAACCAACAAAAATTAACACCCTGTGCAAAGATGGAGCAACATCGACCGAATGACGTTGAGAACGAACGAGAACGTCTAAAACACACATAAGCTGCTTGTTTATAGTTACAGCTTATGCTACCAGGCAGCCGTCCAGCACCCCCAACACACGCACAGCGAGTGTGAGAGAGAGAGGGAGAGTGGGAGGGTGGGAGAGAGCGAGTAGAAAGCATTTTCTTTTGATAAAACTGCAGCAGCAGTTAAGGCAGCTTCTGTTGCTGATGTGCATCAAAGTGAGAATGATTGATTCAATTTTAAAGTTGTGTAAGAGTGTGTGCGACTGCATATGTGTGCGTGTGTGTGTGTGCGAATGAGTGTGCTATTTCGAAGCAGCAGTTGACTGCTGTGCACTTTAACAAATAATCCCGAACAGCGTCCATTCATTTTAGTGGATCTGCAGCCGGGTGGGGGCCATGATGGAGCACGGTCAGCTCACATTTTGCTGACTGACTTTTCCGTGCACCACCTCAGCAACTAATGCGAGAAATAATTACAAAAGTGAATTTATGTTCGGGCAGCGATAACAAATGCTTTTTAGCACCAATTCCCCAAACCTCCCCAACCACCCCAATCCAGAACCCATAACTTTTCACAGCTCGCTAAAACACTATTTATTTATTATTTTTCTTTTCAGTTTGCTACGGCCATGGCAAGGGGAAAATCAAAACTCGCGAATGAATGGAGTGTGCGAATGCAGAGCCATAGTTCTTTCTGAGTGTGTGTGTGTGCGTGTGTGTTTGCATTCACATCAACATGTGGCGCACTCCAAAATGGTTCGTTTCGCCCAAGCTGAAGTTTCTTCATCAACTTTTGCCACATCACAGATTAAAATTTAACTTTTTGGCATAGCTTCGACTTGACTCCAACATGTGTGTGTGTTTGTGTGTGTGGGCGTGGCTGTGTTTTGCGGATTAAGCTGAGTGACTTTCAAATTAGTGCATGCGCTTTGAAGTTCATTAGCAAGACTAAAAACTTATCAGTCTGATGCATTGCTGTGCTCCATTCCTTTCAGCTCTGTCTTTATTTTGGGATGTGCCTGCACTTGTGCAATTCATTAGACACTCATCCGATGGCAATGCCATTGCACTGCCGATAGATAGGCCTCACCTGATACCAGCTAATTGAATGAGAAGAGACTCGTCGAGTATCGAATGGAACCAAGCAGTAATCAAATCAAGACTCATGTGTGGCTCCTCTACTTTCTCTTCGAGTAATTCATTAACTCATTCTCAAGTCTTGCAGTGTATTCACCCAAAGGTGCAACAACAATCGCACCTGTGATTAAACATTTTTCATTTCTTCCATCTTCAGATTATCAGCCTCAAGTGCTTTTTCCCTCAACTATTTTCTCTTGCCACGGCAATCACTTAAGTCGCGCAAGTAAAAAACTTACAAGAAGAAGAACAAAAAAAAAAAAAAAAACTGAAATATTTTTAAGTGCGCTAAGACAATCGATGCTCCCATCGCAGTCGCAGTCGCAGTCGCAGTCGCAGTCGCAGTCGCAGTTTAATTGCCTTCTATTGATACTTGAGCGCCACATAATCGTCCTAATTACTTTGCAAACTAACTTTAATTGGGCAGCGGTAAGCGAGATAAAGGCGCCAATTATGGAGCGCGGGGCGCAGGAGATACGCCAGCCACTTGCATGTCTGGCCGCCATTAGGGCCAAGTGGGCAAATGCAGTTAGCTATTTTTTTCTTTCGCTTTACTGGAGTCTGGCAGCAGCGTCTCAATAAATAATAAAATAATAATAATCCAATCATATCGTTACATCCGCGAACGGCGCTCAGTCATCAACTGCAGATGCTCGCCTCCTCCTCCTCCTCCTGCTGCTGTCTGTCTGTCTGTCTGCGGCGTCGTCTGGAGCCGTTCCCACGGAGCACGGCGGAAATTGCATCACAAGACGAGCAGTGTTTAAGGGCTGCCAGGGTTGCGGCTAAGCAGCTAAGCTTGCAGCCGAGGAGATTTATTGTCCTGTGCAGGCGTTGCTTTTGTTTTGGCCATTTAGCTCAGCCATGAACAGTGCACTCAAGCAGCTGCCAGGTTGCGCTTAAGCTCTGTGTTGTCTGCCTCGGCTCAACTTTTCGACTGCTTGTCAAAATAGCTGAGCATAAGTTGTCAAGCAGCAACAGTTACTCCCCACACACACACACACACACACACACAGACAATGACTTGCACAGGCGCTAATTGAGTGGCGAGCCACAATGCTCCACTTATATGTGAAGCCCAGCCCAGCGCAGATCCATTTTAGATAGCAATCGATTCATTGCCATGGGGAAATATCAGATTTACGATTCTCGTGGCCAAATTGCAATGCCGCCTCCTGCTGCTCGCCTTAGCCTTAGCCTTAGCCAATACCCAGAGCTTAAATCTCATTTGCCGATTTGTCAACTCTCGGTGCGTCGCCTCTGATAATGGCCTAGCTTTCGACAATTTCCTTTCGCCGAGTGTTTTTATTTCATTCCACTTTACATTACTTTCACTGCTCTCTTCTGCTTCTTCTTCTTCATTTTTTTTTTCTACCCGCGGAAAGGTGAAAATTGCAAATTACATCAAAGTAAATAAACAACGAACGACATAGACCTATGTCTGGGTGCGTACTTAGTACTGAATGCTCGCTAGCAGGAAACGGCAGCTAAGGCCAAATTGAATTCGGTAATGTTGGCGCGCCACGCCTCCTTTCGCTTGTCACCAGAGACGGTGCTTTCATTTCAAAGAAATTGTCATGACAAATTGAAACAATTTCTTTGGCTTTTGTGGCTTGCCAGCAACGAAACCTCAAACATTTTATGCAATAAATTAAAAAATTTGCTTACAAACCTCGAGCTGCCAACATTTGTATGTGGTGGTGTAGGCGTGGGCGTGGGCATGGCTGACTTGCTTTTTTGGCATTTGTTTGCCATTTAATGGAGCGTGTGGTTTTTGCTGTTTCACAAAAATTGTAAATTGAGTGATTCCTGATACGCCGACAGGCCGACAGACAGATGTGTTTAATTGAATTTCTACGTTCCGTTTGACAAATGCAAAGCTCCAAGCATATGGCGAGCTTTCTGGTCTACGCAGCAGCACGTCTCATCTCATCTCATCTCGTTTCGTTTGGATAATGCAATTAGAAGTGCTGAGAGCTGAGCCAAAGTTTAATCGCAATGGCATGCTAAATTCTTGTGTAATCAAATCAATGAAAGCAATTAAAAAATTGTTGCAGCAGTCCGGAAATTCAATTTTGGTTTTGGCTATTTTAGATGAGCAATTCAAGTCATATTTACTCTATCTTTGATCTGTCTGCTGTTCGCTGTCTGCTGTCTGCTGCTGACATTTCGAAAACTATATTTGGAAAGTTTCGTGGAAAAGAAAAGCCAGATAGCTGGAGCTAAAAACTGAAACACTTGTCAACGCAAATGTCTCAACTTGAGCGCCGGACTCCCCAGGCAACGGCAACGGCAACGGCAATGGAGGAGACAATATCTCTGGCTGCTATTGCCAAGGCGATGCGCACAATTTCAGGAATGTCGTCGAGGGAGGCAGGCAAAGAAATGGCAAAACATTTAATGTAAACGTTTTGTCGACAAATGTCAAATGACCATTCGTTGGCCACCAACGGATCGGTCCGGGCTCGCCCCAAAAACAAAAAAAAAAAAAACACACAAAAGGCGCGTCGAGGCCAAGACAAAAGCCAAAATAAGATGCGGCCAGAGAACACCTCAAATTAATTCGATTTTATGCTCCACTCCACTACGTAGGTAAACAACTGACTCTACCGACTCGTCCGACTCGACTGGCCGTAAGGTTTGGCTAAGCAGATTAAGCGGCAAAATCAATGACAATTTGCTTGACCGACTCGTAGCCGAGTGGCAGGAGCTGAACAATGGCTGGCTGGCAGCTAACAAGTTCATTTCATTACGATTACGAAAATGGTCTAATTAAATGTTAATGAGCTTCCCAGTGTTGCCCAGGACAACCGCTGCAAGCCTAAAATCTGATGTGATTACAACTTGTGAAAAATATAGCAAAAAAATGAGAAATATTTAATGTGACGCAGGGCACGGAACTTGGAACTCACCTGTGTATAAGGTGTGCACAAAATGTTGTAAAATGTTATTTAAAAATAGCTGCGCACAGCGAGCGAGGCACACGAGCTTTCATTAACCGCATTCAGGAGGCATTAAAAGTGACGACGGGATATCAATTTGCGCTCGCTTCAGAGAAGAGTGAAAGAGCGAGAGAGAGGGAGTGGGTGTGTGTGTGTGAGTGTGGGCAAGTGGACGCTGGGTAAATAGAAAAATATGAAGCACGAAAATTAAAAAGTCTGCCAGCGCCAGGTCATTAAAATGAAAATCTTGCGACGGCATCGAAAGTACAGAAATTCCCCAGCGGACAACGATGCCTTGCAACATTATGATCAACATCACATGGTGTGTACATGTGTGTGTGTGTGAGTGTGAGTGTGTGCTGAAATAATTTTTATGATTATTTCTTCCTTCCGCTGGCTTTCATACTGGCCCGCTTCATGCCGCTCCTGCAGCATGTGTGCGCATTTGGCAGCCGCGTTTCTGGTGCGCTTTTCTATTTTCTCGGGCGCCGCAGCTAGAGCCAAACTGCCGCTGCTGCTGCTGCTGCTGCTGCGGCTGTCCCAGCAGATAAGCACAGTGGAAATAAGCATTATGTTCTTTGCGCAGCGCCCATTGCAATGATCTGCCAAGCATTAGCCATGAGCGAGCCACCTGATACAGTGGGCAAAGCTGACTAAAGTGGACTTCAATTTTGTTGCCAGCTTTTTGTTTATGCTCCTTGCATTTTCCATTTTTTATAAACTGAAATATTAAATTGCATATTTCTAGCTTTAATAATGTGTATTTATAAATTTTGTGCCACTGTGCCAGTTTTTTTTTTCTTGGCTGCGTCGTTGTGTTTTCCTTTCTCTTTCTCTCTCTCTCTCTCTTTTTTTTTTTTTTTTGTTAGCAACTGGCAACGATATGGAATTTCTTGGATTAAATGTTATGTTGGCATTATATTTCTTTCTCTTTACGCCCACCAATGTCTGCGGTGGCCATGTCCATGTACATTAATATATATGCATGTGTGTGTGTGTGTGTGTGTGTGTGTGGGTGTGCGTCTTCTGGATGCTGTAAGTAACGCATGCTGTGTCTTAATGTCTTCTTCATGGTCTCTAGCTCTGCTTTCAATGTTGTTGTTGTTGCTATTGTTGTTGTTGTTCTGTACTTTCCGGCTGCTCGCCTCGATTGCTGCTGCACTAATAGTAGCTGCTAGAGCCGCACAAAACGTAGACTTTGACTTTTTGGAGCGGCAAAAATAGAGCAGAGAGTTAAGTAAATAATGCCAACACATGTAATACATCAGGCCAAAAGGGAGGTGGGGAATGGGGGGAGTGTGGGTGTTGCTGCTGCTGCTGCTGCTGCTGATTATTTATGATTCCTGCGGTAGGCAGTCATTGTAGTCAATTTGTATTGTGCTGAGCAGAGCTGAGCGCGTCTGTTTATATCTTATTTCGACAGTTGAGCAGATATCTCATTTAATTTAATTTTATTCAGCTGGCAAAAGCACAAGCAGTCGGAGCAGGGAGCAGGGAGCGGGAGTGTAGCAGGGTGCACATGCATGTAGCATGAATCCAAGTGCATAGAAAAGAAAATATAATAATATTAAAGCGTTTTTTTGCGACATAGAACTAAGCACTTGTAAATACCCTCAGAGGATGTGCCGTCAAGTTAGTCTCAAACACAAACACACGCACACACCCAGAGAGAGAGAGGAGTATGTGTGTGTGTGTGTGTGGTGCTCGTTGCACTTATCCGCAAGCAAACACTAGCGTGAGCTCCCGCCTGGAACTCGTCTGCATGTGTGTGTGTGTGTGTGTGGGGAAACTCATAGGAACTTATGCATAAGTGACATTAAGAAAAAGCTCTTCAAATGCAAGAAGAAAAACACTTTGGCAGGACGCTGGCTGGGCTGCCGTTGAGGCAAATGGGAAAAACCGAGCAAAGTAAAAGTTTAGCCAGCTGAAAGCCAAAAAAAGGAAGGAACGTTGAGGAAAAATACGGCAAGCCAACCAAATGAACGCAAAGTTTCGGCACCCATCCTCGTGAACGGAATTAGGGATATGGCTGCGTCCCCGTTTCCACGCAGCCAAGGATATGCAATCATCATGCGGATTTCCATAAGCAGCCGGCAGGAGGCGGCAAGCAGGAGGCAGACGGCAGGCAGCAGCAAGCGAAAGCAAATGGAATATCTATCCAGAGTAAGAGCAGCAACAGCAGCAGCAGCTCATACACAGAAAGCGCAAAGAAGCCAGGCAGGAAGTGCATGTGGTATGCGTCGAGCAGGAGAGAGAGAGAGAGAGAGCACTGAACGTGAGACGGCAGCTGGCAAGCCCTCTTCTGGTAAGCTGCTGTGCGCAACTGGCTTAGCTCAATTTCCCTTTTCAACTATTTTCAATGGCGTTTCCGGCATCGTTTTGACTTTGGCCCCGCTTTTCGCCCACCGTCTGCCGCTAGCCTGCCCAGTTCAAAAAACTGATTGCTTCGATTGACACGAGCACAAATCCAACTTCCCATCACAAACTGTGCACCTTGGACCATCGAGCACTATTTGGCATTGTGTAAAGTTTTCGCTTTGAATGGAATCGAGCTGTTAGGGAACTTGCACCCGAAAGCGTTTTCCCCTAAGGCTCTTACGAAAGTTTCAAATTAGCTGCTGCCCGAAGAGATAGTTGCATTTGTATTATAAGCGATTAAGCTGCAAAATAAATGCTTGGAGTGCATTGGAAATGATCATTACAAAACTGATTGCGTCGATCAAACCAAATCATTGCAGAGGCAGCACAACAAGCTTGATGAGGAGTACAGTAGAGCTGAGAACAGAGCAGAACTGAAGTCTGAGCGGAAGACAGAGCGGAAGGCAGAGATTGAGCAGAACTTAAGCCTGAGCAAAGCTTGAGGTGGAGCTGAAGCCTAAGCAAAGCAGAAACGTTAGGCAGATCAGAATATGAAGTGTGGGCAGAACTGAAGGCAGAGCAGAGCTGAAGTCAGCGCAGAGCAGAGCCTAAAGCAGGGCTGAAGCCTGAGCAGAGGGTAGAGCAGAACACAAGTTGGAACGGAAGCCAGAGCTGAAGCCTGAGCAGAGAGGAAGCCTAAGAATTTGAAGTCTGGGCAGAGCAGAAGCCTAACCAGAGCAGAAGCGTTAGCAGAGCTGAAGACTGAACAGAGCTGAAGGCAGAGCAGCCTGAGCTGAGTTGAAGCCTAAGCAGAGATGAGCTCTGGGAAGAGATGAAGGTACAACTGAAGGTAGAGCAGAGTTCAAAACTGAGCAGAGCTGAACTCTGAGCAGCAGCATGAGCAGAGTAGTAGTCTGGGCAGAGCTAAGGCAGAGCAGAAGACTTAACTAAGCTAAATACTGAGCAGAAATTAAGTGTGGGAAGAGATGAAGGTAGAACTGAGGGCAAGCAGAGCGGAAGCCTGAGCAGAGCTCAAGACTATGATGATATGAAGTCTGAGCAGAGTTGAAGTCTGGGCAGAGCTGAAGCCAAAGCAGAGCCTGAGCAGAGAGCTGAACTCTCAGCAGCAGTATGGGTAGAGTTGTAGTCTGGGCAGAGCTGAAGGTAGAATTCAAGGCATAGCAGAGCTGACGGCAGAGCAAAGCTGAAGTCTGAGCAGCAGCCTGAGCAGAGCTGAAGGCAAAACTGAAGCCTAAGCAGAGCTAAAGCCTGAACTGAGCTTAACTCTGAGCGTAAGTCACAGCTGCAGCCTGAGCTAAAGCTTTGCATTAATGCAAATATAAACTGAGCAGCTTCTACACTCTTTTTTTTTAATTTTATTATATTTTTTATTTATTATTCTTATTTATTTAGAAGCACCAGAGACAACTTTTTTGCTCTTTAATTATTATATTATAATATAAATAATATTTATAAATATAATTATAATATATTACATTATAATCAAATAAAATAATATATTTAAAAATAATCTAAAAATATATAAATATTATATTTATATAAAAAAAAATTTACCCAATCACAAAAAAAAAAAAAAAACCCTTAATGCTTTTTCTTCCAATTTTTGCCTGCTCTACAGCGGTGCTTCCACAAAAGTTATTATATTCGCTTTAATGTATTTTATAAGTCTCCCAGATGGTTTTCTTAATTTTTTGTACAATTTTCTTTATTCTATATTTAAGCATAATAATTTATAAATTTATTTTCATTCACTCAGTTTAAGTATTTAAATAGCTGATCAGCTAATAAGCGAAGAAGTATTCTATATGCTGTCCAGCTTCTGCCACATAATCATTGCGCATTTCGTAGGCCAGCATTTGACCATTGACTAACACACACACATACAGAGGAAGAGAGAGAGGGAGAGAGAGAGAGAGAGATGGATAGACGGAGAGCGAGTTAGAGCTACGCTCAGGCACTTGTCACTGTATATTGATTCAATGATTGGGATTTGTGTGATCCTTTTTAAAGCATCGAAATTTGCTGGCGCTTGCTTGTAGTTCTCGCAGCTGCCTCACGCCCACTCACTGTCTGTGCCGCCGCCCACAGTGCCTGTTGACCCGTGGGTCGTTGTGTGTTTTTTTTTTTTCTTTTTTTTATTTCGCCTGCTTCTTTTTTTTTTTTGTTCCTGTTCAGAGTTGCCTTTTTGCTGTGTTTGTTATTTGTTTGTTTGCTTTTTGTCGAGCTTTTGACTGTTTGCTTTGCGCTGCTTTAACGCTATTTTTGCTTTGTTTTGTTTTGTTACGCTTTCCTTTCTTTTCTGTTTTTTTTTTTTTTTTACATTTGGCTTCTCTTGTTTTGCCTGGCTTTGGCAGCCTCAGACTCAGCCACCCCCGCAACGAGCTCTGCTCTGGTTTGTTGGGTCTTTTTTTTTTTTGGGCCGTAAATTTATGCTAACAGTTCTCCATTGAAAATGCATAAATTTATGTGTTTACACTATGTGCAGGCATTCGTTTGGCCACGTCCACAGGCCAAGGGAGGGAGTCGCACATGTGTTTACTTAGCACTTTTTATGGCCTGCGTCCATATCCTCGACTGGTCACTCTATAGTCCATAGCACATAGTCTATATAGTTCCATAGTCCGCAGTCTATCGTCCTTGCTGCATGTTTTATTTACCTACACTTTGCTTTTATTTTCAAGTATATTTATTTTTATTTTGTAGTTTTATTTTGATTTTGATTTTTATTTATTTTGTGTTGAGCTGCTGCCTGCCCCCACCCCGAAACTACATATTTGTATATTCATAAATTATTATTTGCATAAAATTGTTGTATGCATTGTTGCCGTTTGCTCTACGTTTTGTTGATGCTGTAAAATGTAGCAACAGCCCATTAAACTCGGCTTACGCCTCAGCCACTCTGCTGCTGCAGCTTCTTCCTCTCTTTTTCTGCTGGCTTTATCACTGGCAATCGGTCGAGCTTGCAAAGACTACTCTAAAATTCCATCAGCGAGAGCCAAATGACTTTATGGTAAGGCCAAGAAAAGGCATAAAACCTCAAATGAGAAAAAAATAAGGTGAACAATGTGCGCCTGCACGGGGTTAACTAAAAAACTGCACACGTAGCCGGAAAGTCGCTGCCTCAGTCGCCTCAGCTGCTGTCGATGCATTTAAACGTGCCAAAGTTAGCGGCGACTCGGGGGCTTGGGAGTGGGTCAATGGTCTGCACCGCACATAAATACGAAATAAAAGCCAACTGAATGGCAGGCGACACTCAAAATCGATACAAACAGTCCAAGCAGAGCACAAAATGTAAATGGAATCGGGCTCTCAAATGCTGTGTTTGTCATATGGGCAGCAGTAAAAGAGCTGGCCATTTAAGATGGCCTGGCTAGCTGGCTGGTTGGGCTGTGTCTCTTAAGCCGCATGGAGCACGTCGTTGTATCGTTGCTCTGCCATGAAATGGATGCCCCACTCAAGTGGTCACCCTTTTTTGGCGTTAATGAAAAATGCATGAAATTTAAATTGTGCCAAAGTGTTGACCAGGCCCACACACACAGCCACGCACAGGCAACTAGGTGGGTTTTGATGTGGGTGAGCTCCAAGCGCCAACGGATGGGGGAGGGGTGCAGAAGACAAAGGGTTACACGAGAGCAGGGGCGCAAAGGGACGACAAGTGCAGCGAGCGATGCCAATGTCTGAATTTTGAAAATTGAGTTCCTGTCGCTTCTGTTGTTGACTGTGAAAAACATTTTACAGGCAGCCAAATGTCGATGGCGCGAATTCGAGCCTCATTTTCTATGCGAATGTGAATGCGAATGTGAATGTGAATGCGAGTGCCAAATGTCAATTGAAGTGAACAATAAAATGTTAAATTTTCATTTGCCATTTGACAGACTGAAATAACCCAAAAAAAAATTCAAATTGAAGCAACAACAACTCCAAATCAACCGCTTCTCATGTTTTTTTTATAACGTTTTCTAAAACACATGAAGGGTTCTAAACTTAGCTGGCTAAACACAAACAATCCCACTTCGGACTTTAATGTAATCACTTTACAAATAAGCTGAAGCTCAAAATATCATTTCGAATGGGTTTCTGTCAGCTTTTATATATTAAATAATCATATATTATAGAGATATATATAAACAAAATATATATTTATCTTAAGATAATATTATTTATTAATATGAATATGAATAAAGGACTGAATAAATAAATATGAACATAATTATAAATAAATATGAATGAATAATTATGAATATAAATAAATATATATGTGAATAAATATGAACAGTTTACAAAACTCAATATATAAATTGTGAAACTGTTTTGGTCTCATTTTTTAGTTTTTAAGAATAATTAAATATTTAAAAAATATTTAAAAAATAATTGAATTATTTTTGCATTAGTTTAAACATCATATTAAGAACCTGCGTTTAAATTTCTTTGATATCTCAATTAGTTTAGATTTTATAGACATACAAACTTTTTTTAAGGTGCTGGTTGAAATAAGTTGTGAACCACACTGTGAACCACCCTCTCCCTCTCTTTAGCTCTTTCTCTATAGCACTTTTTCTTTCTCTAAATCTCTCTCTTTCACTTTGTTTCCTATTCTGCGTACTTTATTCTATGTCTTTATGTCTGTCTCTCTCTCTATCCCTTTCTCTAATGCATTTTCCCTTTCTTTTGTTCTCTCTCTCACTTTCTGTCCTGTTCTCCGCACTTCTTTCTGTATCTCTGAAAAATAAAATATTTTTATTTATCAATTGTCGACCTTCTTATTAAATATTTTGTTTCACTTTCAATCAGTCTATCAAAATGATAATAAATAAATTCTCATTTCAAGTCTTTCACATTTCATTTACCTTTCCCACCTTTACTTCAATTTTAGAAAAAATTCCACTTTTGCAGGGAAAATGTGAATATTCTAGATGGGCTTAACATTTACAAATTATGTAATTGAATTCCATTATGTTTTCATGTTCCATAATAACTTTTTTCCAACTTTCTACATTTCTCAGTGGTGTAAAATTGAATTGACTCAAATGAGGTTCGTCAGAATTGCGAAATAATGTTGCTAGTCCAACTCTTGGCTCTTATTTAATATGTACACAACTCTATTTTTCCGCTGCTGTGCTGTGCATCAAGTGCTTAACTGGGCCAGAATTGATTGTGCGCTGCTTAAGCAGAGCTGGTCGAACCGAACAGCTTAAAGAGGCCACAACACAACACGCTCGATGGGAATGCGAGGCAAGTCAAGGCTGTTGCCACGCCCATGGCAATGGTATATATCGTTCAACGCCCACGACCAGCAGCAGCAGCAGCAGCGGGAGCAGCGGCACCTTTTTTATGCGTTTTCATTTGGCCAACGTAGAAAATATCTTGCCCACGGGGCGTATTAAAATCAATTCATTTAATTTTGATCAAAGCGAAATAAATCTTTGCGCTTTTTGCTTAATTTCCTTCTCGTCGTTTGCTGTTTGTTGTTGCCGTTGTTGTTGTTGCTGTTAGCGAGCAAAACGAACAAAATGAGGAAAATCCACAACAACGGCAGTGAGTAATTTGGCCTCTGTTCCAGAGCTTACAAGGCAGACCAAGCGCCCAGCCGAGGGGGTGGCTCGTTGGCTCGATGGTTGCTGTAAAACGCGGAGTAAGACAAAAAGCGCAAATAACACAGAAATACCGTAAGCGAAATGAGAAATCATTAGTAAGTAAAAAGCTCTCACTCACAAACACAAACACACACACACACACACACACATACACAGAGAAAGTTCAAGACACATGAAGTGAGCGGCAGCGTGTAAAGTTTTCCTTTTCTTCTACTTATCGACGCCAGCAACGGCAACTGAATTAATTTTTCAATTCGCCAAACGAATTCATTGACTTTTTGTGTTCGTCTGCCTGTCCTTATTTCACACACACACACACATACAGACACAGACACAAACACACCCATCGCCCCCTTTCGACATTCACACACTGGCAGCACGTTCGCCAGGGTATTAAAATCCCTTAAACAGATTTCATTTCGAACGCTTTGCGGTCGATAAATACATTTCACTTTAGTGGCTTTTACACCCACTCGCACACACATGTACGCACCCACGCCCCCACGCCCACACACATGCATGTGCATGTCTGTATTTATGTATCACATTTACCAATGCATACTTTTCGGCGGCTGTTGCCATTTCGCTTTAGCTCTTGCTGTTCTCAACGCTTTTCCAATGATTTGCTGGCAAATTACGTTTAGTCGTGTGCCTCGGCTGGATTGGCCACGGCTACGGCTACGGCTACGGCTACGGCTTTTCTGCTGCTTTTTCGCTTGCTTTTCGCGCAGAGACGGGCACCAAATTTTCCAAATTCATTTCCAAAACAAACATGCATCTGTGTGTAGCGACTGTCATTGCGCTCTTGTGTGTGCATGTGTGTGCGTGTGTGCGTGTGTGTGTGAGTGTGGCAAGTGTTGCCAACCAATTTAAAAGTTTTGCTAGCACCGTCTCCAGCGGCAAAGCGAAAGTGAAGCACCAGCCCCTTCCCTTCACTTGTTCACGCCGCTTCGCATGCTGTCAAAGAAACACAAGCAAGTGCAGTGCGCAGCATAAGAGACTAATGCGGAATACAGTGAAGAAAGCCTTTGCAGGATGGAGATTAAATGTGACTGATATAGGAAATACTTTAAAAGTTTATTTTCTTATAAACTCTCTCCATATGTCTGAATAGTTGTTAAAAAGTTTTGATTTTTTGGGGACTGGAATTATTTTAGTAGTTGATATTTTGTTATTATTATTTTCTAAATTATGTACATAAAACACTTTTCATTATAAATTTAATAATTAAATCCAATCTTACATATCTTCACACTTGATAACATAAACAATATATTCAAATACATTAATTTTTCCCTTTGTGTCAACAATAAATATGTTTCTATTTTGGTATTTTCGTTAATGTTTAAATAAGTATATTTGTTAAATGGTTTCAATTGCTATAATAGTTTATGAATTTAGCCAAGTTTATTTAAAAATATATTTAACAACTCTAAGCGAAAAGAACTTTAGAATGCTCTTCATGTGAAATATGATATTACTGCACATATTTGTATAAATATTTACTGTAAAAGGCCTTAAGCTTGATGTTAAAAAATTAAGCAATATGAATCAATTTAAGATGTCACCATATTAATGTCAATATATTAACTGTACTCAAGAAAATTTCTTTTTAAATATTTATGTGAAGAAGATTTAAATAATATATAATACAAAATTATAAAATAATAATATATATAATATATAAAAACAAAATTTTATAAATAAAATTATGTTCAACAAACATTTTCTTAACATTCTAATATGGCATTAGATAAAATTGAATACTTAAAAAAATTATTTAAGAAATCCAAAACATTTTATTTTGAATTATCTTAAACAAAGTTTTTTTTTTTTGACAAAAAAATAAAAATATATAAAATAAAATAAAAATAATAATATTTATAATAATAATAATAAAAATATAAAAATAATTAAAATTTGAACAATAAAAAAATATATAAATAATATAATAAATGAAACAAAATAAATAAATAAAAATAAAATAATCTTTAACCTTTATTTATCTTGAGTATAATATTAATTTAAATGGTCAATTTTCTATAATAAAACATAAATAAATAATATAATAAATGAAACAAAATAAATAAAAATACAATAAATAAATAAAAATAAAATAATCTTTAACCTTTATATATCTTGAGTATGAAATTAATTTAAATGGTCAATTTTCTGCCTATTTACCTGACAAATCATAAAAATGCAAATATGTTAAGCTAGGTTTTAAAAAATTATATAATTATAGTAATAAATATATTAATCCAAATAAATAAATAAAAAATAATATTTAACCCTTTTTATCTTGAGTATAAAATTAATTTAAATTATCAATTTTCTACCTATTTGTCTAACTTATTTTTATATGTCAAGCAAAGTTTTCTTTTTTAAATTATTGAATTACAATTTATTAAACTGTTTTCAAAGCTATTTTCCATAAAAAAAATAAAATCATGCTCCACTCAGCTTTTTTTTTAAATAAAAAATTCTTGATTTTGAAACTATTTTCCACATAGTGAAAATTCCAATCAATTCAATGAAAAAGTTCGGTGCTCATAGCGGTATTCACTGTAGCTGTGTAGTTATTGCAAGTGTTGTTGTTGTTGTTGTTGTTGCTGTTGTCGGTTAGTGTCTCTTTCTTTACACAGCCACGTTAGCACTTGTTGGCAACGCTTGGCTCCTGCTGCCTTCTGCCACCTGCCACAGCGCGCTGCTGCAACACTTCAGATCTTGGAGTTTGTTTTTGGAGCGTCGCATAGGTGTAACTGCTGTCTGCCACTGTGTGTGGGTGTGTGGGTGTGGGTGTGTGTATGTGTGTGTTTGCAAGTGCTGCTCGAAAGTTCATGCACCGTACACTGCGGTCCATATATATATATATATATATATATATGTACGTTCGTGGCGTATACATGTGTTTGTATAAATTTAAATGCATTCGCTTGTTTGCTGGCTGCGCCACCAGTTGGCCGCAGATTCAGTTTCGTAACTGTTTTGCTTGGCTGCTGTGACCTGAGCTTCTGCTCTCGCTCTTTCTCTCTCTTTGTCTCTGTCTCTGGCTTTGGCTTGTGGCAAATTCAAATATATTTGAATTGGTAATGTGCAGCGTGCTTAATTATCAATTTGCAATCATTTGGAGTCGAGCTCTGCCCGCTCTGCTAATTAGCTCTGAAGTGTCGCTCATTGCCCAGTCAATTGTCATCAGAGAGTGGCGACTGTGCTCTGTGTGTGTGGTCATTTGAGGCAGCTAACGGAATTGGGGCAGCTTTCTGCTTCATCTTCTGCTTCCATAGTATTCGAGGGGGGCGTGAACTCGCACTTCACTCCACTGGAGTGCTTTTGTTTGTTGTTGTTGCTCTTGTTTTTCGCATTTATGCTGTTTCGTGTTGTCTGGCAATTTGCGCCACACTTTTGGAGCTCATCAACAACGCCTCGGCAAAGGAAAACTTGCCAGACTCGAGTCTCGAGTATGGGAATTTTCACTTTTTCTCTGCGATAATTAAATTCATTTTCAAGTTGCTTTCGCTTCGCCCTTTGTCTGAGCGAGACGGGCTTAATAATATACCTAGACACACTTCACTATTCCAACTATATATATATATATTTTCCATTTTTCATTTTCTGTTTTTCATTTTCATTACAGTTTTAAGTCGATGGGCAGGCGCTGCCAACGTTTCATTTGCATGCAGCTTCCTGAGCCGTTGTTTCCGGCTTTGGGCCAGGGACTGTGCGGGGGTGGGAGGCAAGGTCTATTTGTGTACTCCTACATAGTTTGCGCCATTAGCAACGTTGGTGCGGCAAAGGAGCGACTGGTCTGCGCTTTGTTATCAAGTTCTGGCCTAAGTTGTTTTTAAGTTGTAAATCTCCTCGTTTTGTGCAATTTCTACGGCCCTCCCGCCTACCCCTCCCTCAACAACACCAAAAATAATTCAGCTCCAAGGCAGCTCACTGTCTGTATCAAATTTTGTATTTGCGGTTGCAAATGTGAAAATTGTAACTGATATTTATGCTTGTAATGCCCACGTTTGACATTTTGGGCCCACTCGCCCACTGGCATCCATCGTTTCCGTATTTCGGACTCTGCCCAACAATAATTCATTTCAGAATGCGTGTGCAATTCTTGTTATTGCCATGGCATGCGAATATACGAATGTACAAATTCGGCCATTCAGGTTACAGCTTCACAAAAATATACAACAACAACAACATTGAGAGCCGAGAGTGTCTGTTAAAATTATGACTTATTGGAATTCTCTCAGCTCAGAGTTTTAGCCAGAGGCTCTGGCATCAAGTGTAATTGAATGTGTTGCTTGGTTGCCTCGACTTTTAAATCATTGCTCGACTGCTGCTTGCTGGTTGCCCTGGTTGCATACAAATTTTCTATAAATTACTTTTTATTCCTGTCTGCCTCGAGGCAACACTCTTATTGTGTCCAGGAAAAAGTTACAAATTCAGGAAACTGACACTTTTGATTGCCACAGACAAAGTCTTCGACTGCCTGCCTATGCCACGAGGCTCGACTAGCTCAACTCTGTTTCACAGTATTCATAAAGAAATATTTAGCTTTTGATACTTGTGAATAAAGTGAGACAATGGAAATATTTTCGTGTCTAAAAATCATTTTTGCTCATAAAATTTGCTAAGTATATTTGACATTTATTTATTTATTAAATTATTATTGTTATTATTTATGCGATATAAAAATTTCTATTTATATATCGGATCTAAACTTAATATTATTATTATTATTTTTTTGTTTTCATTTATTTATTTTTTTATTTTAATAATTTTAATTCATAAGTGGTTGAAATAAGCTGTTTTGGTCTCATTTTTTAGTTTTTAAGCATAATTTAATATTTAAAAAATATTTAAAAATTAAATGAATTAATTTTGTATTAGTTTAAACATCACACTAACAACCTGCGTTTAAATTTCTTCGATATCTCAAATAGTTTAGATTTTATAGACATACAAACTTTTTTGAGGTGCTGGTTGAAATAAACTGTGAGCCACTGTATATCTGATTTATTCTTAATATTATTATTATATTAATTTAGTTTTATTTTCATATATGTCATTTATTTATTTTTTTATTTTTAAATTAATTTATTTCGGGCGAAAAAAAAAACTTTTTACTGTCATGAAATACCTTGATTTATTTTATTTTATTATTATTATTATTTTTTTTTTGTCGATTGTTGTTAAAAAGAAAACCTCATATCCGACTTTCTTTTTCAATTTCATATATGCATATTTATTTTCTATATAAATGCTTAGCTTACCTGGCTTGGAGTTGCTGCCCAGAATCTGCTGTTGATGTTGCTGCTGTGGATTTGACGATTGCTGTTGCAGCTGCTGCTGTTGCTGCTGTTGCTGCTGCTGCTGCTGCTGGACATGTTGCTGCTGTCCATTGTGCTGCAGATGGGCAGCCGTCACGGACTGCTGCTGTTGCTGAGCGGCAGCGGCGGCTGCAGCAGCTGGATGTATGGCCAGCAGCTTCGTTTCCGGTGGCTTGTGGGGGCCCATCGTGATCTGCGGGGCCCCCATGGCTATAGTTGGGGCGGGCATCATTAGAGTCGACATGGCCAGCATAATTTGTGAATGAATTTTGGACTCTTTTTAGCTCTGGCTGCTGTTGATATTGTTTTTTCTTGTTGTTTTTGTGGCCAATTGCTCGCTCGCTTTGCGCTTTGTTTCTATTGATTTGTTGACCTCGCCTCAGTGTCCTGTGCCCTGTGTCCGTGTCCTGTGTCCGTGTCCGTGTCCGTGTCTGTGCCCTCTGCTGCAGCTGCTGAACTCTGTGCCAAAGGTCGTGCGTTAGCCTTTGTGTCCCTCGTATCCGTTTCCGTCTCTCGCAAGCAACTTGGACTCGCTCTAACTGACTTCGGGCTATGTTTTATATGGCTCTATGTGTGTGTGTGTGTGTGTGTGTAAACTTATGAAATATGTTTGCCGCTCTGTGCAACTTTTCTTCGTATATTTTCACTTTTCCTGCTGTGGCTGCGTCTCTGGCCCTTTGCCTATGTACTCGATGCTGTGTCTTTGTGTGCGTGTGCCTGTGTGTATCAGTGTGTGTGTGTGTTTGTAGTTGTTGTTTTTATTATTTTTATAATTTTTGCTCGCTTTTCTCTTGCGTTTTGCTCATGTGTTTGTTCAACCGAAAATTCACGAACACGAGCGCACTTGGATTGTATTTTTATTTTTTTTTATTTTTATTTTTATTTTTTACTTTATTATTGTTGTTGTTCCTTCTACCGACTTCTTGGCTTTCGTTACGTTACATTCAACTGTGGAAATGGTATATGGGTTTATGTATTTGCCAGCCAGCCAGTAATCGCAAATTATTTTGCCTGCTGCTTATCGTTTTGCAATTTTTGTTGTGTCTGCAGCAGCAGCAGCAGCGGAAATTATAAATATTGCTGTCATATGTGCGCCAGACAGCGTCACAGACGAGACGAGTACTACTTCAATTTCAATGTTTTGTGTAAGGGAGAAAAAAAAGAAACTGAAGGGAGTTCTTAGTCAGCTGAGAAGCCTCAGCTCAATGTCGTCGTTTCGAAAGTTTTTAACAGCAACAAAAAGTGCGCACAGTTTGCAAATTATTTTCCTAGCTGCTGGCACTCTGATGAGTTCGCAATGAACTTCAGAAGTCACTGAATGTCAGTGACTGCCAACTGAATGCTGTAAAGAGCCGGCCAGAGCCAGAGCCAAACAAAATCAACAAACATAGCTCAAGTTTAATGAAAGTCGCCAAAGTTTGGCGAGAAATTTGCTGACAGTCTGGCTAAAAACTAGGGAAAGCTAAAATAGTTGACAATAAATGAAAACTGTTAAATAAAATATGGAAAATATTTAAATAAAAACTAAAGAAAGGCACAGAATTGCTGTCATTACTTATTGCTGCTTGCTCTGATCAGTTTCGAGTAACGCACGAGTCAAGAGACGAGCGCAACGCACAACGCACAACGCACACTCTTTAGTTAGCAATGCGACTATACGACTAGGCGACTTTACGACTATATCATCGCTGGCTACCCAAAGAACAGAAAGAACTCAAAGCGTACGGTACGAATTCGTACTAGACCGTTGGGCGACGCTTTTCTTACTGAACGCCAGCAGCGCACGCATTGGCCAAAATTTGAAAAGCGCTGCTGCCGCTGCTGCGACGACGACGACGACGGCGACGACGATGGCGGCGGTGCTATCCTGGCCAGAACATGCCAGGCGGACAGCCGCTGCCGCTGCCAGCGAGCGATCCGCGTAAGCAGTGGACACCGAAAAGGACGACGACGACGACGACGACGACGACGAGGAGCACGTCGGGATGCGTTTCCCTACATTTCTCTCCGACGACGCCCGACGACGACGAGGACGAGGCTGTGGAGCCGACGCTGCCAATTGCCACAGTCCCGTTATTTGTGTCGCCTAAGCGAACAAGCCCCCAGTAACGCGCTCGTTCATAAAATATTCACGAATTGCTCGCTCTCGCTCTCACTCTCACTCTCGCCACTGCCAATGCGAGCGGCGCTGCTCTTCTCTCCTCATCGTGCATTCTTATCGTCGCCGACGTTGTCGTTGTCGTCATCGTTTTCCCACTCGTTCTCTGCTTCGTTGCTGTCTCTGCGCTCCCGCCGCCATTTACAATATACCATTGCTGTCTCTCTACACTTTCGTTTGTCTGTGTGTGTGTGTGAGTTTTCGACTTCGTTTCGTTCCTTTTCGCCACTCAATTTCTGCTGTGCACCACCAGCTCGGGCCACTGCGCCGAATCGTCCACGAGTTGAGCGCAAAACCTAATGAAACGTTGCTACAAATTTGAAATTTCATCGAATATAAAATTATTTTAAATTTATTATTTTTATTTGATATTTTTTTTTTTTTGTAAATAAATACAACATATTTCGTTAATTTATTATTATTTTAATTATATTAATTTAATAAAGCCCATTCAAGTCTTCAATTTCGTTGCCATTCGACTCTTAAGACATCATCGAAAATTTTTCTTTACTTTGTCGCTACTGGAAATTCCCATTATTATTTGTGCCCAAATGTTGCAAACTGTTATACTCCTGAAAAGTCACACAACCTGCTGTTATTTGCATTTATTTGCTGTATTTGTCAAATAAAAAATAATAATAAAAAAAAAAAATAAATAAAAAAATGTATAAAATTAAAAAAATAAAATTTAAAAAATAAAATAAAATTCCTTGAAATTTTTATTTTTTGTTTATTATTATTTTTGACAGACGTAGAGAGTATGGAAGGAATTTTATATGTTTAAAAAAAATATACATATAAAATAAAGCAATATATATACATAAATATATATTTATTATTTTATTTTATTTATTTTTTTAATTGTTACAAAGAATCAATTCTAAAAAACTAATTTTTTTTTATTTCTTTATTTAATTTTTACAAAGAATTAATTCTAAATAACAAAATTTGAGGTCAATGTCACAAAAGAATATATTAAAAAATAATACAAATATAATATATTAAACATTATTTATTATTTATTTATTTATACCAATTAAAATAATTTAAATAATAAAATGGATTTAAAGATGCAAATAATCTCATATTTGATTCTATCAGAAAAATTATAAAAAATAAGAAATTAAAATAAAAGTTTATACTAAATATTAAATAAAAGATCTATACGCAATTGTTAAGAGAATATATGTAAATTATGCAAAACATAAAAACTTAATATACAAAAATTTTATTATGTATTTATATATTTTATTTTATTTTTTTTAAATAACATTTTGATGTTATTTAAAAAAGAATTCTTTCTCCTCCAATAATATTAAAATTGACTGGAAACTCTATACATTTACCCAGCAAACAGTCCATTAGTTTAGATATTATTTCAGAAAATGTAATAAATATTTTGTAATCATCATATAACATTTTCTTAAATATATGCATATACCCTATATGTATATTCCAATTACTCTGCTTGTGTCATTATAAAATTCCTAGAAATCAATTTATGAACATGGAATCAGACGAAGACAACAGAGCAGAGCAACAATTTGCATTGAATAATATTAGTTTATGAAAAGTTCTCCAAGCAGTCTCGCTGGCAATGTCGATCAAGTTTTTGTGCGCAATTTATGCTCCGCAAATATCTGCTGGCTGTATAATAGTGAGCAGTAAAAGCAAAGCCAGAATATCTGCTTTGATGGCAAAGTTTATTAAATTCGAGGAAAACGAACCTGAATGAATGAAGGAAGGAGGGCTTCAGTTTAGTCAAAGGAAAAGTGCAGTGTGCGGGGGTGTGGTAGCTGCCAGTTGTGTTTGTGTGGATGCTAATCAGAACAGAGTGCAACACTAGCAATGTGGCTACCACAGGGACACACACATACGGTCGTCGAAAAGTGAGCACTCATTATCAACATTTTAAGTCATAATTACTGAGAAACGTAAATAGTATGTGTGGAGTATAAAAGCGAACAGAAACAATACGAGAACGAAACAAGGACGGTTCATATTGTTGTGTGTGTGTGTGTGTGTGTTTACCTTTGGCGTTGGGGGGACAACAACAGTGGAGACAGTAATGAGCGCTAAGTGAGAAGAATGCAGACCAGAGACCAATGGTCGTCATGCAGGGGAGCGAAGAAGAAGTAGAAGAGAAAAAGGTAGCAAAAACAAGAAAATTACATAATTGCATGCAATTTAGCATGCGACATTATCATTGTCCTGGTTAGCATAAGAGTCAGAGTCATTACAAGAAGACACACACACACACACACACACAAATTCTCACTCACTCACTCACTCACTCACACATATGCATTCGCGCGTGCTCAAAGAATGTGCAGTAAAAAAGGCAACGAGGGGAGAGCTTACGGTAAGCGTATTTGATGTCTTACAGACTGGAGTCGTGTTGCATATGTTTTAATGCAACAACAACAGCAACAACAACAACAAGTGTGCATAATAACAAAAGTGACGTAAACAATGAGAGCCAAGCTGAAGCTCGCGAGGCAAAGGCGAGCTAAGGGCCATTTTGTCTTTGCAGCCCATAAGGACAGCTCCTTTCACTGGCCATGCGTGTGTATGTGTGTGTGTGTGTGTGTGCGGATGTGTGTAAGCGTCAAGACAATTGCCCTTTAAATTTTTAAAATCACTTTAAATGAAAACAAAACGTGTATACCCCCCGCTGCCCACTGCCCACCGCTTCTGCCCTTTGTCTTTTGTTTAATGCCCTGGCGCTTGTTAGGTAAATCAGCGTCAAATTGGACTCTGCAGCGTTCGCGTCACAAGAAGCAAGCAACAACAACAACAATAGCTACAACAACACTAACAATAGCTGGGCTCATAACAATGGGCGAGTGAGCAGCTGGGGGTGAAGGGTAAAGTTATAACGTGCTTAAGCCTCTTTAACCGAAATGAGTCTAAAAATATCTTCTCATAATGAAGTGCAAGTCTGTGTGTGCGTGTGTGTGTGTGTGTGTGACTTCTGTTTATGTATGTAGCGACAATACAATGGCGCATTGTTTACTACGCTTGTTGTTCTTGTGGCTGAGTCTGTCGCTACCCGCGACTGAGCAGAAAATTAGGGCATTGTTTGAGCCAATTAGATATTTCGAGTGCACGGGGGGCGTATGAGTAATGCACATGAGTGAGAAACTGCGACTGGCTACGAGGAGTGCCCATTGCTGGCAGTCGAGCATGGTTCAAGTGCATGAAGCTAAATGACTTGAGCATGTATTTGAATGCGCTAAGAGCAGGAGAGAGGTGGGAGGCAAAGAGGCCCATATCGAGCACTGGCTAGCTAAAGCTAGCTAAACTCTTAGTGGAGGGCTGTCTTTTACCTATGAACAAGTGGCAGACACACTTGAAGCACACACAGACAGCAAGGCGGGCTCCAACAAAGGGTCAATAAATAAAGATGCTACCGAAATCCTTGTTCGATCAAGGCCACCCAGGCCCAGGCACAAGTCAAGTGCGCTCCAAAGAGGGTCGCCAAATGGTCCCAGCATGTTGACAACACAACATAGACCGAGTCTTAATGAGGATGCTTTAAACAAAAACACCTTTTGGCCAAAAGCAGTTTGTATTAAGCGCCAGCTCAGACAATTTCATCCATCGATGGCGCATGGAATGTGCAAATTCGGTTCGGCTAAATAAATTGATGTCCACATGCTCAAGACGACCCAAAAAGCACAGTCAACAACAACAGCAACAACAACAGCAACACACACATATATTTTTGTTGAGAGCGTGCAGTAAAAACGAAATAAGTGAAATATTTATGCACATTTTGGGGGCGAGTGGGTCTTGGCAAGGTGCTGCCTAATGGGGGTCACACTCGGCGCTTTAAATGTTTAAATAGGTGTGCCAGATAATGGAAATACATAAGTGCCCAACGAGGGAGTTCAGCTGCTTGATGAGCTCCAGCGGCACATACATATACAAGTGTATATATCCCTATAAACAGAAGCAGCATGTGAAAACTCTCTCTCACTCACTCGCTCTCTCTCGCTCTCCTGGCTTGTGTGGATAAACACTTTGGGCTGCGGCCTGTTTTAGTGTTTTCAGTGCTTTATTTTTTTTTATTCCCGTTTTTGTGCGTTGTTTTCCTTGGGCTGCAGTGCGACAATTTTATTCGGTGTTGTTGTTCGGCGACCGCCACAATTTGGCTTTTAGCCTTGGCTTGGCTAACGATAATTTGTTTGGCAACTGCCGCCAACGTAATGAATTTTTATGCTCCTTTAATGTATATTACTGAGATATGACCAACACCCACAATGCCAAACTCGGCCTCAGCCGTGCTTAGGGCCAGCTTAGGGTTTTAGGTTTTTGCTATGCTAATTATTAATATTTTTAATTAAAATATGCTCGGACCGCACAAAAAAAAAACAAGATATTAATAAAATATAAACAAAAATGCATAAACTAACCTTCTCGTTACCCAAATACAAATCCAACACAAATAAACTTTAAAAAGGTTTTCCTTTTCACAAGAAAAACGCCTCAACTAGCCAACTATGCGATACTCTTGGAGTCATTAACTTAATTGCTTTTACGACAATTTAATCTTTTTCCAACGTAGGCACGGAGCTTATAGCAACAACAAATCGTGAGACAAGCCACAAAAATATTATTTGTTGGCTCAGAAAAATGCTCCAATAATTTGATTTTCCCCATGCACTTGCTGAATATTTCATAATACCCCGAATGAGAGCAATAGAGTTGAGATAATAGAGAGCACAAACTGTCAAAGCAAATAAAAGTGCTGAAAAAAACAAACTAACTTTCACCCGATGCGATTGTGATTCGTGATGAGTGTCGAGTCGAAGCGAGTGCTGAATGGCCATGCCAATGCTTTATATGAGTAATGGGCTATTTAAATAGGAGCTGTGCTCGGGCTGTTGGCCTAACGCACCACGAAATAGCGTGAATGAGCCAAATGGCATCAAACAAAGCCAACGTATAATGGCAAGTTTGAATATTTGCAATTATAGGTGGATTATCACATCATCACAGCTGAAAGGCAAGTGGATTTGTACACTAATAGTTAGTATTTGGATATTTGATACGATTGATGACATTAATTTAGGGATAAGGTAAGCCTTGCAAGGGTTAATTAAGATTTTTATTATTTCTGTTACTATTATTATTATTTTTTGGCAATGCGCCTGTGCTGTCAAATACAGTGACGAACTAAATTATTCACATTTATATTAAAATTTAAAAATCTAAGTCAATTTAATAATTAAATATGCTCATGACAACAAAATTTCTAAATTTTAATTTAAGTGTGAAAGTACAAATTAATTATATTAATAACAAAAATATACTTATTAGCTGCGATCTCAGATATGGCTGGTTCTATATTAAATGAAGTAATTATTGTAAATAATAAATAAATAAATAAATATACTATTTTATTTTTCGCAGCTGTATATATTTTTAAATTATTTATTTTATATTTTTATTATTTATTTTATTTATTTATTTATATTTATTTTACATATTTTTATTTATTTAATTTATGTTTTTTTTATATTTTCATTATTTGTTTTATATTTTAAAAATATTATATTTATTTTTATTGTTTATTTTATTCTAAACATATTTTTAAAATTATTTATATTATATGCATTTTAATTTTTTTTATTGATTTCATATATTTTATTATTATAAATTTTTTTTTTTTAAATGAATTATTTAATATTTTATTTTATAAAAATATTGAGGTATATTTATGATTAAAATATCACATAATAAATAAAAATAATAAAAATAAAAAAAAATAAAAAATATCTAGTCAGCAATGTGTCCCCTATTTATTATAAGTTCTGGGACAGCAAAATGTAGAAGAAAATAAAAATGATAATTTTAATTTAATTTTTCTATATTTTAAATACTTATACGATAGTTGTGCACACTTTAAGAAATCACTTGCTTCACTTTAAATAGCTGTGTGTGAGGGTAATTGATCTTTTGCTTTTGGGAGATTCAAGAATGCTATCATATTTATGGCGCTAGAAATATTTTGGTTCTCTCGGCAGAGAGAGGGGGGAGGGACATAACGAACTGCAGCGGCATAGGCAATAGACAGTGTCACAGTAACTGCACATAACTGTATAATTTATATTGGCCATTTCGCTTTGAGTCAGACACACACACACACACACACACACACACACACACACACGCACACACGCACACACGCACACACGCACACTGCCAAAGTGCTTTTGCGAGCAAGTAAATTGTAAAATGTCACCCATAAAGCGTAAATTGTAACAAAAAGCACTCGAGGCCATACAGTGATTTAAATTTTTGTACTCTGTAGGCTCCGGCTGTAAAATTATGTGTCCCTCGTTCGGGTTACCCTGGCCAAGCGCGCAGCTGGCGCGGCGGTTTGGCCTACACGCCACTTGGCAACACTTATGTATCCAGTGCCCCGCAAGCACAGACAAGCGACTCAATATATTGCAATAAGTGAGTGTGTATGTGTGTGTGTGTGCGTGTGTGTGTGTGTGTGTGTGGTCACAATTTACACAATTCATAATTCATGCAAAAATATTGTAGAATATACTACTTGCATATAGTCACACATACATAGATACATACACACATACATATATCTATATCTATAATGTATATGCATGGACATTGGCCGATGCCGAAGCGCATAAATCTGTGCATTTGCCGTCGCGATGGTCGCAGCTGCCTGGCGGCAGGCGGCAGGAGGCAAACTCTAAATGCAACTGTAAATGTAAATTTTAATGTAACTGTATCTGTATAACGACATTTGTATCCGTGTGTGTGTGTATGCTCCATTTAATTGAGTTTTGGTATGCAAAACACTGGGCCGAAGTGACAAATTGATTATCAGTTGCTGCATAAAGCATGAGTCCTTTAAATTGAATCGAAATTACATGGCAAATGTTTTGCTTTAAGCGAAAGCGCGCAACATTATTCCAACCATCTCTCTCTCTCTATCTCGCTCTCTCTCTGTTTCGCTCTGGCATATTAAAAACGGAAACAATTTATTTTACGCACTATTGAACTTTAGAATGAACGATTTTTCTTTGCCGCAATTTGAACAAATATTAAGTTTTCTTTCGTTTTTTTTTTTTTTTTTAGGGTTGCAATAGCGGCTGGCGCTTGTCGTCCTTCGATGTTGGTCTAGGACTTGCCTTATTCATGAATCTACTCGGCAAAGTCTGGGATTTTCTTTTATTTTACAATTGCGGCGGTGTTTTTCTTTTGTATGTTTTCTCTTGCTCTGTTTCTTGTTCCTCCACTCGACGACAATCAATTTTTCTTCATCACAAAATTGCATTCTGCAAACAGAGCGAGAGAGAGAAAGAGAGAGAGCGAGTGAGTGAGCGAGTGAGCGAGCGAGTGAGTGCGATAGATTGAGAGACACAAGAAGCAATGAGATTGCAGTGAAAACACAAAAATTCACACTTTATTCATTTCCGGCGACTCGCGTCTGGTCAGCTCGGACTCGATGCTGTAAGCAAACGATGCTTGCTGCCACGCCTCTCTTTACCTCGCCGGCTGCAGCCTTGCTCAGTGTGTTTGTGTTCATTAATCAACTTTCAAATCTTGCCGCAACAAATGAAACACGTTGGCCAAAGAAAATCCATACTGAATCACCCAGCGCACTATGGGGGGCACTTAGCACTAATTTGCGGTCGCTGCTGTTGCCGCTGCCTCTGCCGCTGCCTCTGCCGCTGTTGCAACAGCCAGCGACAACCTGCACATTCCAATCAAGCCCGCTCCCACATGAGCAATACCATCGCTCATGGCGTACAGTTGGCGGCTTCGTCAGATTTCATTTGTCTCAGTGTCTCGGGCAGTGCGTGAATCGCTCTGCAGCCGGTTAAAGTCTGAGGAGGCTGGGGGCGTGATGGGAGTGACAGCTGTTCGGCTGTTTGGGTCGCTTTAAGCTCTGGCTCTCTCTCGTACTCAGCGAGTCATTAACAACCGGAGATGAGATTGGTTTAATACGCTTGCCGTTTATAAATGGAATTTTTTAGTGATCCCGGACTGTGGTCCAGGCCCAAGTCAAGCGACCCAAGCTTTGTATGATTTGGACAACGGAAGTCTTTTAATGTGTTTTTCTGAGTGCTTTCGAGTGAAGTGCGTCTATGCGAAAAACTCTTGTATGTCAGCTCAATTTGTGCATTTCTCTCATATTAAATAATCGCTCCTCCAAAGATAAGAATAACATTTTCAACCAGTTTTGCAGCGTCATCAGCATACATCAATTTACAGTAAACATAAAACCTTCTCATTACATACAATACGTGTGTGTGTGTGTGGGCTAATAGTTTTACCAGCTAACAAGTTATTCTCATACCATTCTGCTTCTCTTTTCTTTTATATAAATTGTGAAATATTTTCAAACTATGAATGTGACAAGTTTCAGTCAATTGGCTCTGGCACAGCGGGCAGCTGCTTCCTGTTTGCATCTCTAGCTGCTTACTACAGGATATTTGCTAGTCATGCACACCCGATGGCAGCACGGGCTGATTATTTGCCAAATTTGAGCCCATTTCCGTGTGTAGCTGCTTAAGACACATTTCAGATCAAGCGGATGACCTTGTGATGTGCCACGCCCACTGGCAAAGTGGCCTCTAGGTGCCTGGTGAGTGAATGGGTGGTCCCGGTGCTCAAGTATTTATGCGACGCTGCCGAGCGTAGCCGAATCCAATGAAATATTCTAAAATGCTTACGACAACGTGCAAAGTGCACTTGCACCACTCATAAGTGGTGTAGATTGCGCTCCACCCCGTCGCAGTTGACTTCCGACTCAAGGTAAACAAGCCTATGTGGGTGTGTGGGCGTGGCATGTTATACAGTTTTGACTCAAGTTAGTTGGCTTTTACCGTAAGTTTTGGCCGAAACAGACAGGCAGCAAGCCAACATATTTTTCTTAACTGAGCTGCAACCACTTGGGCGACTCTTGTGGCTCTGCCTGAGTGGGTGCTGGTCGTGTGTGTGCATATACATATTCTGTGCAAAGTGGTGGTGGTGCATCGTGTTGGAGCAAGTGCGTTTAGCTAGAGTCCAGCAGCGTCTGAGCTGCAACTTTTCGACTTTTTGGCAGGAGTTTCTAGCTAAAGCCAACGGTCAATTTGTTTGAAATTTGAACTATTTTGTTGCCACTGGGACTGTGCCTAATTAAAATGGCATTAAAGCTGCAGCTTTTGTTCCTAAACAATTCGGCCAAAAATCCAAAAGTGAAGTAAGAAAACTAAGACAAGTAGCAGCAGGAGGAGGAGCCATTGGCCTTCGCCTGAGACCAGTGGCCAGGTTAACCAAGCGAAACAAGGACTGTGAGGTCTGTATGCCATACAAATTGCAGTCAACATGGCGAGCAAGTCAAGCGGAACTGGCAAAGACAAAATGAAATACACATGAGCGGTAACAGGACACAGAAGGCAAACAGCAATCGGCAGGCGAGGCATTAGGCCAGGCAGTGACAAATAAACAGCTGTATGTGTGTAGGTATACATATATGTATATGGAGAAGTCGGCAGGACGAGGACAATTCGTCGTCATCAGCAGCTACATTTTGGATTTAATGTAATACGCAGCGACGCGCTGAGCGAGCAACCAAACGGACAGTGAAAGCAAAAAGAGACCTTCGAAATCATTGCAGACATATGAAATATTAAATATGTATGGCAGCATAACACACACACACACACAGAGAGAGAGAGAGAGAGAGAGCGAGAGATGGAGAGAGAGAGTAGAGCAGTCGCACATAAACAATCATTTGGCCCCGAATAGCCGAGGCTGTGTGTAGTGAAGCAGCGCACAAGGAAATGGCAGGCTGATGATCCCATTTCCGAGCGGTAAGTGATGCCAAAAGTCAGTCACTCACAACCAGGACCAGCCACAGCAACAACAACAACAAACAACGACAACAACAACAGCTGCAAGAGTTGTCCGGCAGCAAAGGCAAAGTGTGTCTAGTCACACACTGGCAGCCTTCAATGAGATGGAATCGACTTGTGCATTCGCTCTGCACGGCCCCAGCATCTCCTGGGTAAAATAAGGCTACAGCTGAAAAGAAACCATGTGCATGTATATGTGTGTGTGTGTGACTTAAAGACACGAAGACTGCCAGCAGCAGCAGGGCGCATCCATGAGCAGCTAGATTCAGTCCTTTTCATTATAATTTAAGCATGGCAACATGACAACGTGGTTAACTTTTGCTTTTTTCTCTCTCATTTCATTTTCTGCTTCTTCTTCATCTGCTCTTATTTTTTTTTTCCAATTTTTACTACAATGTTGCCGTGATCAGTGACTGCGGGGAGTTGGCTGGCTGTTTGTTGTTTTCGTTGGTAACATAAAATGGCCTCAGAATGCTTGCTACTTTAGCTGGTGCTGTTGGTGCTATTGGTGCCGTTTATGCTGCCTCCGTTTGTTCTTCTTCCTCTTCTTCTTCTTCGTCTTCATCTTTTCGCCTGCCCTTTGACATGTTTGCGTGTGCGGCAAAGGTTGTAGCATTTAATGAGCTTAAATTTAGAGCATGTTTCTCTGAACAGCAAAAATCTGTTTCGAGCACACAGAAATTATGCCAATACGAGTGAGAGAGAGAGAGTGAGAGAGAGAGAGAGAGAGAGGGAGAGAAATACTTTTACATTTTAATAATGTTGCCAAAAATAAAGGCATTTCGGTATAAAAACCAAAACGAAATGACTATACTTATTAAAAACAATTTCTGTAAACATCTGCATAGCTAATTTACTTTTCTATTTAATTGTATTCTAAGGAATGTGTAAAAATATCAAATTTAACGTGTTCCAATTAATTATATTTATATGTGAGCTCAGCTGGTTTCGTAGGCAAACATAGAAAATGATTTTTTTATTATTTAATATAGAAGTTAAAATTTGTAAAATTAAATTTTCAACATAATTTTTAGTAAAAATACAATTAATAGAAAAGTAAATTAGCTATGCAGATAAAGGATTTTCAAAATTAATTTTCGCTACTCTTTTCATTTTAGTCTGCCCTAAGATTTTAAAAATATCTGAGTTCAGCGATTATCTTAAGATTCACTTGAACTTTGAGTGGAGCAAAAGAACACAAAGTTATCTTTATTCATATCTATAGAGCAGAACTCATCTACTTATATTTTTAACTACAATTAAAAATGTTTGGACTGCTTAAAAAATATATAAATATATCCAGTATTTACATAACCCTTCATATAGGGGTAAATATTGATAAGCAAAATCAATTATACAAATATTCAGGAAGTGGGTAAGGCTGCATGATGTTTGCATAACTTCAAAATTAAGAACCCTGAGCCGACATGCCGCAGAGCCTTAATCTCTGATACAACATCAGTCGACATATGCCTCTCGCTCTCGCTTTTCCTCCCTCTCTCTCTCTCTCGTTCTCTCTTTTAAATGAGCTACATGTCCTTACAATTTGTATGCATAAAACAAGCAGTGCTTCCATATGTGTGTGTGTGTGTGTGCGTACTCGCTTTATTATTTATTTTTATTCTTTACAATATTTATGCTTTTTGTCAGCGCTTCGCATACGAAGCAAACGTTGCGATGGGCAATGCATTTAATTAATGAAGAAACCGCTGGGGCAGTAGGACAGACACATTCTCTTAATAACGCTGGGTAAATAGGATGCCCGGAGACATGGACGGCATCCATGGGTGGCGGGGGATTGTGCCACGCATTAAGCCTTTGACATGCGCCAATCGTAAATCTTGACCAACATATCTGAGCAATGTTTGCGCAATGGCCACCCCCTCGCCACCCTCAAACAGCCAACGGGGCGTATGGGAATGGGAATCGGTTGGAAAAAAATGGCCGACGGCGTCGCTTTGTCCCTTAACGCCAGCCCTGACAAGGCCTATGCAAATATTTAGTAAATGAATCAGCGCTTTGCGAATGTTATCATTTATGTTCCGCCTGCTTCCCCGCCTGCTGCCCCTCATGCAACCCCTCATGCTGCCTGGCTACTGTACGTTGCTTATATTGTATTGCAGATTGTCCAGTTTGCTGGTCGTTTCGCCTACCAAGGATTTTCCGCTTGACTTCTCTCTCTCTCTCTCTCTCTCTCTCTCTCTCTCTCTCTCTCTCTCTCTCTGTTTTCTGACAGGCAACAGCGAATTTGTCAATTTGCAGCAATGACTGTAAACAGACAAAATGGCAGTGAACGCTTCAGCCAGGGCTTCGCTACGATTGGGGGCCGGGGTCTCACATGCTGGACCCTAGAAAATTTATGGGCCACCTCGCAGCTCACAGCTCGTGACGCACTTGTCCAGCCATTGCCGGAGCTGCCAGCGGCTATGCATACAAAACGCTGCGGCAATTATCTCAAATGCAAATGCTCCGATGCTTCTCTGATGCTCAGCACAAGGGGCTGGCCAAATGGGCGTGGTCATGGCTAAGCACGTAATGAATTGTCTTTTTGGCCATTCGATAAATTTGCGACTCTATGATGCTGTTGCAGCTGCAGCTGTAGCTGCAGCATTCGCTTGCGCTTCGTGCGCCATCCAATTCGCCAAGCTCGACGCTCGACGCTCGACGCCCTCCGGCGGGCGCTGTAAAGTATGCTACGTTTTATGGTGCGCGTGAAATACGAAGCGCGAGCGTAATTAAAAATCATAAGAAATGAAACACAAACAGAAATAAACATGTCATAGCCGGAGAGCATAAAATTGCAAATCCCCGGGCATTGCAAATCTTTATAGTTGTATATTTTTTTATTTTGATTTTTTATCTGCGAGGGAAGGCTCGCTTTGTGTGTGTGAGTGTGAGTGTGCGAGTGTGCCATAAAAATATGCCAAAAGAAAACGGGCCGAAAGAGGAAATAAAAATAAAAGCGCTGAAATAAAATAAATTGCACTCAAAAATCCTTTTCCGTGCCTGCAACTCATTACAAATTTTATTACAGATACTTGCCGGCACACAGATGCAGATGTACATACAGACATATATATGTAGAGAGAGAGAGAGAGAGAACTCAAGTACACACACACACACACAGGGATAGGGACAGATACAGATACTCGCACTCACTGCCAGATAGCTGCATATAAACATAGACTGACATTTAATACAACACTTGATGTCGCTCATTAAGAAGAATTCAGCGCACGAACGCCATTGCTGACACGCCCACTGGCCAAAAGCCCAAACGCTCAAACGCCCTGAAACTGAGCTGCACTCGAGCTGAGTCCTCCACGGGTTGGAGGACAGGCGAGCTACAAAAAAAAAAAATAAAAATAAAAATAAGAAACTGCGAATATCCCAAGCAAAACTGGAACTTGTTGCCGAATAAACAGCAGCTATTACACACACACACACACGCACACACACACATGCAAGTGGGAAAGAGGCTGGCCATAATGAGCATACATAGCCAGAGACAAGGCTAGAAGTGAAAGCCTGTGGACGGCAAAGGGTGTCTCTGTGTGCGTTACTCAAACAGCAGCCAAGTGTATGATGGGTTGTTATTGTCGTCGTCGTCGTCGTCGTCTTCGTTGTTGTTGTTGTCGCTCATTGCTCGTTGCTCACGGAGTTGTCACCTGCAGCTGGCGACGGCAAGCGGCAAACTGCAAATGGCAACATGACTACAACTTGTCTACATTTCGTCTTGTGTCTACCCATCCATTCTCTTGTCTTCTCCTCAACAGCTGTAGCTGCAATATGCGTGAGTGTGTGTGTGTCTGTGTGTGTGTGTCTGCTGTCATCTGTCTGTCTCTTTTACACTTGCGAGTCTCTTACAAACACTTTTTCCACTTACTTAACGCATTAGATGCGACACCAGCTAAACATGCGGATGCTGCTGCAGCTCCAGCGATATCGCTTCAATGCTATGAATGCATCTATGTTGCAGGCCAATGGCAATTAGAGGTGGAGAATCATCGGAAGGGATGATAGTTATGCAAGCAAAATCGATAGTGACGATAGCTATTGAGTAGTCGAGAGTTTCGGGAGGAAAAGCGATTAGAAGAGATGCAATACGAATTTATTTTTAGAAAATTAAATTTAAAAAAAAAAAGTTTTTATTATTATAAATACAAATATATAATAAATAATATATTATTATAAATAACAAACAAGAAATGTAAATTTATTATAATATAAAATAATATAATATAATGTAATACAATATAATATAATATTTATTTTTATACCCTGAACCCATTGAAAATGGGAAATCAAGGTATAATGGATTTGTTGAAATGTATGTAACAAGCAGAAGGAGGCGTGGTAGATACCATAAAGTATGTATATTCTTGATCAGTGCGACGAGCTGAGTCAATTTAGCATTATTCGTCTGTCTATTTCTTATAAGTATTCCCTTTACGTATTTTGAAGTATTTCTTCCAAGTAATTCCGCTGAGTATCGTCTACTTATTTTCTTTACGAAATTCCTCTATATATTTACTTTATGTAGTTCCTCTACGTAGTTCCTCTATGTCTTTAATGCTCAGCTGATCGATCACACACTCTCCTTCACTTTATTGCGCTGACCCCCAGCAGGCCTGGACGGCTGAAGAAATGCTGCAGCTGCTGCCCTTTATATACGGCAACTTTTACTCACACATTCAGCCGCTCTCAAATGTTGATCTCAGCTGCAGGTAGGAATCGACCAATGGGAACACTCTCTGCTGCTGTAAGCTTCTGAGTGGCTAATGGGAACACTCTCTGCTGCTGTAAGCTTCTGAGTGGCTAATGGGAACAGTTTCTGCTGCTGTAAGCTTCTGAGTGGCTAATGGGAACAGTTTCTGCTGCTGTAAGCATTCTAGCTTCGTTTTACGTCAATATAAATACGAAATGAATACTGCTGCATACATATAGACTAGTGAAATGATCTTCTGTAGTTCTTATTCGTCTCTTGCTCTTATTAAGCATACAGGGAGACAGACTGTGAGATAGACAAAGAGACAGATATACAGACAAAGGTTGAGCCCGATGGCAGGTAGAGCTCGTTGCAGTTGAGTTTCAAGTGGCGCTCTCTGCTGCTGTGAGCATTCTAGCTTCGTTTTACCTAAATACAAATACCAAATGAGAACTGCTGCATACACATAGACAACTTTAATGATCTTCTGCACTGCTTCTTGCTTTTACTTTTACTCAAGTTCTGTGTCTCTCAAATGCGTGCGTGCCTATGTGTGTCTATGTATGTGTGTTTGCGTGTGTGTGTGTGTCCGAAGGGTTCAGGGGATTTCCTAGTCTACTTGTTTATAATATAATATAATAAATTAATATGAAGTTCTTGCAGACGTACAAGGTTATCCATATTCGAAGGATCTTTTTTTTTTTTTTTTTTTTTTTTTTTTCTTAAGTAATTGTTTCATATTTCCCAAAAGTAGATATGTTGAAATTATTATTTTTTGACTATGATATCTCTCAAATGGTCGACTTGAGCCTGTACGGCATATTATGAAGCGGACTCTTCCAAATGGCATAGGGTTGCCAGATGTGCCGAATATGGACATATGTAAATAAATAAATTTAATTATTTATAAATATATAAATTTCACATTGCATTGATTTGCTTAACTCTCATGCAGCTGAACCAATCAATATATAACTAACTGCATCATTCCGAAACTTACCCTGTTTTATTTGATATGAAATAAAAGAACTTTTCCTTTCACCTCTTCGACAAATAATTGTAGTGTTCAGCTTATTGAAGAATTCATTTTTTCTTTGCTTATAAATCAAAACGATTATGGTCTTTTGATGCGTGGTTTATGGGCAGCTTTGGGCTGTCAAACTTATATCATTATGATTGTGCTGTGCACTACAAAAAGTTTTTATTCAGATTTTATACATTCCTTTAATGGCCAATCAAGGCCTATGCTGACAAGTCAAGCGGTACGCAGCATCAACAACGCAGCAACGGCAACGGCAACAAAAAGAAACCCAAGTATGTCAAATTAACAATGTCATCAAAGAGATTTAACATGTTGGCGCTCCATGTCCTGGCCGCCTGGCCGCCCGCCTCCTGCCAGCCAGTGAGCCTGGCAAACCGTGTCCTTCTTCTGCATGCGATTACAAGGCAAATCTTTTCAAAGCTTTTAACAAACACGCTCAACCATACACAAAATGGCGCTCACACGTACACGCAGTGGATAAGAGAAAGAGAGAGAGAGCGAGAGTGAGAGTGAGAGAGAGAGAGATAGAGATACTGTATGAGGAGATGCCAAAAACTTTGAATTAAAATGCGTTTATTTGGGCTTTTAGCACGATTCGAATGGAACGAGCCCGACTGCGCCAATTGAATGGGGGGTTGAAAGTGGAGAAGCGAAAAAATCTTAACCCAAATAACTTTGGAAACTATTCAAAACGTTTGCTTAATATTCGCCTGGTGGGCTGAGTTGTCCTAGTCGAGGATACCGAGTCGCGACTCTCTGGGCGCCCACACGAGCCAAATGAAAGCATTTGGTAATCCCATGTTATCTTGATCTCTGCTCGGTCATACACACACACACACACACACACGCACGCACACAGAGAGCCGCTTACAGACTTGTAGTGATGTTTAATATTAAATCATATTAAAATATTCAAAAGGCAGACTCTCAGTCGGGAGGCTAAGCTTGCTAAGCATTTATAAACATTAGCACGCAAACATGGACGCGACCAAAAACGCGTTGGCAAACATGAGCGGGCATCCTCTCAACTCCCTAAACTTCAACAGCCGCATGTGCTCGACGACCTCTCTAACTCTCTCTCTCTCTCTCTCTCTCTCTCTCTCTCCCATGCGGCGAACGTGAGCGCTCTAAATGTATGCAATGCCAAACCCCAAAAAGCGTCACACAGCTAGTCAGCAAGTCGGCAAACACAAGCAAGCCCTTTACACACACACACACAGAGACACATACACACACTCACTCACTCACTCATACAACCATGTACTCATATGCATTGCTCAGCAGTGGCCACGCCTCTTACCACAAGCCCCTTTGCCTGGCTAAATTGTTTGCAAGCATTTCTGAATAATTTTTTTTTTCTCTTCTTCTTCTCTTTCGCATCGATGTGTGTGTGTCTTTTGAGGCGTAACTTGTATGGTTTGTGCTTAGAGAGTGTTTAGAGCTTGCTTAAAAATGTATCAATGGCATGACAAGTGTGACCGCAGGGCGTCAGCTTCGTCGATGTCATCGTGGCTGTTAGTCAGCGCCGCCGTCAACGCTGGCGCCTCGAGGAGCCAAATAATTTGGCGCCCGCAACATTTTTCAAGCATTTTTACGATTATCGATTCCCAAGTCATCCAAAGACAAATAGTTTTGTTTGTCAAAGCATTATCCGCCGCATGCTTCACGCTCAGCTCAAAGAGTTATGTATACGCCGCGTAGGCCCAGCCAGCCCAGCCAGCCCTGTCCACCTGACGGAGTGGGTAGGCAGCAGCAGGAGCCACAGCGTGCGGCGTTAAGCTGTTGTGCCAAATGACGTGGAAAGATTGCAAAAATGCCACAGAAGCATTTGAGTCGCTAAAGAGGGCGTTCGAGGCAGTGAGTCGAGAGGGAAGGCTTAAGTTCCAGTTGTGGCAGCGATTATGTTTCAAAGATAAGCATCAGGCTCTAAAGTTGCAAAAGCAAAATGAAAATTTCTTTAAAATTATTTAAGAAAATCTTTTGCTATATATAGATTATATATTTATAGAGAGTGAGAGAGAGAGGGAGAGAAACATGTTAACGGCATGTAACACAGAATGTGAAGGCGACGTGTATTAAGTGTGAGTTTTATTTGCAGTGAAGCAAGTGTTTTTATCTAGCACGGCACAGAATGAACTGCTGCAATTAGCTGGGAAAATTCATTCGCTGCAAACGAAGCAACTTTATCTTAGCGCCAGCAAATAATTTCAGGCACTTACAGCAGCAGTGGCAGCAGCAACAGCAGCAGCAGCAGCGGCAACGGCAGCGGCAGCAGTTGAATCTCGAAAATCCAAAGCACATTTAACACTTTCCAAATGAAAACAAGCAACATAAATTTGGGGCCCGGCAATGGCGACGACTACATAGTTGGCAACTGCAACTGCACTACAAAAATTGCAGTCACACGACGTGGCCAAGATGCCAGCTATAGCAACAGCAACATTAACATCAACAACAACAGCAGCAGGAGGAGCAGCATCAGGTGCGGCAAGATTATCAACAACAGTGGCTGCTAGCCAAGAGGGGGTGTGGGGGAGTGCGACAGCGCACGCTGGCGAGAGTTGCATTTAATTAAACTTAAACATTTTCATTGTCAAGCGAAAAATAATTAGTTGTGTGTGGCAGACGACGGCGGCGGCGGCGGCGTGTGAAACGGAAGCAAGCTGAGCGCGGCACACGCGGCGTAAACGTAACGTGCAGCGGAAGTAATATAGCGTAGACACAAATTGAGCCCATATCAGCGTGTGTGTGTGTGTAAGGGAAGCTGGTGTACAAGTTTCAAAATTAAAATGAATGCACGGCTGTCGAGGCGAACGGAGCTGAGCTGAGCTGAACTAAAAAGGATACAAGACTTTTGCACCAACAGACATTTACAAGCGCCAGCGCACACACTTAAGCACAGCTACGCGCTCATACAGAGCTGCAGTAAGAGACACCGGATGGCAGTTATAAACGACAAAGTCACATGCATGAGCTTGTCAAAAAACGTAGTTAGTCCTGCAGGCTGGCAACAGCAGCAGCAGCAACTCGGGGTAAGCCAAAGAAAAGTGCCAAACAAGCAAAGCGAAAAAACCAAGGCGTTTGTACCTACTGCACTTCTTGTTGGCTGTTGCTGTTTTTATGTGTCTGTCAGCCAGTGTGTGTGTGTGTGTGTGTGTGTGTGTGTGCCTGCTGTCGAAATAATGTGCAACATTAACTAACTGCGCCTGCTAGCGACAACAGGACATGCAGGGACAAGCTGTCGAGCAGCGACAGACAAACTTCACACACAAGTTCGCCCGGATGACGCCTGCAGCATTATATATTTAGCTAAGGTATTACCAGCAAACAACAGCAAACGCAGCCAACATAATATAGCAACAAGCTGTAAGTTATCTGAAAATATCTCAGATTGTATAATGACAGAAAAAATTGATGCAATACCGAAAACACTCAAAGCAGCAATAAGACTCGCTTCTTATGCAAATCATTTATATATGAATGTTTCTTCGATTATTTAGTATGGAGTGGACTTTGAGAGGAGTCTTTTATAGGCTAGGAATTGTCCCATGCTTGATTTGTCAAAGGCTTTAATAGTGCGCAGGAGTGTAGCGAGGTTGTCGATAATGGGGACTGATTCCTTTGAACTGCCCACTTACCTCTTGTTGATTTTATCAATAAATTAATATACGTAATTGATTTATTCAATATCTTGACTGCCGAATGCTTTGATGGTCTATCATAATTATATACAGAATTATAATAACATTAACATAATAGTAGTAGATATTATTACGACAACTACTACTATTAGTGCTACAACTATTCCTACTACTACTACTACTACTATTATTTCTAAAACTAGCAGTAGTAGAACTATTAATAATATTCCTATTACTTTTCTTTCTACTATTCCTACTACTACTATTAATAATATTCCTACTACTCTTCCTTCTACAATCACTACTACTAATATTAATAATATTCCTACTACAATTCCTTCTAATATTCCTACTACTTTTATTACTACTATTCCTACTACTTGTACTACTACCATTCCTACTACTAGTACTACTACTATTACTACTATTACTACGACTATTACTACTACTACTATTAATACTATTCCTCCTCCTACTATTACTACTATTTTTACTACTATTCCTACTACTACTATTAATACTATTCCTCCTCCTACTATTACTACTACTTTTTCTACTATTCCTACTACTACTACTACTATTATTACTACTCCTACTATTAGTACTACTACTTCTACTTTTACTACTACTACTATTACTACTACATCTATTATTATTCCTACTATTAGTACAACTACTACTACTACTATTCCTACTACTTCTACTACTATTACTTCTACTACAACTACTTCTACTAATACTACATACTACTATTAATACTACTACTACTACTTATACAAGTACAAGTTCTACTACCTTTACTTCTACTACAACTACTTCTACTAATACTAGTTCTACTCCTTCTAGTACAACTACTTCTACTAATACTACAACTACAACTATTACTACTACTACTACTTCTACAAGAACTTGTTCTACCACTACTACTACTATTCCTACTAGTACTACTAATACTACTATTACATTATTTAAGATATTGCTATACTACCAAGTGTTGAATTTACCTAATATTAATACAAGTAAATACAATATAAGCCAATCTTAAATGGTTGTACCTTTTCTCAAAGCTTGTAGCACCAATTTTATACTTATTTTCTTCTGCAACTATTCAGCATCGATTGGCGTGTCGAATTAATCCTTTATTTGCCAGCAGCTCAGCTTGCCTGTTATTTGAAACACATCGTTGTCTGGTGTAATTGGGCTCTGGCAACTGGGCGCATGGATTAATTAAATTAGAGGCATGTCAGGCGGCGCTTCTCATCCGCGTTTGGGCGCGAATATCGAAGCTTTGGCACTTTTGGGCTGTGCGGGGCACCGCCTCAAAGGGCCGGTCGCCCGTTACAGTTACAGTGCCCAGCTAATAAATTCGGGCTAATTATGTTTTCAATTACGCAGCAAAGGCCAATTTAATATTTTACAATGACACTCGACGCGTCAGAGCCGCCTCTGATTGATGTGTGTCGCAGTTTTTCGCACGATTGCCAATTGCGAAAACATGACACGAACCTGGCCAGGGAGAGGAGGGAGAGGAGTGAGGGGTGTGTATGGTCAGGGATCGCGGTTGAGCTCATTGTCTGCCTTCTAATGGCAAATGCCTGTAGAAATACATATACATACATATACATATATTTTTTTTCTCTCTCTCTCTCTTCGTTTTTGGCTCTCCACTTGCTGCGCGAATTTAATGGAAATTCTCGGCATAGCAGGACATCAAATCAATATGTCATGAGAGGGCTGCTGCTGCTGCTGTGGCAACAGTAACAACAACAACAGCAACGGCTATAGTGATGTGTTGACGGTATGCGAGCATCGTCACAGGAAAATGGCGCGTTATTGCGTATACGCATTGCCATTCATTTTCTAAAAAATATTCCTAAAAATGAATATGGACTCTAAATGGAGCTACGTTAAGATCAGCAATATTAGTTGGGAATATCTAGTCGAAATTCTGATAATTTTGCAACAACAGCAATACTTAGGGATTTCTATGGAAATGCCTAGAGAAAACTCAGATACTTAACAAGCCAGATGAATAGATATCTTTACTTATCT